>CM031243.1:733073994-733673994 GCA_018340775.1 Taxus wallichiana var. yunnanensis | reverse complement strand
ATGTATTTAATAATAAAACTAAACTTGAAACTAAATACCAAGCCGAGTTAAACACAAGAAGAGTACTTACCTTGAAGGTGACACAAATCTTTGATAATCTTGATGAAGTTAACACCAAATATTAGAAAAACATGAGTCCACATGATGAAATATTTTTCACAGATATTTGAAAACTACGACACAGGAGAACCGGTATGTTTATAATACCTGGACGAAATGAATAAAGGAACAAAACAAATGAAATGACAAGATCTTAGATCTAGTCCCACTGGGTGTGCCAAATGTTGATTTGTGTTTCTAGCTTCCTGTCTAGATGAGTGGACGAGTAATCAAGAAACAAAAAGCCACATCGAGTATACAAGGATTTGTACCTTCGAGATAACTATGGATTATATGAGTGCAAAGAAAACAGATGGATGATATCAAGAAGCTAGATCGTAAAACTAAACCGAGATAAGATTAGAACACAATATGTGGGGTTACTCGGACGGTGCCGGTTCCAAGAGGATTTTAACTCCTTGGAGAATGTCTACCCCATGTTAGACAAGATGATAAAAGATCGTGAAAAGTAGTAAAAATGACAAGCAAATGAAATAACAAGATTACTTAGCTTATTTCTGCTATGGAAATGAACTAGGCATCAAGATGGTATGCTAATGAATTAAGGAAAATATTTCTCCTTCAAACGGGATGAACTCAATTAAGCTCTTCCTTCTCTTACTATAGGCCTAGGTATGTCAAGGTATTCTTAAAAATATCTCCTCATTAAAATATATATTCTCCTTAAAATATATATTCTCCTTAAAAATCGATCTCTTTTCGAAATATGGGGGAAACCCCCATATTTATAGCTTAGATATGAGACTAAACTACAGGTTCGATGATACCCAAGGTGTGGTAAAGTAACCTGAGTTAGCGATGTGATGTGATCATGTGGGTCCCATATTTTGACTTATTAGGCAAAGTGGGGGACATGATTTGAATGGGGGTGAGATAAAGATTTCATTTTAAAAAGATGTCGGATGCGGTATTTGATACCCATAAATTAAATAATTGGTGAAGGATGAGGATATGATAAAAGTGAATTATCAAATGGGTCCATATGGAGTCCATTGATAATCAATCAAATAATGTGAGATGTGAAAGGAATTTATTTAATTTAAGAGAAAGAGATGCGAGAATGGAAATTGCATGAATGTGAGATGTTGGAGGGGTGCTATATAGAAAAAGGTGATCACATAGCTTCATTAAAGGATTTAACCCTCTGCATTTCACTTATCACACACTACCCGAGACTACACAAAAATAATTAACACATCAAAACAATCCTCTTACCTAGTTAATTTCTTGGGACTTAAACACCCAACAGAAACCGCCTTAGACATCTCCCAATCCTCAAGCTTGCCTCAAACTAGCCTTAGAATCCTTTAGGCACCTTCATTACCTACTTTTCTTTTCTGTTCACATCGTATAAATTAATCATGAGGCTGAAAAATATTCTGAATAATTTGTTTTTCAACAACATACATAAAAATATGTTTCTCTATTTCACACCTATTGTCAATCTCTCCCAAATCCGAGAAAAACACCAATATACTCTATTTAATAATGTTACTTCCTCGACGATCTCACTCAACAGGACTCTAAATTAAAAACCATTCCTTCGATCCACTTGCATCTCCGGTTTCCATGGTCACACCTCATGAGAACCATATCATACAAAATTCTCCCCACCTTGACACCAACCCTCAAATCCCTCGTCAAGCCAGTCTTCCTAAACCAATCACACCACCATCTCCTGCTCCTCTAGATACACACAAATCTCCTCCTAAAACCATGTATGACTTCTTACTCAAAAAATCCCCTAAAATATCTCAATCCTCCCAATCTCCTCAATTGGTGGATCACATTCCATCCACATCCCTTTTTGTCAATTCTATTTCATCCACCACTAGTATGCCCATCAAACAATCTCGGCCTTTGAATACTTGCATTCCTACGCATACTATACTCAAAATCTCAACCCCTTAACACTCATATCCCTACTTATAATCGACCACAACAACCTACCCAGCTTCAACGAACACACATATTCCTATTATTCAAAGTCAACCTATGTAACAATCTCAACCCATGAGACATGTTCATCTTTACCAAACAACTCCCCAAACACCTACATATCTACATATTAATAAAATTTCATATCAAACCATTCCACAATTGTCCTATCCACAAAGTTTGAATAATATCCATGAATGTGTTTGAAAATACACTCTTCGGTTTGTGAATTCTACTTGATCACTATTGTAGTTTGCGAATCCTACTTGAGGGTCGCTCTCAAGGCAAGTTCGTTATCTTGCAGCTCCTTATCTCTCAACATGTTCAACACCATATTTGATCCATTTCTCCTTTCTCTCCATGTCCACTCTTGCATCATCACTACCACCACGTGGCATCCCGATTAGGGATTTCCCTTACACTCTCCATCTACACTTTGCATATTTTCGTCCATCCATTCATGGAACAACTTGCTCTATTTCCTTTTATCACTTTGATATCACCTCCTTTCATCTCTTGTTTCATTTTTGTATACACTTTGCTCGAGTCTTTTCATCATTCTTTTTCTTCTTCGGTTTGGTGATCCTACTTAACCATCTCCGTTGCAGGGCAATCTTACTTAAGAGTTTCTCTTAAGAATGGTTGGTCATCTGATCCTTCAATCTCCCATCATCTCTTCCTAATCTTCTGTGTCCCACCTCTCATCATAATCATCTATTCCAACTAACCCTTCCACACCTGTATCCAATACAATGTTGTCTTTCTCCTTCCATATTGTCACTACCAGTTTGGTGATCTTACTTAAACCCACCTGTGGCATGGGGATCTTACTTAAGAGTCTCTCATAAGCATGATTTTTCATCCTTCACTCCCCCACTACCCCACATTATCTCCATCTACATTTTATTGACATTCCCCATCATCACATCCTCTCACCTCCTCTTTCATTCTCACAAACACCACTTCCTACTGGTCCCTTTTTCATCTCCATCATCCGTCACTGGGTAATCTTACTTAACTGTTTCCTCTTCATTCATTTCATGTATTGTTTCTTTATTTTTCTCTCATTCATTCTCATCCACTACATCCTCTCCTCACCTTCATCTTCCTACACATCGTTATCCCTTCTTTCTTTACTCTTTCCACTCTTTCTTCTACAGTTCTCCCACATGACTACCCCCATGCTTACACATCATTGTCATTGATCTTCCCTTAACATTCTTTCATCTTCCTCTTCTATTTCTGCGCTAAGAATTATTGCCAAACTTCTCCTAATAATCACTCATCCCCATTCTACACAGCCTGAATCCTTTTCTTTGACCTCCTCCATTCTATCTTCATTACTTCCTTCCTCTATGTCCTTTGATAATTATCAGAGGACTTCTCCTAACGTCCCTTCATTGGCATTCTCATTCTCGTTCTTTGTTTACTTTCTCTCTTGTCTTTTCTTTTGTCTCATCTTTTCCTACGATCATTGTCGGTGGATGTCTCCTAACATCCATTCACCGGGCATTTCCTCTCTTATCCCATCCTTTCTTTTTCCTCGCCACCTCTCCATATTCCATTCTTCCTTGCCAATTTCTTCACTTGTCTTCATCATACACCTTCTCTCTATTTTCTTTTCATCATCATATCCTCATCTCATGCATCTCCGTTTATTTTCCAATCGATTTCATTCCTTCCCTCAAGTTTCTCTTTACGTTCCTTATGCTTCCCACTCTTTACCAAATATCTTCATTCTTGGTTCACTTCCTTCAGCATAATTTTCTTCATTGTCTTCTCCTCCTTTCTGATCTTTGTCTTATTTTACTTCCTCTATATCATCTTTCTCCCCATTTTACCTCACACTTCCTCCTTACTTCCCCATCGAAAACCTGACTCTTCAGCGTTATCCCATTTCCTTTATCATCTCATCATCCACATGCATTTCCATGTGGTCAGTTCCATATTCTTTGCCTTGGATTTCCTCACTATGATTTGTTTCCTTAAATTTTATTTGCTCTATCATCTCTTTCATTTTCCATTACCTCTCTGTTTTCCTCTACTCCAATCTTCATCACAACTTTTGTTTTAAATAACTCTCTTCCTTTTTCACGGTTTCATCCGATGCACTATAACATATTTTCATATGTAAGTGGGCCTCGAGATACCAAATAGGCTTCACTTGTAAGTTGTCTACGGGTCATATGGGAGGTAGTTGGATAGATTTTACACTCATCAAATTATCATATATGGAACCGTATGATTACGCCAAAGGAGTTTAGTGGGATGTTGATTGAGGAGATTGTTGTTGAGACCATGTGCTTGGTGTATATGGGGATGATGGTTTAATGACCACAATGTTGGCCGCGGCTTGAACTTGCCATTATGGGTGAATGGTTTAGTGGATTCAAATTTTGATTTAGTTGAACTTAGTTTAAGATGACCCTACTCAATGGCATGGGTTTCGAGCTTGCGATCCATTGTGAAAGATTCATCAAAGGTTTAGAATCATTCGATCAGTAAAAGTGGATGATATTATTTTGGCACATGAACACGAGAATAATTCGATGAGTTCACTTTTGCGGGATAGTGAAAGATAGATGGTTTACAACAACATGCCATCATGTGAAGAAGTCGAGTGATGGGCTCATTTTCATATTATCGAATGGTATATATATCAACGATAGTGGTTTTGCATGTGATATTGATAGAAAAGTGTTCTAAGAAAAATTGTGCAAGTTGGGTGAAAGAGAATAAGGAATGTCGCGAGATATTGCTATACTAGTCCACACGCACCAGGCAAAGACATGACAAAAGTGTGAAGAAGTATATCATGATCATGTGCAATAAGACAACATTCGTGTTTAAATGTGAGGAGATGTTGTTAGGGATCTTATTTATTATTGAAATTATTAAATGTAGGAAGTTTCTAATGAGGGGATAAGGTTTGATTGGAACCGATGGATAAATCGGTTCGTTACAAATTTGTTCATAGGATAAGGTATTCTTGGGTGAGTACGGTAAGGGTTTCAAAATCAAGCTAACCGATTCACTAAGGCGTGAATTGAATTATTCAAGGTATTGTAAGGTTGAGATTGGATCAACGAGTGTGGTTTGAAAGGTATTTTGATAAGGTGAATAATGTGTTTGTGGGTGTGTGGGTGTTTGATGAAGCATTTAATAAAATTTATTAATTTGTGGATATGTGGGTGTTTGGAGAGCTGTTTGGAAAAGACTAACCTATGTCACAAGTTGGGATTGCTACATAGGATGGTGTTGAGCAATAGGGGCATGCTGATAAGTGGGGATATGTGTGTTAAGAATTGGAGATGACTAGACATGCCTATTAATGGAATTTTCAAAATTGGATGTGGGTGGAATGTGATCCACCAATTTTGGAGATTGGGAGGATTGATAGATTGTAGGATATTTTTGAAGTAAGAAGTCATATATGGGGTTAGGAGGAGATTTGAGTGTATCTAGAGGAGTAGGAGATGGTGATGCGATTGATTTAGGAAGACTAGCTTGACGGGGGATAGGAGGGTTGGTATCAAGGTGGGGAGAATTTTGTATGACATGGTTCTCATGAGGTGAGACCATGGAGACTGGAGATTGGGTGACCGATGATGTGGTTTTGAGTTTAGAATCCTGTTGAGTAAGATCATCAGAGGAAGTAATATCATGGGATAAAGTAGATTGTTTGTTTGTCTTGATTTGGGAGAGAGCGACAATAGGTGTGAAGTAAAGAAACATTTGTTTATGTATGTTGTTGACAAACAAATCAAGTAGAATATTTTTATCATCATGATTAATTTAGAGGATGTGAACAAAAAAGAAAAGTAGGTAATGAAGGTGCCTAAAGGAGTCTAAGGCTGGTTTCAGGTAGTTATGGATTGGGAGATGTCTGAGATGGTTTCTGTTGGGTGTTTAGGTCCCAATCAATTAACCAGGTGAGAGGAATATTTTGATGTGTAAATTATGTTTGTGCAGTTTTAGGTAGTGTGTGATAAGTGAAATGCAGAGAGTTAAATCCTTTACTTAAGCTATGTAAGTAAGCAGGATGTAGAAGGTTTGTTTTAGACCAAAATGAAATGTGATATTCGATCTAAAAAAGACAAAATAGAGAAAAAAATGAGGAATACATGGAGATTTAATTTTCTTGGTATTTGATTACACGTGTTTAGAGGTATTAATCATGGAATTGGAATGTTTAGTGACCTTAAAAGTGCATCGTTCATGACTAGAAAGGGGATTTGGATAGTAATTTTTTTTTTCTGTTTATTTGATCACATGTGATGATGGCGTACTTGGAGGTGACGGTCAGTGGTAGGAACACCCAAGTAACCTAAAATGGCACCATCTATGTTTGCAGATAAGGTTGATAAAATTGTTTTGTGTGGTGTGTTTGATTTAAACATTGGTCTTTGACAACGTAATGTTGTTGTCGTGAGGTTATAGACATTATCCTGCAAGAAGATAATAAATGCTATTAGTTAAGGTAGTTAAAAAAATGGCTTTATAAATTTTACAAATGGTGTCATTGTAAATAAATAAAAATAAAATAATTAATTAACAAAATTGTAGTTTAATGTTCCTATTTCATTTGAGTAAATAAGCGACAAAAATTAAACGATAGACTATAAAATAATATAAAGGAAGCAATTAAGTCGAAAAGATAAATTAGATTAATGAAATAATAGCTTATACAAAAGCTAAACTAATAAAGTGATATGACTTAGAAAATATTCAACTAATAAAATGACATGACTAAAAATCCTAACTAATAAAATGATATGACTAAAAAAACTCCCAACTAATAAAATGACATGACTAAAAATCCCAACTAATAAAATGACATGACTAAAAAGCCCAACTAATAAAATGACAGATTCGTCAAACCTACCTAAAGGATGAGTGAATTAAAATTGGTGGGTCATACCACACATGGACACAACTTTTTACATGTGTGATGACATAAAGTGAATCACATGAAAAAGAGAACTAAACGAGACATATACAATTAACTATGGTGTTGACATTCCATGGATGTGGATTACATTTCAATATTGAATGGCATTTTTTTGATAATTTAATTCTAATTTCTTTCATAATTTCATTTTTTTATGATAACTTAATTCAATGTTATTTCATAATGTTTTTTTAATTGTTATTTTTAAATAAATCAATATTGTCTATTATGTTTTAAAATAAATAACTATAGATTATTATATTTTAAACAAGTAACCATAGATTAGTATGCTTTGAAATGCGAGATTTATACATAATTAGAAATTAAGATCTAGATGAATATATAGACATATTTTGTTAGGTCAAGCAAAGGCCATTAAAAGGAAAAGAAAAGAAAATTATATCTATTATACAACTGAGATCACAAATAAAAGCAAGACAATAAGATTAGTTTCCGAATTTCTTCCCCATGTGAGTAGAATCTAACATATGTATTTTTTTATTTTCATTTGAGTATGATTATGTATTTAATAATAAAACTAAACTTGAATACCAAGCCAGTTATACACAAGAATACTACTTACCTTGAAGGCGACACAAACCTCGTCGAGATGAACATAACACCAAATCTTGCAAAAACGTGAGTCCACAAGATGAAATATTTATCACAGATATTTGAAAACTACGACACAAGAGAACCAGTATGTTTATAATACCTGCACGAGATGAATAAAGGAACAAAACAAATGAAATGACTAGATCTTGGATCTGGTCCCACCGGTGTGCCAAATGTTGATCTGTGTTTCCAGCTTCTTGTCCAGGTGAGTGTACAAGTAATCAAGAAACACAAGACCATGTCGAGTATACAAGGGCTTAGTACCTTGGAGATGGAGATGGATGATACGGGCAAAGAAAGTAGATGCATGATATCAAGAAGCTAGATTTGTAAAACTAAACCAGATAAGATTAGAACACAATATGCGGGGGTTGCCGGATAGTGTCGGTTCCAAGAGGATTTTAACTCCCTTGGAGGATGTCAACCCCATCTTGGACAAGATAATAATAGATCGTGAACAGTAGTAAAAAATGACAAGCAACTGAAATAACAAGAGTACTTAGCTTATGCTCTGCTATAGAGATGAACCAGGCATCAAGATGGTAAAATGATGAATTAAGGCAAATATTTCTCCTTCAAATGGGCAGAACTCGGTTAAGCTCTTCCTTCTCTTCTGTAGGCCTAGATCTCTCCAAGTCTTCGATCCTTTCTCTTCTTTTAAAAAAAATATTCTCCTTAAAAATATATATCCTTTTGAAATAATCTCCCTCTCCTTTTGAAATATGGGGAAAACCCCATATTTATAGCTTAGATGTGAGACTAAACTGTAGGTTAAATGATACCTAGGGTGGAGTAAAGTAACCTGAGTTAGGGATATGATGTGATCACGTGGGGACCACGGATTGAATTATTAAATGGAGTGGGGAGCATGATTGACATGGTGGGTGAGATAAAGATTCCATTTTAAAAAGAAGGTGTCGGATGGGTGTATTTTATACCCATGAATTAAATAATTTGTGAAGGATGGGGATATGCTAAAAGTGAATTATCAAATGGGTCCATAAGGAGTCCATTGATAATCAATAAAATAATGTGAGAAAATAGATAGGATTTTATTTAATTTAAGAGAAAGAGAAGTGAGAATGGAAATTGTGTGAATGTGAGATGTTGGAGGGGTGCTATAACCAAAAATAGGTGTCTACGTTTTCTATAATACTTGTAAATCAAATGGGCAAAACTCGGTTAATCTCTTCCTTCTCTTCTATAGGCCTAGATCTCTCCAAGTCTTCAATCCTTTCTCTTCTTTTAAAAATATATTCTCCTTAAAAATCTATATCCTTAAAAATATATATCCTTTTGAAATAATCTCCCTCTCCTTCTTAAATATGAGGAAAACCCCATATTTATAGTTTATATGTGAGACTAAACTACAGGTTAAATGATACCCGGGGTGGAGTAAAGTAACTTTGAGTTAGGGATATGATGTGATCACATGGGGACCACAGATTTAATTGTTAAATGGAGAGGGAGCAAGATTGACATGGTGGGTGAGATAAAGACTCCATTTTAAAAAGTAGATGTTGGATGGGGTATCTGATACCCATGAATTAAATAATTTTTGAAGGATGGGGATATGCCAAAAGTGAATTATCAAATGTGTCCATATGAAGTCCATTGATAATCAATCAAATAATGTGAGCAAATAAATAGGATTTTATTTAATTTGAGAGAGAGAGATGCAAGAATGGAAATTGCGTGAATTTGAGATGTTGGAGGGGCACTATATCCAGAAATTGGTGGGTCATACCACACATGGACACAAATTTTTACATGTGTGATGACATAAAGTGAATCACATGGAAAAGAGAACTAAACGGGACATATACAATTAACTATGGTGTTGACATTCCATGGATGTGGATTACATTTCAATATTGAATGGCATTTTTTAAATTTAATTCTAATTTCTTTCATAATTTTCTTTTTTATTATGATAACTTAATTCAATGTTATTTCATAATGTTTTTTTAATTGTTATTTTTAAATAAATCAATATTGTCTATTATGTTTTAAAATAAATAACTATAGATTATTATATTTTAAACAAGTAACCATAGATTAGTATGCTTTGAAATGTGAGATTTATACATAATTAGAAATTAAGATCTAGATGAATATATAGACATATTTTGTTAGGTCAAAGCAAAGGCCATTAAAAGGAAAAGAAAAAAATTATATCTATTATACAACTGAGATCACAAATAAAAGCAAGACAATAAGATTAGTTTCCGGATTTGTTCCCCATGCGAGTAGAACCTAACATATATTTTTTTAAATTTTAGTATGATTATGTATTTAATAATAAAACTAAACTTGAAACTAAATACCAAGCCGGTTAAACACAAGAAGAGTACTTACCTTGAAGGTGACACAAACCTCTGATACGGATGAAGATAACACCAAATCTTGCAAAAACGTGAGTCCACAAGATGAAATATTTATCACAGATATTTGAAAACTATGACACAGGAGAACCAATATATTTATAATACCTACACAAGATGAATAAAGGAACAAAACAAATGAAATGACTAGATCTTGGATCTGGTCCCACCAGGCATGCCAAATGTTGATCTGCGTTTCCAACTTCCTGTCTAGATGAGTGTATGAGTAATCAAGAAACACGATACAACATCGAGTATACAATGGCTTAGTACCTTGGAGATAATGATGGACGATACGGGCACAAAGTTGATAGATGCATGACCTCAAGAAGCCAGATCTGTAAAAATAAACTAGATAAGATTAGATCATAATGTGGGGGTTTCCCAGACGGTGTCGGTTCCAAGAGGATTTTAACTCCCTTGGAGGATGTCAACCCCCATGTCAGACAAGATAATAATAGATCGTGAATAGTATCAAAAATGACAAGTAACTAAAATAACAAGAGTACTTAGCTTATGCTCTACTATGAAGATAAACCAGGCATCAAGGTGGCAGGATAATGAACCATGGTAGAGATTTCTCCTTCAAACTAACAAAACTTAATTAAGCTCTTTCTTCTCTTCTCTTTTATTATGTATCTCTAGGTCTTCTATCCTTTTCTTCTCGGTCTTTTTCTAAGTCTTCCGTCTAGAGTCTTTGAAAAATCTCCCTCTCCTTCTCGAAATATGGGGGAAAACCCCATATTTATGTTTAGATGTGAGACTAAACTGCGAGTTAAATGATACCCACGATGGAGTAAAGTAACCTAAGTTTGGGATATGATGTGATCACATGGGGACCACGGTTGAATTATTAAATGGAGTGGGGAGCATGATTGACATGGTGGGTGAGATAAAGACCCCATTTTAAAAAGAAGATGTCGGATGGGGTATTTGTTACCTATGAATTAAATAATTTTTGAAGGATAGGGATATGCTAAAAGGGAATTATCAAATGGGTCCATATGGAGTCCATTGAGAATCAATCAAATAACGTGAGCAAATAGATAGGATTTTATTTAATTTAAGAGAAAGAGATGCGAGAATGGAAATTGCATGAATGTGAGATGTTGGAGGGGCACTATAACCAAAAATAGGTGTATACATTTACCCCCTTTGTTGAGTGGTTTGCCATAGCAAGCCATGACACAAAAACAAAAGGGGTTAAATGAAATATGTGTCCATGGATGGATGGAGATATGACCAAAGGAAAGATTCCCGGGCGAAAAAAGGATTGCAATAAATTAAAAAAAGGTATGGTGGTGACTCCAATATCACATCAGTAGAGGAAAATTACAGTCTCAACGGAGACAAATGAAAACATTCTACAAACCAAAGTGGTGGGTAAAGACCATGCAGTATGGATGTAAACAAATATGACCAATGGGTTATAGGAAAACATCAAAATATGTGTAACTAAATGCAAAAGATGTGTGCAATCCTTTGTCTGTGAGGAATCATGTGAAAAATCATGCGTCCACAAAAGGGACGTAGATGAAGATAATGATGCCCCAACACAAGGCATGAGAAGGAAACAAGATGAGTTATATGCATTGACAAGTATAAGGATGAAAAGGTGCCCCAACATAAGACATAGATAGAATAATCATAAAAGTGGACAAGATGAGCAGATAGGATAGAAAGGTGAGATAAAATGCCCTAAAAGGATAATAAATATGATGGCAATCATGTTTTATAGGAAAGATGCATAAGTGTTAGCAAATTAGAAGATAAAAGTACTCCTACTTGTTTGATAAGTAGGATAAGAAGTCAAGATACTTTTGCGACAAAACAAAAGCAGAGAAAATATTCAAGGAAGAGAACAAGATTAGATAGGTGATGTCCGTTATGGTATCTTCCAAGACAAAAATTTCAAAAAAAGATGGGAAGAGATTCTTAGAAATGGATATGATGATGTCCCTATGAGAGAACTGACAAAGATAAAATATGTGACAGGGTTCTCAAAAGAGAAGATGTTAATGTGGCAAAGAGAAGAATAAGAATGGTAATGAAAGGGATAGATGGTAGTACATAAATGGAGAAACGTTGGCATTGACTATGAATTCCAAATGTAAGAGATGTTAAGAAAGAGAAAAGGGAATAGACAGGAGGATTAGTTGATTATGAGAAGAGAAAAAATATTGAATATGAAGGTGACAAGGATATGAAATAGAGGGGTGGAGACGAAGGAGGAGAAAATAAAGAGTGAAAGGGAGGAAGAAGATAATAAAGAAGGATTATAGAGAAAGGGGGAAATGAAGAAGGAAAAATAAAGAGAATATAAGAAAAGAACAGATCAGAGGATGAAATTATGAAAAAGGGAGAGAGTTATTTAAAATGAAAGATGTGATGAAGATTAGAGTAGAGGAAAATAGAGAGGTAATGGAAAATGAAAGAGATGATAGAGAAAAGAAAATTGAAGGAAACAGATCATAGTGAGGAAATCCAAGGAAAATAATATGGAACTGACCACATGGAAATGCATGTGGATGATGAGATGATAAAGGAAATGGGATAACACTGAAGAGTCAGGTTTTTCGATAGGGAAGTAAGGAAGAAGTGTGAGGTAAAATGGGAAGAAGGATGATGTAGAGGAAGTGAAATAAGACGAAGATTAGAAAGGAGGAGAAGACAATGAAGAAAATTATGTTGAAGGAAGGGAACCAAGAATGAATATATTTGGTAAAGAGTGAGAAGCATAAGGAATGTAAAGAGAAACTTGAGGGAAGGAACGACATCGATTGGAAAAGAAATGGAGATGCATAAGATGAGGATATGCTGATGACAAGAAAATAGAGAGAAGGTGTATGATGAAGACATCGAAGAAATTGACAAGGTAGAATGGAGGATGGAGAGGTGGCGAGGAAAAAGAAATGATGGGATAGGAGAGGCAATTTCGGTGGATAGATATTAGGAGAAATCCATCGATAATGATCGATAGGAAAAGATGAGACAAAAGATAAGACAAGGAAAAAAGTAAATGAAGAATGAGAGGGGAACGCCAATGAAGGGACGTTAGGATAAGTCCTCCGATAATGATCAAAGGACACAGAGGAAGGAAGGAATGAAGATAGAATGGAGGAGGTCAAAGAAAAGGATTCAGGCTATGCGAGAATGGGGATGAGTGATTTTTAGGAGAAGTCCACCGATAATTACTAGCATGGAAACGGAATATGATGATGAAAGAATGTTAGAGAGAGACCAATGACAATGATGGGTAAATATGGGGGTAGATATGTGGGAGAACTCTAGAAGATGGAGTGGAAAGAGTAAAGAAAGGAGGGATAATGATATGTAGGAAGATGAAGACAAGGAGAGGATGTAGTGGATGGGAATGAATTAGAGATAAATGAATAAACATGACATGAAATGAACAAATAAGTAATGGTTAAGTAAGATGACCCAACGATGGATGATGGAGATGAAAAAGGGACCGATGAAGTAGTTTTACGTGAATGGTAGTGGAGATGAGAGGATGTGATGATGGGGAATGACGAGAAAATGTAGATGGAGAGAATGTGGGGTAGTGGGGAGTTCGGGATGAGAAATCATGCTTAAGAGGGACTAGTAAGTAAGATTGCCATGCCACGAAGGATTTAAGTAAGATCACCAAACCGGCAAAGTGACAATATGGAAAGAGAAAGACAACATTGTATTGGATGCAAGTGTGGAAGGGTTGGTTTGAATGTATGAGTACGATGAAAGGTAGAAGATAGAAGATGAGGAGGAGATCATGGGAGATGGAAGGATTAGATGGCCAACCACTCTTAAGAGAAAGTATTAATTAATATCTCCCTGTGACGGAGATGGTTAATTAGGATAGCCAAATCAAAAAGAAGAAGAATGATGAAAAGACTGAGCAGTGTATACCAAAATGGAACAAAAGATGATAGGAGGTGATAACAATGTGATAACAAGGAAACAGAGGAGTGTGACATGAATGGATTGATGAATATATGTGTTTTAGATGGAGAGTGTAAGGGCAATCCTTAATTGGGATTCCCACGTGGTGGTGGTGATGATGCAAGAGTGTTAAGTGGAAAAGGAAGTGTTGAAAGACATTTGTGGTGGTGATTATCATCTGTTGAAAGAGGAAATGGAGGAGAATCTTCTACGGTGGGAGGATCCAAGGAAGAAGATATACCTTAACTAAGGTTCTTTGGCTATATGGATGGTTAAGAAAGATTGTCAAACTTAAAGCGAAGTGTGTAAAAGAAAAATCAAGAGGAAAGACGAGTAAGATATTTGGCTTCGTGCGAGGGGACAAAAAGGTGAGAAGGATGATGTGGAGAAAAATGATGATGAGTGGACATGGAGAGCGAGGAGCGATGAATCAAAGATAGTGTTGAACATGTTGAGAGATAAGGAGCTATAGGATAACAAACTTTCCTTGAGAATGACCCTCAAGTAGGATTATGGCTAATGGTGATCAAGTAGAATTCACAAACGAAAGAGTGTCTTTGTAAACACATTCATGGAGATGATGGATATATTTAAAATTCATAGTGTAAAATTTGATGAGATTTTTATAAAGATGATTTAGACAAGATGAATGGAACATAGCTATAGCAAGGGTGTACATGGAAACTATGTTTCGAACTAGATTGGAGATAAACAAAAAAGCTACCACTCAAAGCATTGCAATTGTAGCCAATAGCAGTTGTTAACACATAGCCAACGATAGTTAGTTATACCAAAATATCATGAGGGAAACATGGATGAAGGATGTTCGTAATCCTAATATTGACATGACAAAGGGATCAAAGATGTGAATTTTATGCGGGAAGAGGGATCTCAAAGGTGGTTTTCCTTAAATCTATGCCTCAGCTCTGGGAAAGGGAAATAAAAATAGTAGAAAGTGGATCAATGTGGGAAGCTTTGAGAAAATGTTGATAAAGAAGGTTGATCAATGCGAAAACCTTTAAGATGCTATAATAATAGATTAAATATCATTTAAGGGTATGGTATACTTTATACATAATTTGGATGACAAGAATAATATGATAGCCATCCTTGAGGATCGATCTATCTCTTTTGATTTTGATTTGTATAATTTTCTTTTCTTTCATTTGTATGAACAACTATCCTTTGAGGATTACTCTTTTTTATAACTTTGATTTTCCTTTAACATACTTGAGTTTGAGCTTCACATGGGGAGAGCTTGGAATAACTAAGAAAACCACTTAAGAGGGGATAAGGGATGTACAAGAGACACCTGGACCCTTCGCATGGTTGCGATAGGAGAATGAGAAGGTAACGAGATGTAATGGTTATGGGATCACATCAAAGTAGTGAAGGCGGACCATATTATTCAAATCATTATAATGAAAAATGGAAGGGGCTAAGGATGGAGGAATGATCTAAGGATATAAATAAGTGCTCATTGGTAGATATGTTAATAGAATTACAAGTGCAATGCATTAAGAGGTTTGGTCTCGGTTTACCACATGAGAGTGAAGAAAATGTAGTTGCAATAAGATGAGATGATAGCTAAGCGGAAACAAACCTAACATATGACCATAATGGTGGATTGAGATGAAAATAAATGATGATGCCCCAAGATTGACATAAATATAGAATGACAATCATGGCCTCAAAGGAGGATCAATGAAATAAACGGTGTCTCAAAAGAGACACACATATAGCCAAAATGGTGGACTTGAAATAGATGGTGCCCCAAAAGAGACAAAAATTTAGCCACAAAGGTGAACTCGGAGAAAAAGGTTCCTTAATGGAGAGACAAACATGGCCTCAAAGGAATGCTTGATGAAAAATATGATACTCCCAAAAGGAGCATAAACATAAAAGAACAAATATGGCCTCAAAGGAGGGCTTGATGAAAAAGATGATACTCCTAAAAGGAGGATAAACATAAAAGAGAAAATATGGCCTCAAAGGATGGCTTGTGAAATAAATGATGTTATGAAGGAGACACAAATATAGCCACAATGGTGGACTCTGAAATAGATGGTGCCCCGAAGAGACACAAATATAGCCACAAAGGTGGACTTAGAGAAAAGGGGTCCCTCATGGAGAGAGACAAATATGGCCTCAAAGGAGGGCTTCATAGAAAAGATGATACTCCCAAAAGGAGCACAAACATAAAAGAAAAAATATGGCCTCAATGGAGGGCTTAGAATGAGATGGGGATCTGGATATAATTAATTTAGATTGGATGGATGTGAAGAAAGGTAGATAAAACAATGTCAAAGAGTGAAGTCCCCTAGTAACAAGGGGGTTGTACAGATGAGATGCTCAAGGGCGAGGGAAGATTGTTCCCCCAATGAGTTAAATGTTAAGGAGGTAAAGGATGTGAAAAGATCTTAGATGAGATTGTGTTATATTTGGATGGGGTAAACGATCAGAGACCACAAGTATGTTTAGCAAGATAAGCGACATTTATGAACAATGGTGGGAATTCCTTAGGAGGAATGACATGGGCTGGATGAATATTAAGGGATGATGTCGATGGAGGGATCATGGGAGATTTGACAGATGGGATATGGATTGGATTCTAGGTGGATGAAGAAGGAACTTTCCTTTGAATGAGGAAATCGTATTTCTCTATAAGATTATGAACAATTGACCGAAAGGCCTTACAATGTTTGATGTTGTGACCTGGGATATGATGATAAGCACAACTACAATTAGGATTGAACCATGATGGCTTGGGACCATATGGATTGAAGGCTTTAATAGGAGGAAGTTTTATGGTAGATGTTCGAGTTAAATGTTGAAATATATTTGCGTAAGACCCCATTAAAGTGTCATGGGGAAGGTAACTCTTATGGTTTTTGATAGGATGTCTCAGCTTGGCATTAGGAGAAGATGTGGATGTAGATTAGATGTGTGAATTTCATGTTTTGGAGGAAAAATAAAATTTGGTTGAAGGATGATATTGTTTGGATGTGGATTGATTATTGCAAGATGTCGTAGATGGAAAAATTGATCCTAACATGGATGTTGTGGAATTGGATTGTTGAGAAGAGGGAAAATCTGAATGTTTTTTGGATGCACAGGGGAGTGTCGGGATGTTCTCCTAAGCCTAATACTTCAACCAAGAAGATTTACCTCTAGCAGAGATGACAAAAATTTCAACCGGAGGATCTAATAGCGGTGGTGTGGTTATCAATGGAGAAATTATTCTAAAACAAGACGAAGATGTTAATGAAGAGATATTTGTTTTTATGATGGGATGAATGATATCTATGTGAGACATGGATTGTTTCGATTTAGGCATGGAAAGAGATGATTTTGTAGAGGAGAAGGTAAAGCATCTTTATTTGATTTAGGTGGATGTGTTGGTACAGTAGGTGATTCAAGAGATATATTTGATATGGTTCTGATTGAGAGGATTGGGTAAAGATTATTGGGGTAGATTGGGTGTTGTGGCCATGGGAAAGGTAGAGATAGGTGGACTTGTTGATATGATAGGTATAGGGGTTGTTAGGATAGATAAAGATGTAGAAAAATTTGGAATATGTGGAGATACGAGTGACGTGATGATAGACGGAGTAGACCTTATGGGTAAGGTTCTTTGCGGCAAATGCGAGGAGCATTTTGGACGTAGAAGTAGAATGGACTAGTTGTTTCATAAATGTTTTGAGGGGTAAGAATGATATTTTTGATAAAGGGATTGATGTCAAAGATAGGGTTGCAAGGGTGCATGTTGTAGAACTAGGTTTAGTTGGGATGGTTGTGAGCAATATAGGTGTAGTAATAGGTGTATTTGATGAAGATGTCGGTGAATGAATGGGTGTGAGAGACATAGGGATATCTGTGGATATGAGCTGAGCCAAAATAAGTGCTTTGAGGGGAATCAAATATGGTGGATTTGGGTATATTTGAAGTGGCGAGAAATGGATGATATAGTTGAATTTGATGTACACGTGGCAAGGATAAGAGAAGGTACGGGTTCGGGACGGGTAGTGAAAGTTGATGCCGGTGTAATCGGTTCTAAATAAGGGATGTGAATAATGTCCACTTTGTGGGAACATGTGGAGTTGGTGATGAGATAATATTTTGATGGAAATGTCAACCATACAAGCATTTAATAGTGGAGATGTAAAGGGGTGACGTGATTTGTTGGTGGTTGATTAGTATGTGTAGTGGAGCTATCAATTTGGATATCCCCTTGATTTACAATGACCTGGATGGAAGACTTAGAAAAGGACCAAGAAGAAAATAATCGAATACACGGAGATATAGAATAAAAGAGAAGAGAAGAAAGAGCTTAATTAAGTTCTTCCAGTTTGAAGGAGAAATCTTTTCCATGGTTCATTATCCCGCCATCTTGATGCTGGTTTATCTTCATAGCGGGGTATAAGCTAAGTACTCTTGTTATTTCAGTTGCTTGTCATTTTTACTACTGTTCACGATCTATTATTATCTTATCTGACACGAGGGGTTGACATCCTCCAAGGAGTTAAAATCCTCTTGGAACCGGGCAACCGTCAGGAAACACCCGCATATTGTGTTTTAATCTTATCTGGTTTAGTTTTGCAGATCTAGCTTCTTGATATCATGCATCTATTTTCTTTTCTCCTATATCATCCATCATTATCTCCAAGGTACTAAGCCCTTATATACTTGACGTGGTCTCATGTTTCTTGATTACTCGTACACTCATCTCGACAAGAAGCTGGAAATGCGAGATCAACGTTTGCACACCGGTGGGACCAGATCCAAGATCTCGTTGTTTCATTTACTTTGTTCTTTTATTCATCTCATGCAGGTATTATAAACATACCAGTTCTCCTGTGTCATAGTTTTCAAATATCTATGATAAATATTTTGTCTTGTGGACTCGAGTTTTGTAAGATTTGGTGTTATCTTCATATCATCAAAGGTTTGTGTCACCTTCAAGGTAAGTACTCTTCTTGTGTTTAACTATATTGGTATTTAGTTTCAAGTTTAGTTTTATTATTAAATACATAATCATACTAAAAAAAATAAAAAAATCATATGTTAGGTTCTACTCACATGGGGAACAAATCTGAAAACTAATCTTATTATCTTACTTTTATTTGTGATCTCGGTTGTATAATAGATATACTTTTTCTTTTCTTTTCTTTTCAATGGCCTTTGCTTTGACCTAACAAAATATGTCCATATATTCATCTAGATCTTCATTTATAATTATTTATAAATATCACATTTCAAAGCATACTAATTTATGGTTACTTAATTTAAGCCTACCAAAAATAAACTTTATCTTGAAGACAAGGAGCACATTCTGGATGCTTGGAACATTGGCACTGACAGCAGCAAATGTAAGGACAACAATAGCATCAATAGATCTACTGTATGATGGATCCATCCTCCCACTACATGGTACAAACTAAACTTTTATGGAGCTTCAAAAGGTAATCCTGGGGATTCGGGAGGTGGTGGGGTGATTAGAGATCACAAATACTAGTTTGTTGCCGCTTTTTCTGGTAAGATGGGTAAGAAAACAAATCACTACTTGGAAGCTTTAGCAACACTTTGGGGAATAAGGTTGGCTAGAGATTGTAATATTTCTAATATTATAATTGAGGGGGATTCGTTGAACATTATTAATTTACTAAATCAAAAGCAATCTCCAAGCTGGTCCATCAAGGACTTCATTAGTGAAGCTATTGAAATTTGCAATGGTTTTGATAACTATAAGATTATTCACACATATCGTGAGGGTAATAGAGTGGCCAATTGTTTAGAAAATATTGGGGTCAACAATACATTGCAAACTTGGCTAAGTGGTGACCCCCTTCCTGCCAAAGTACTTGATGACATCACTAAAGATATGCATGATTCTAAACACAATTATTAATAGATACAGGGCTGATGCGAAGGAGAGGCTTATTAATGGAAAAGTTAAGTCTAATGATGCTCTTAAAATTCTGCACATTTCAGAGGACCCAAAAAGAAAAGGTGGTGCTTTGAGTTGAATGCATTTCAAAATTTGTATATCATTGTGCGTACATAGAGGAAAAAATAGGCAAAATGGGGGGGCCTCCTTGCAAAACCAAGCCCGTGTATGATCCATCCTGGAAAATAGATACTACTCTTTGGAATTATCTACAAATGGGGGTATCTCAAATTTCATCGAAAAAATAAAGGGTTTCGATCAGGACATTTCGGTGAAGTTTGCGAATGGATGGAGAAATCACGTGGTTGAGTATGGAGATGCCAAGATCGAGATATTTGAAGAACTCATTGCCCAAGTTACTATTCGAGCATGGAAGGTACTAAGTTCTTCAACAAGTGCATCAACAAAGAGGTGGAGGTGAAAAAAATCCTTGCTGAAAAGAGAAGCTCAAGTTTCTCACGATAGGCATAAAGGTGGCTTCCATACCTAAACCATTTGATGAGATTGTGCATATGATGGTAAAGTATGTATCTTTGGAGGGAAGATATGTCACCATTCCCCTGAAGCATTTGATTTTTCTCAATCATTTTCACAAGAATATTATTGTAAATTTCCTGCATTATTTACTAAACTCCTTGGAGAATTTTGTCCTTGAAGTTCAGAAGCATACCAGGGTGTTCCCCTTCACCAAGGCCTGATCCTACTCATTCATCACCATTGCTTCTCTGGCTCTCGTCCTCTTCCCTCTCCCCCTGTGATTAACCCTCTCCCTACTGACAAAAACATGGACATTGCTACCTTGAGTAGAAAGAGGAAAGATAAGAAGGTAAAGGTTGCTCTGCCTTCTTCGCAGAGAGTTTTACGTAGTCATAAGGATTTGGAGCTTGTGGAGAACTTATTGCACATTAGTACTCCTGTGGATCATCCCAAGGAAGTGGACCTTCATACCAGAGTTAGTAAACTTGAAGAGGAGATCAAAGACCTAAAAATTCCCCGAGGAGTATGGAAACAACAAAAGGTAAGTAGAAGTTGCAAAATCCTGATGACATGGACACTATTGCTGAGATCTACAAAAAGCTACTTTCATTAGATACTAGACTAGGCAATGCCAAGGGGTGTTAGGATTGCACCCTCTCGGCTCTAAAAGGTATGTATAATTTTATGGAACAACATGTAAAGAGTGTATGCAGCCTTAGCGGCATCCCTGAAAATATTTGGGATTCCAACGAGACCCGGGACCTAGCACTTGCTAAGGCAGACATGAGTGATCTTTCTTAGGCCACGGCCATTGTGCTCTTCATCTCTCTCCAAAAAATTAAGGTAAAGCTTGACAAGGCTGTCAAGTGATGTGAAGCCTTGGTGCTGCTTTGATGTTGTGTTGAAGCTATTTTTGGCGAGTTCTATTGTTGTCCTTTTCTTTGGGATGCTCTGTTTTAGATCCATTTTTTCTATGTTTTGGCCCTTTTTCTCTTCGTCGGATCACTTACTAGTTTGATCTTTTTGTGCTTTCTGCTCTTGTATCATTATTGATCCTCCTTGTTTAAGGCATATAGCCTTTAAGGTTAAGTTTTCCCTTCACGCTATCGGCTTATTGAGCCTTTTTGTACACAGTGTATAGTCCTTTTAAAACTATTTATCCTTAATAAAAAAATTTATGGTTACTTGTTTAAAATATAATAAACTATAGTTATTTATTTTAAAACATAATATACAAGTTTGATTTATTTAAAAATAACAATTAAAACAAATAAATTATGAAAGAAATTAGAATTAAATTATAAAAAAATGCCATTGATATTGAAATGTAATCCACATCCATGGAATGTCAACACCATAGTTAATTGTATATGTCTCGTTTATTTCTGTTTTCTATGTGATGCACTTTATGTCATCACACATGTAAAAAATTGTATCCATGTGTGGTATGACCCACCATTTTAATTCAATCATCCTTTAGGTAGGTTTGATGAATATGTCATTTTATTAGTTGGGATTTTTAGTCATGTCATTTTATTAGTTGGGCTTTTTAGTCATGTCATTTTATTAGTTGGGATTATTTTTAGTCATATCATTTTATTAGTTGGGATTTTTAGTCATGTCATTTTATTAGTTGAACCTTTTATAAGTCATATCACTTTATTAGTTTAGCTTTTGTATAAGCTATTATTTCATTAATCTAATTTATCTTTTTGACTCAATTGCTTCCTTTATATTATTTTATAGTCTATCATTTAATTTTTTTCTTATTTACTCAAATGAAATAGGAATATTAAACTACAATTTTGTTAATTAATTATTTCATTTTTATTTATTTACAACGATACCATTTATAAAATTTATAAAGCCATTTTTTTAACTACCTTAACTAATCAAATTTATTATCTTCTTTCAGGATAATGTCTATAACCTCATGACAACAACATTACGTTGTCAAAGACCAATGTTTAAATCAAACACACCACACAAAATACTTTTACCGACCTTATCTGCAAACATAGATGGTGCCATTTTAGGTTACTCGGGCATTCTGCCATCGATTTGCATCCAAGTATGCCATCATCACAGGGATCAAATAAACAAAAAAACATTATCCATATCCCCCTTTCCAGTCGTGAACGATGCACTTTTAAGGTCACTAGACGTTCCAGGTCCGTGATTAATACCTCTAAAGACATGTAAACAAATATCCAAGAAAAACAACTCTCCGTTATTCCCGATTTTTCTTTATTTTCTCTTTTTAGACATAACTTTCTCTTTTAGTGACTTTCTCCATCGAATATCACATTTCATTTTGGTCTAAAATGAACCTTTTGCATCCTGCTTGCTTACATAGCTTAAGTAAAGGATTTAACTCTATGCATTTCACTTGTCACACACTTCCTGAAACTACACAAACATAATTTACACATCAAAACATTCCTCTCACACAGTAAATCGTTTGGGACCTAAAAACCTAATAGGCAACCGCCTCAGACATCTCCCAATCCACAACTACCTGAAACCAGCCTTAGACTCCTTTAGGCACCTTCATTACCTACTTTTCTTTTCTGTTCACATCCTATAAATTAATCATGAGGCTAAAAATATTCTACTTGATTTGTTTCTCAACAACATACATAAACAAATGTTTCTCTACTTCACGCCTATTGTCGATCTCCCCCAAATCAAGACAACACACCAAACTACACTATCTAATAAAGTTACTTCCTCTAATGATCTCACTCAATAGGATTCTAAATTCAAAACCATGCCTTCAGTCACTCCATCTCCAGTCTCCATGGTCTCACCTCATGAGAACCATGTCATACAAAATTCTCCCCACCTTGACACCAACCCTCATATCCCTCGGTAATCTAGTCTTCCTAAACTGATCACACCACCATCTCCTCCTAACCCCATGTATGACTTCTTACTCCAAAAATCCCCTACAATCTCTCAATCCTCCCAATCTCCTCAATTGGTGGATCGCATTCCACCCACATCCCTTTTTGTCAATTCTATTTCATCCGCCACTAGTATGCCCATCAAACAATCTTAGCCTTTGAATACCTACATTCCTATCCATCCTATGCTCCAACAGTATCAACCCCTTAACACTCATATCCCTACTTATCATCTACCACAACAACCTACCCATCTTCAATGAACACACCATATTCCTATTATTGAAAGTCAACCTATGCAACAATCTCAACCCATGAAACATGTTTATCCTTACCAAACAACTCCCCAAACACCCACATATCCACATATTAATCAAATGTCTTATCAAACCATTCCACAATCATCCTATCAAAAAATTATCAACCCACTTATCGGACACTTCACTAAACACCCACACACCCATAAACACATATTTTTCCTTATCAAACTATTTTTCAAACCAAACACCAATCCAATCTCAACCTTACAACACCTTGAGTGATTCAATTCACGCTTTAATGAATTGATTAGCTAGTTTAGAAACACTTACCATACCACCCAATCAAACCCTATCCTCCTCATTGGGAACTTCCTATATTTAATAAGTTAAATAGTAAAGAAGATCCCTAACAACATCTCCTCGCATTTAAACACACATGTTGTCTTATCGCGCATGATCATGATCTACTTATTCACACTTTCCCCATGTCTTTGTCTGGTCCTGGGTTGGACTAGTATAATAGTATCCCACGATATTCCTTATTCTCTTTCACTCAACTTGCACAGTTGTTCTTAGAACACTTTTCTATTAATATCACACGTAAAACCACTATCACTGATCTATATTCCACTTGACATTATGAAAACTTACCCATCGCCGACTTCGTCACACATGGTGGCATGATGTTATAAACAAAACTCATCAATTTATTCTTGAGTTCATGTTCCAAACATATATCATCCACTTTTCAGATCCAATCATTCCAAACCTTTAATAAAGCTTTCACAATGGCTCGCAAGCTTGAAACTCATGCCATTGAGCAGGGTCACCTTAAACTAAGTTCAACTAAATCAAAAATTTAATCCACTAGACCATTCACACATAATGGAAAGTTCAAGACTACGGCCAAAACTGTGGTCATTGAACCCTCATCCCCATCTACACCAAACACATGGTCTCAACAACGATCTCCTCAATCAACAACCAACTACACTCCTTTAGGAGAATCATACAATTTTGTATTTGATAAGTTGATGAGCGTAAAATCTATCCAACTGCCTCCCATACAACCCATAGAAAACTCGCAAGCCAAGACTAATTGGTATCACAAGGTCCACTTTTGTAAATATCATCGAGTCAAAGGTCATGACATTGAGATATTTCGTTCCTTCAAATATTATGTCCAACAACATGTAAATCAAGGGGATATCCAAATTGATACCTCCACTACACAGACTAATCAACCACCAACGAATCACGTCACCCCCTTTACATCTGCACTATCAAACACTTGTATGGTTGACACTACCAATTAAGATCTTATCTCATCACCAACTCTGCATGTTCCCACAAAGTGGACATTATTCCCATCCCTTATTTAGAACCAATTACACTTACATCAACTTTCACTACCATCTGAACCACCTCCTCCTATCTTTGCCACATCTACATCAAATTCAAATATATCATCCATTTGCACCACTTCAAATATACCCCAATCCACCACATTCGATTCCCCTCTAACTTTATTTTGACTCATCTCATATCCACACATTCCTTCACCGACATCTTCATCAAATACACTGTTACTACACCTATATTGCTCACAACCATCCCAACTAAACCCAGTTCTACAACATGCACCCTTGTAACCCTATCTTTGACATCAATCCCTTTATCAAAAATATCATTCTTACCCCTCGAAACATTTATGAAACAACCAGTCCATCCTACTTCTACGTCTAAAAATGCTCCTGCATTTGCTGTAGTACCCTTACCCATAAGGTCTACTTCATCGGTCATCACGTCACTCACATCTCCACATATTCCAAAAGTGTCTACATCTTTATCTATCCCAGTAACCCCTATACCTATCATATCAACAAGTCCACCTATCTCTACCTTTTCCGTGGCCACAACACCCAGTCTACCCCAATACTCTTTACCCAATCCTCCTATCACACCAACCCAATCCTCTCGATCTGTAACCCTATCAAATATACCTCTTGAATCACCTACTATACCAACACATCCACCTAAATCAAATAAAGATGCTTTACCTTCTCCCTCTACAAAATCATCTCTTTCCATGCCTAAATTGAAACAATCCATGTCTCACATAGATATCATTAATTGCATCATACAAACACCTATCTCTTCATTAACATCTTCATCTTGTTTTAGAACAGTTTCTCCATTGATAACCACACCAACGCTATCAGATCCTGTACTTGAAATTGTTGTCATATCTACTAGAGGTAAATCTTCTCGGTTAAAGTCTAAGAATCGGGAAAACATCCTCAACACTCCCCTGTGTCTTCACGGAAACATTCAGATTTCCCCTCTTATCAACAATCCAATGCCACAACATCCATGTGAAGATCAAGTTTTCCATCTACGACATCTTGTAATAATAAATTCACATCCAAACAATATAATCCTTCAACCAAATTTGATTTTTCCTCCAAAACACAAAATTCACACATTCAATCTACATCCACATCTTCTCCTAATGCCAAGTGAGACATCCTATCTAAACCCATAAGAGTTACCTTCCCCATGACACTTCAATCGGGTCTTACGAAAATATCTTTGGACATTTAACTCGAACATCTACCATCAAACTTCCTCTTATTAAAATCTTTAATCCATATTGTACCAAGCCATCATGGTTCAATCCTAATTGTAGTTGTGCTTATCATTGTACCCCACGTCACGACATCGAACATTGTAATGGATCTTATAAACAAAAATTATTTCCTCATTCGGGGAAAGTTCCTTCTTCATCCACCTTGAATCCA
Organism: Taxus wallichiana var. yunnanensis; assembly: GCA_018340775.1. Taxonomy (NCBI): domain Eukaryota; kingdom Viridiplantae; phylum Streptophyta; class Pinopsida; order Cupressales; family Taxaceae; genus Taxus; species Taxus wallichiana. Next base: position 733,647,653 of record CM031243.1, on the reverse strand, counting down.
ATCCATATCCCATCTGTCGATCTCCCATGATCCCTCCATTCACATTGTTTTATCTACCTTTCTTCACATCCATCCAATATAAATTAATTATATCCAGATCCTCATCTCATTCTAATCCCTCATTTAAGGTCATATTTGTTCTTTTATGTTTGTGCACCTTTTGGGAGTATCATCTTTTTGAGGTCCACCTTTTTCTCTAAGTCCACCTTTGTGGCTATATTTGTGTCTCTTCTGGGGCACCATCTATTTTGAAGTCCACCATTGTGGCTATATTTGTGTCTCCTTTAGGACATCATTTATTTCATAAGCCCTCCTTTGAGGCCATATTTGTTCTTTTATGTTTATGCTCCTTTTGGGAGTATCATCTTTTTCATTGAAGCCCTCCTTTGAGGCCATGTTTGTCTCTCCATTGAGGGACATTTTTCTCTGAGTCCACTTTTGTGGCTATATTTGTGTCTCTTTTGGGGCACCATCTATTTTGAAGTCCACCATTTTGGCTATATGTGTGTCTCTTTTGGGACACCGTTTATTTCATCAAGCCCTCCTTCTAGGCCATGATTGTCTTTCTATATTCATGTCTCTCTTGGGGAATCATCATTTATTTTCGTCTAAATCCACCATTATGGTCGTATGTTAGTTTTTGTTTCCTTCTTAGCTATCATCTCATCTTATTGCAACTACACTGTCTTCCCTCTCATGGTGGTAAACAAGAGACGTGACCTCTTAATGCATTGCACTTGTGATCAATCTCTTGTTAACATATCTACCAATGAGCACTTAGTTATATCCTTAGATCATTCCTCCATCCTTAGCCCCTTCCATTTGTCATTATAATGATCTGAATTATGTGGTCTGCCTTCACTACTTTGATGTGATCCCGTAACCATTACAATCATTATCTTCTCATTCTTCTATTGCAACCATGCAAAGGGTCTAGGGTGTATCTTGTACATTCCTTATCCCCTATTAAGTGGTTTACTTAGCTATTCCCAGCTCTCCCCATTTGAAGCTCAAAATCAGCATGTAAAAGGAAAAAACAAAGTTATAAAAAATAGAGTGATCCCTCGAAGGATAGTTGTTCATACAAAAGAAAAAAAAAAAGAAAAGTATACAAATCAAAATCAAAAGAGATAGACTGATCCCTTGAAGGACGGCTATCATATTATTCTTGTCATCCATATTATGTATAAATTAGACCATACCCTCGAAGGATGGCTACTCTATTATTATAGCATCTTGAAGGTTTTCCACATTGATCAACCTTCTTTTATCAACATTTTCCGAAAGCTTCCCGCATTGATCCACTTTCTGCTATTTTTATTTCCCTTTCCCAAAGCTTGGGCATAGATTTAAGCAACACCACCTTTGTAGACCCCTCTTCTTGCGTACAAGTCAAAAATTTTATCCCTTTTTCATGTCTATATTATGGTTATGAGCATCCTTCATCATATTTCCCTCATGATCTTTTAGTATAACTAACTATTGTTGGATATGAGTTAACACTTGCTATTGGCTACAAGTTCAATTCTTTGAGTGGTAGCTTTTCTTGTTTATCTCCAATCCAGGTTTGAAACATAGTTTCCTGTACACCCTTTCTATAGCTATGTTCCATTCATCTTGTCAAATTAACTTTTATAAAAATCTCATCAAATTTCACACTATGAATCCTAAATATATCCATGATATCCATGAATGTGTTTCAAATACACTCTTCGAGTTTGTGATTTCTACTTGATCACCATTGTAGTTTGTGAATGCTACTTGAAGGTAATTCTTAAGGAAAGTTCGTTATCCTGTAGCTCCTTATCTCTCAACATGTTGAACACCATCTTTGATTCATCTCTCCTCGCTCTCCATGTCAACCCATAACCATTTGTCTCCACATCATCCTTCTCACCTTTTTGTCCTCTTGCATGATGCCGGATATCTTACTCGTCTTTCCTCTTGAATTTTTTTTTTTTTACCGTTCCGATTTCGGTTTGAAAATCTTGGTTCACCGTCCATATAGCCAAAGAACCTTAGTTAGGGTGTATCTTCTTCCTTGGATCCTCCTGCTGTAGAAGGTTCTCCAACATTTCCTCTTTCAACAAATGACAATCACCACCACAAACATCTTTCCACTCTTCCTTTTCCACTTAACACTCTTGCATCATCACTACCACCACATGGGCATCCTAGTTAAGGATTTCCCTTACACTCTCCATCTAAAACACATATATTACAAAATCCGTTCATGTCACTCTCCTTTGTTTCCTTGTTATCACATTGTTATCACCTCCTTTTATCTTTTTTTCCATTTTTGTATACACTGCTAAGTCTTTTCATTATTCTTCTTCTTGTTTGGTTTAGCAATCCTACTTAACCATCTCTGTTGCAGGGAAATCTTACTTAAGAGTTTCTCTTAAGAATGGTTGGTCATTTGATCCTTCCATCTCCCATCATATCTTCCTCATCTTTTATCTTCCACCTCTCATCATACTCACCCATTCCAACCAACCCTTCCACACCTACATCTAATACAATATTTTCTTTCTCCTTCCATATTGTCACTTCCGGTTTGGTGATCTTACTTAAATCCTCCTGCGGCATGGCGATCTTACTTAAGATTCCCTCTTAAGCATGATTTCTCATCTTGCACTCCCCCACTACCCCACATTCTCTCCATCTACATTTTCTCATCATTCCCAATCATCAACTCCTCTCACCTCCTCTTCCATTCACGAAACCACTTCTTCTTCGGTCCCTTTTTCATCTCCATAATCCATTTTTGGGTAATCTTACTTAACCCTTTCTTCTTCATTCATTTCATGTCTTGTTTCTTCATTTCTTTTCTCATCCACTACATCCTCTCCTTGTCTTCATCTTCTTACATATCGTTATCCCTCCTTTCTTCACTCTTTCCACTCTGTCTTCTAGGTTTCTCCCACATATCTACCCCTATATTTACCCATAATTGTCATTGGTCTCTCTCTAACATTCTTTCATCATCATCTTCCATTTCCGTGCTAGTAATTATCGGTGGACTTCTCCTAAAAATCACTCATCCCCATTCCGCACAACATGAATCCTTTTCTTTGACCTCCTCCATTCTATCTTCATTCCTTCCTTCCTCTGTGTCCTCTGATCATTATCAAAGGACTTCTCCTAATGTCCCTTCATTGGTGTTCCCCCTCTCATTCTTCATTTACTTTCTGCCTTGTCTTATCTTTTGTCTCATCTTTTCCTACTGATCATTATTGATGGATTTATCCTAATATCTATTCATCACATTGCCTCTCCTATCCCATCCTTTCTTTTTCTCACCACCTCTCCATCCTGCATGCTTCCTATCCAATTTCTTCATTGTCTTCATCATACACCATCTCTCTATTTTCTCATCATCAACATATCCTCATCCCATCCATCTTTGTTTATTTTCCAATCGATGTCATTCCTTCCCTCAAGTTTCTCTGTCGTTTTTATGCTTCTCACTCTTTACCAAATATCTTCATTCTTGGTTCCATTTCATCTGCATAATTTTCTTGATTGTCTTATCCTCCTTTCTTGTCCTTGTCTTATTTCACTTCCTCTGTATCTTCCTCCTCATTTTATCTCACACTTCCTCCTTACTTCCCCATTTAAATCCCGACTCTTCAACATTATCCCATTTACTTTATCATATCATCATCCACATGCATTTCCATGCGGTCAGTTCCATATTCTTTGCCTTGGATTTCCTCACTATGATTTGTTTCCTTAATTTTCTTTGCTCTATCATCTCTTTCATTTTCCATTACCTCTTTGTTTTCCTCTACTCCATCCTTCATCACGCCTTTCGTCTTGAATAACTCTCTCCCTTTTTCATAATTTCATCCTCTGCTCTATTCTTTTCTTATCTTCTCTTTGTTTGTCCTTCTTCATTTCCCCCTTTCTCTATAATCCTTATTTGTTATCTTCTTCCTCCCCTTTCATTCCTTATTTTCTCCTCCTCCATCTCCGTCCCTCTATTCCATATCCCGATCACCTTCATATTCAATATTTCTTTCTCTTCTCATAATCAACCAATCCTCCTACCTATTCCGTTTTCTCTTTCTTAATACCCCTTACATCTGGCATTCACAGTCAATGCCAATGTTTCTCAGTTTATGTATCACCATCTATCCTTTTCATTACCATTCTTGTTCTTCTCTTTGCCACATTGACCTCTTCTATTTTTTTTGAGAACCACTGTCACATATTTTATCTTCATTAGTCCTCTTACAGGGGACATCATCATATGTATTTCTAAGAATCTCTTCCCATATTCTTTTGACATTTTTTTCTTGGAAGATACCATAATGTCCATCACCTATCTACTCTTGTTCTCTTCCATGAATATTTGTTCTTCTTTTGTTTTGTCACAAAAGTATCTCTATCACACTTACTAAAGAAATAAGAATTTTTGTCTTCTTCACCTTCTAATTTGCTAACACTTATGCATATTTCCTATGAAACATGATTGTCATCATATTTATTACCCTTTTAGGGCATTTTATCTCACCTTTCTATCCTATCTACTCATCTTGTCCACATTTATGATTATTCTATCTATGGCTTATGTTGGGATACCTTTTCATCCTTATACTTTTCAATGCATATAACTCACTATGTGTCATTATCGGGCCCTGTGTTTGGGCATCATTATCTTCAATCTCATCCCTTTTGTAGATGCATGATTTTTTACATGATTCCTCACGAGACAAAGGGTTACGACACCTTTTGCATTTAGTTGCACATATTTTTATGTTTTCCTATGACCCATTGGTCATCTTGGTCTACATCCATACTGTAGTGGTCTTCACCCACTCACTGGTCTATATAATGTTGTCATCTGTCTCCATTGAGACCGCAATTGTCCTCTACCAATGTGATATTGGAGTCACTACCATACTTTTATTTATTTATTGCGATCCTTTTTTTCCTGGGGCATCTTGCCTTTGGTCATATCTTCATCCATCCTTGGACACATCTTTCATCTAACCCTTTTTTATTGTCTCATGGCTTGCTATCACAAACCACTCAACAAAAAGGGGTAAATGTAGACACCTATTTTTGGTTATAGCGCCCCTCCAACATCTCACATTCACGCAATTTCCATTCTCACATCTCTTTCTCTTAAATTAAATAAAATCCTATCTATTTGCTCACATTATTTGATTGATTATCAATGGACTCCATATGGACCCATTTGATAATTCAATTTTGGCATATCCCCATCCTTCACAAATTATTTAATTCATGGGTATCAAATATCCCATCTGACATCTTCTTTTTAAAATGGAATCTTTATCTCACCCACCATGTCAATCATGCTCCCCACTCCATTTAATAATTCAATCCATGGTCCCCACGTGATCACATTATATCCCTAACTCAAGTTACTTTACTCCACCACGGTATCATTTCACACTGTACTTTAGTCTCACATCTAAACTATAAATATGGGGTTTTCCCCATATTTCGAGAAGAGATGGAGATTTTCAAAGACCCTACATGGAATACTTAGAAAAGGACCAAGAAGAAAGGGATCAAAGACTGGAGATATGAAATAAAATAGAAGAGAAGAAAGAGATTAATTAAGTTCTACCGAGTTTGAAGGAGAAATCTCTACCATGATTCATTATCCTGCCATCTTGATTCCTAGTTTATCTTCATAGCAAAGCATAAGATAAGTACTCTTGTTATTTGAGTTTCTTATCATTTTTACTACAGTTCATGATCTATTATTATCTTATCGACACGGGGTAGACATCCTCCAAGGGAGTAAAAATACTCTTGAACTGGCACCATCTAGGCAACCCCACATATTGTGTTCTAATCTTATCTGGTTTAGTTTTCCAGATCTAGCTTGTTGATATCATGCATCTGTTTTCTTTACACCCGTATCATCCATCATTATCTCCAAGTACTAAGCCCTTGTATAATCGACGTGGTCTCGTGTTTCTTTATTACTTGTACACTCATTTAGACAAGAAGCTAGAAACACGATCAACACTAAAAAAGTAAGGCTTACCCCACTGGAGGATACTTATAACTCGATATCAATAGAGCACTCGCTCAAGAGTGAATGGTTTATCTTGGCCATATTTTGCTGATGTTGCCTCCCATGAGGTTAATGGGTTGACCAATGAAGAAAAATATTGATTGAAAGGGGTGAGGGATTTTGAATCTATTCATTTTTTTATAGCCTTAGTTTGTAATGGGACAACAACATCTATAGAAGGACATTCATAAGCTTCATGATAAAAACTGTGTAATTCCTATAATGTGTGAATGGTTTGGTCACCCAAAATTGTAACCACCGCCCTTCATGACATAACTTGATGCACTGATGAAATGTTGATGGAATAGCTTGCATGGCATGGATCCATGGGTGTCCCAAGAGCATGTTATATGGAAGGTTGAAGTTAAGGAAATGAAAAGGTGTGTCATGACATGTTTGTCCAACCTCCATGGGAACCACTATAGTCCCTACTGACTCTCTTTCTTCATTTTCATATGTTGTGATTGTGATAGTATTAGCACCCAACTCTGTTTTTAATGACCTAGCTGCTTTACCAGCTTCAAGGTGTAAATATTCAGACCAGATCCCCCATCTACAAGTACTCTTTTGATTTTTGACGGGTAACCATCACTTCGAGATATAATGGTAAGTTATGCTTTGGGTTGTTATGCGGGATTACAATATGATCAAAAGTAATATGATTGTTGGTGTCTAAGCATTCAATCATGGCTTGAAGGTTCATGGGGTCTACCTCTATGGAAACCCCTAAATTTTATAAATTTTTGTACAATATATTTTTACGGGCATTTGAGATCTTGAGGAGATCAAGAAAATATATCTAGCAGGCATTTTCTCTAACTAATCTCTCTTAAATAATACTAACCTTCTGAGGGATAGGCACTAAATCTGGTATTATTAAGCGAGAAGGTCTTGTCCCGACTATGCAACTCTTTTCTAAAATCTAAATGGTGTTGATCTATTCATTAGATGAGTTAATACATCTAATAAGGGAATCATAAGGGATTTGTCATTTGTAGGGTACACATAGGCAATAATCCTATAGTTGTTGGAAAAGGTTATTTATAAATACCTATTTTTTCATTTGAACTTTTATCGGTCTCAGGGGGAGAATCCACAACAATCTTCCCTTCCTCTATGAGGTCTTGGATATAATGGTGCAATCTCAAACATCTATCCATTTTGTGTCCTTTAACACGGTGGAAGTCACAATATTCATGGTCTTTGAACCAAACCGGTTTTGGAGCATCTTTTAGATATGGTACTATTGCAGTTGGATATTCTACCATTTTTACAAAATATGATTTTTTAGGATGATAGATAAGGATTCTGTCAAGGATGTGAATGTATGTTTTGTAGGCACTTTGGGACGAGGTCCTTATGAAATCTTTAAGAGTGGGCCTATCTGTATGGCTTGGAATCTCTTGGAGTCTATAATGCCATCACCAACAACATGTTTATTCTTATTGAAGAATTTAGGTTTGTCTGTGGATTTGGTTTCATGTTTGTTTTTAGTAACGAGTTTTAAGCATTCCCTTGGCAATGAGCGCTTTCTCAATTTGACTACCTTTCTCTATGACTTCTTTGAAGTTTGAGCCATAATGCATTTGCAAGTGGAAGGCTATTTCAGGTTTAAGTTAGGAAAAAATATGCTCACTAACTATTTTTCTGGTAAGGCACAAGGAAAGCGACTAGCTAACCCATGCCATCATTGTAAAAATCCTGCAAATGTCTCATTGGGTTTTTGTTTTGTGTTGCATAGATCGTTCATTGTGATGTCACTCTCCATATTATAGGAGTAATGCCTTACAAATTTCTCTTAGCGTGGGCCATGTTGTAATGGATCCCTTGGGTATGCTATAGAACCATTCCAATCCTACTACTCCAAGGCTGCGAGGAAAGAGTCATATTAAGAAATTATCGCTATACACGACCTCTTGGCAAGCCATGTAAAAGTATTTTATATGATCACAAGGATCACTTTTGCACTTATATTTATCAAACTTGGGAACAATAAAGTGTTTTGGGAAAGTTCTGTTATAACATGTCCTTATCAAAGGGGTAAGGACATAGTTCTTCATACAAATATTTTCTATTTTGGCCTACATTTCCCTGTTGTAATGTAGTAAGTATATCTTTCATAGATTTTAATTCCTCCTGAATGAGTTTCTCTTTAGTAGGTGACATTGGCCTTTGAGCCTGAGTTTCCTTAAAGGTATAGTCTGTATGTGGATCAAATTGAAACTCGTTAGGTTTGTTTTTGTCTTTGTCTTTGTATATGTTTTTTCTTAAAGAGCCTAGGTTTGCTAGTTTCTGACTCAACTTCAAGATCTATTTTTGGAGGATCTCCTCCTCAACCAAGGGGTCCTCTTCTTCATCAAATTTCAAAGGAGGGGAAGCTTTCCGCTCATTTTTCACATTACGCAAAGCTTTATAGTCGAGTTTTCATGATGGTTCACCTTCGACAATGGCCTTATGTTTCCCAAAAGTGGAAGCGTATCCCACATCAAAAGGGTTATCTATGTCTAAGATGAATCTTTGTTCTCCTAAATTAGGGTCAATGACCTTTGTTTCTTCTTCATGTTCATGTGGAATTTTATCTCCTAATGCTTAGAATATTGTGAGTACTTGATCTTTATTATAAGATAGGAGTTCATCAAATATATTTAGGTCTAACCTTTGTTGTTCTTTGGAAGAGTCTGACTCTTCTCCACTATGATCAATTAACATCTCTGTATCTTTGACTTGAGAAAAGAGCGGTCCTAAATTGTGACCACTAAATGGGAAGGTGTCGAAATGGTTTTCTCCTATATCATGCTCATTTGATTCGGCTACCATTTTGATTATTTTAGGTATTACTAGCAGACATTTGTATATAGATATTGTAACCCCTAAGTGTACGGTTTTTGTAAGTTGTTCCAGATGATGTTGGAATTATACTACAGTGTATCCTAGATGTAGCGTTATGCAGTCATTTTTATCAAGGAACATTCATATGCATGCCGAAATGTAATGATCACTCAATTTGTTGTTACCAAGCCTATTCCCTAAAATAGATAGAAACAATGATGTATCAATATGTAGGTCAAGTTAGAACCCCAACAAGGTCTAAGCACTAACGTGATGCTATCGCAGTCCCTCGACAAGGTACACCTAAAACTAGTTTGAATTCCAATGAAAGCCAAACCTTTTGAAAAATGGAAGTCACGAATAGATATGGCGTAATAATGTCATAGTGATACATTAACCGAGCAAGTAAGGTGTTAGTACCATGAAAAATTTATTATGACATATAAGGCGTTATCGACACTTTTCAAGAAGACTCAGATGACGTCAAAACTGAAACTAAGTGATAAGTATAACAAGGATTTTTTAATCGTGCGAGCGGCGTAGGCTGCATGATAAGGGGACTTATGCCATCTTCTCAAAAATGAGAATACGATGTAAGTACCGAGATTGTGTGTCTAGGATGTGAACAAAACTATCAACTCAAGAAGAGATAAAAGATGAACTAGACACACAGTGGTGAAGATGATCTTGAAATCAAGATGGAAGGACCTTTATCAAAGATATGAAAAGTGTACCTGCACACTTTAGATGTTTAACAACCCAGCCGCAAACATGGATGGGCATAAATGGACAAAAAATTGATGAGAACTATTTCTGATAAAAATGCACAATGTATGCACCTTTCTCACCCCGAACAATGGGCGGTGAGAAATGCAAGGGTATTGATCAAAAGATGGAAATAAACCAAGAGCCACTTAGGTAGAGCTTTGCCTCATCGAAGACAAGAATAAAACTAAGAAAAAGTGGGACGTAGTTTAGTTTCGTGATGAAAGACACTCAGATAAAACTCACAAGGGTTCTTTTCCTTGTTTGACAAACAAGGTTTAGATTCCAGATGAGTTGTCACTTTGTGATGGCTTGACGCAACAATGGACTAGTAAAGTGGGCTCCAAGATAAAATGGCCTCCTTAATAAGTTCTCTCACCTAGGTGCTACAAAGCTATCTTAAGCGAGCACGATTTACCCAAAAGTTGCAATGACTAGTTTGGGAGTATCTCGGCTTTACTTTACCCCCTTCGAGCACAAAGGGAAACTAGTGCGTCCACATGTGCTCTCCCAGGGTCACCATATGGACAACCGGTAACTCTATCTCACAAGGCATACTAGTCAAGTGGGTAAGTAGAGCACTTCCTATTTCATCCACGAGGTTACTTAGTGGTGGATTACTTTAGGGTTCTTGGAACCACCCCCATTGTTATAGCTTAAGGCTGTTATGCCAAAGGGGTTATATTCCAGTCGAGTTGATAGGTACGTACCCTTTTAAAACCTGCAATACAATGTTTTGAATATGGTGTGTTTTTTATCTTTCTTAGCTTAATGTGGTTTTAAGTAGCACACCATTTGGCAACCTGTGAGAACACGTGTATTAGAAGTTTTGTGTTTTGTCTTTGACACCTTTCTTTGACAAGTGATAGGTCCTGTAGACAACAAGTTGTTAGTAATTTTCTAGTTTGTAGGTTGATGTTAAGAAAGAGAGTTTTTCACTTTGCTTTTGATTCCTAAGATCGCCAAAAGGTGTGAAGGAAGAGCATACGCAACATGAAAAATCCTACTGAAATCACATGAAATTTTTACTTCATCCTTTATAAAACAAGTGTTTTTGAACAATTTATATGAGTTTTGTATAAGTTGTTTTGATCTCCAAGATCACCTTGGAAGACATGAGGAGAGAGCATACACACTTATACAAAGCTAATTCTAAGCCAAGAACAAAACACTTTAACTATGCAGATCGAAATGTTAAGAAAAAACACTTTGTTTTTAAAAATTGTTAGTCTAGAAACCCTGCATAATGGATCAAAGAAAAATATTTTACAGACTATAAAAATTTCAAATTTTTAATACAGACACCTATGTTCCTATACTAACTCCACCACTTCCCAACTGATGGATACGCGTCCTACTTAATGAGTACGCTTGTAGTTAAAAATTGATGAAACCTAATGTAGTAAAACATAGACACTCACAACATGACAGAGATGCACCCATATTGACATGGATGCTCAGGTTTTGATGTGTACGCACCCAAGCCTGAAACATAAAATTATCAATTTCTTTTACACAGTCAGACCATTTATGCATGCATGGCCAGAGAGGCAGATACACGCCTAGATTACGAAGACATGTACGCATCTCTGTAGAGAGAAAATGTGAAAATGATGAAGTCCTCTTGACAGGTATGCACTTGATCTAATGGGTACACTTTGGGGTTTCAATGTGTACGCACCCCTTGTTTTACACCTATGCGCACCCTGTGAAAAACCTACAAAAAACATGGATTTTCATAATTTCAACAGTAAAAAAGTTAGTTGCTAGTCAAAGTGTCCTATTTCTATCGGACCCACAAAATACATGCAAATGAAGGTCATTTATCTAGTGTTAGAAACAGAAATGAGGCAATAACAAGTGATTTGACCCAAAAACTTGAAAATGAACTTTGAAAAACCTAAAATACCTCCATTAATGGAGGATGGACATAAGTGTCCCACAGGCGTGCCAAATGTGTTCAATGAAAAGTTGTAAAAGCCATGGATTTTGGGTAAAAATCTCTAAAGAAACCCCAAAGGATTTTAACAATCTGATCAATGGACCATGTGATAAGAAATGAGCAAGGTTTTCTTCTTTACATACATTAATTTGAAATAAACATGCAAACTAAACAAATGAAGTTAACCTCTATTCTTTGAAAGCTTGAAATAATGAACCTAAGAGGATCTAAGAATCCAGTTATGTATTTAAGAGAAAGAGATCTCCCCATTAATGGCTTAAAGGCCAATGGATCTTCCCTTTACTCCATGTTAGTTATAAGAAATAAAAAAACAATGCTTTTAGCTCAAATGGAAGAAGATGAAATACAATTTAAATCCTAAACAAATTTCTATAATCTATGCTAGGAAGAAGAGAGAATTATTAGGAAATGAGCGAGGGGGTATAACCCTATTTATAGTTTTTTGTTTTGGAAGAAAAGGGAGATTTGGGTGCATGTGAGACAAAGGCTAAAGTCTGAAAAGAACTTTTAACAAGTCAAAGTGTGATTTGACTATGTTTAGGGCATTTAACCTAGGTTATACTAATTAATATCTCTTAGAGATTAATTAGGGTTACGGAAGGGTTTCAGAGGGCTTAATAAATCCAATGAAGTGGATTGATATTCCGAGGAGCTGATAGAAGCAAGCTAGAAGAGAATAAGAAGCTAATGTAGTTAGAATGAGGCTATAACAGCTTGTTTAAATGGTTTATAAGAGGAAAAAACAACCAAAAGGGTGTCGTGAGAAGGGAGTTAGATAGGTCTAATTGGCGGTGTGCCGTCACTTTGCAAAGGGAAGAAGCGTTAGTGTCTGATTGAAATAATAGTGTATTTATCAAACTACAAGTGTTTACAATAAATATTTGCAGTGATTGTGTTCACATGTTCCTTTTTTTTGATAATATTTCATGGGGAATGGTGCATCATGTGACTGATTTTTTTCCCTCCACTTCTCTCACTTTTTTGTCTCTGTGTATTTAGGAAGCTCACTCTTCACTTCAAATAATCAACAATGACTACTAACCATTCGTCAAGAAAAAAATAAAAGGGTGGCCGAGGAGGTCTGTAACAATTCCAAAAATCCAGTAGAGAATGATGGAGGAGGAGGTAGGGATTCATGATTTTGTGTCTTATTCTTCTACATGATGTACATAGAGTATTATCATTTGAATGCATGGATTATGTAATAGTTCACCATCTCTTAATTCACATTTCCTTTTATATTTTCAGGGATGGATGTGGATGTTGATGAGAAGGAAATTGGTGAAAGCATGTGTGAAATGGAAGATCTTCTTGTGAAGATGAGATTTGATCACAATGTGCCATAGGAGGAACATCTAGATTTGAGACTCTCATTGACACATGTACAAATTGCATCACTCACTAGGGAGAAGGAGTTTTTGTCCAACATTATTGAAATTACAAGGAAAACTAGTGATAGATTGGAAAGTGTCATAGTTGAGAAGAAAAATGTCTTGGAGACTCTCATTGTGGAGAACAATGAGTTACAAAATACAATTCATGCACTTAGGGGTGAGAAATTAGAACTAAAAATAAGTATGCTTCCCTACAAACTTCCAATGCATATACAAAATAACTTCATGACTGTAGGGAGACATAGTGAAGGCCCTAAACATTAAGTACAATAGCATGAGTGATGTCTATGAAGAAGAGTTCTAGCACTGGAAGATGAATTTTGAGAAGCCAAGTGGGAAATTCCGACCAGATGACTACAGGTGGTTGTGGCCTCTCTAATAGGACACACCATGTTTAGTTGGTTGAAATGAAACCAAAAATGTATATAATAATAATAGGAAACACCATTTTTATATTGTTGGATCATAATAAAGTATATATGATTTTATGAAAGCATGTAATATAAAACATAACACAATTTTCTATACTTCTATGTGTTTGCTTCTATTTTCAATAAAAATAAAGTGTGGACTAAATGTTTGTTGTATTTCTATGTGTTTTCTTCTATTTTCTGGTTACTAGCTTTCCTTATTATGGGTTACTTGATTTCTGCATTTACTTGATTGTTGATTTCTTGCAAGATGAATAAAAGATATGTCCTTCATGAATGCTCCTTTACATGCATACAGTTACAGTTACAAAAGTAATAAGACATTGTTTTTTTGTGATGGAATAGTTCATAATCTCTTATGAAGTTTGATGTTTGTGCTTAAATGTATGAAATGTTCCATGTAGTGGATTATGGCATATGTCTCATATTTGTGAACTTGAAGAGTAGTACTCTATTGGGAGTTATGAAGCAAGTGGGGTTGTCTATGAGTCTCATAGGACTATTAAACCTTGTATAATCCTTAAGCATATAATATGTAAGGACCATGATGCATGAAGCTATTTGCATGAAATCACCAACCTATGAGAATGGGTGCATTGTTTTGGTTTTATAGAAAAACTTCCCGCATGATTGTGGTTGCCTCAAAGCTTGTCTTGTCTAAAATGAGACTAGGGAGTACTATGACTGTACAATCCTTTATCAAGCATTTAGAGTAATGGAGTTCGTGTATATATGTTCATGAAACGTTAAATTGTTCAGATCTGAAAAGAACATTATTTTCACTAAGCATTTGATCAATATTATAATGAAATTGGATGATAGTTTTATTTGAATTAGTTTATTCAGATCTTGAGTTTGGTATCTTTCTTTATTGATAGTATTTTTAATAAGCAATATTGCAATTCTACTCAAATTCTAAGAGGGTTCCAATACAATTCTTTGATTGTATAATCTCTGCAATTCATCAAGACTCCTAAGTTTTTGTTACTACCCTATCAACCTCTCCAAGGTATACTAACAATCAAGAAAGGAAAGTTTTGAGAAAATGTTTACAAGATAGACAACCTTCACTCTCTTTTTTGCTCTACCTTTATCTTCCTACAGTCCTCTGTTTGTATAAATTTGATTATATCCTTAACATGTAGTATCTATCAGCAAAAAATAACAAATTTCAAGCTTCAAATCACTCCTTTAATCCCAAATGAATGATTCAAAACTTCACAATTGGCAATGACTTCATTTAACTACAATGTCCTGGTTTTAGTTGACCGTTATGGTTTCCTTGAAGAACTTGTAAGAAAATATTCCTTGAAACTCCATGAATTAATATAATTTCTTTTGCAATCGATGCATGGACTGCGTCTGAAACATTTCTTATAATTTTTAGATTTTTTTATTGGTGCAGTTCCATATTTCACAAATTACGTTCACGAAACACTATTTGCGAGGTTTCTACCGACTATGTCAAACCCGAGGATCAAAAGGAAAGATACTCACCTTATTTGGGGTATTTATCGAATCCAAAAAGTTTGTGAGCGTAATTATACTATGAAGAATCTTTACAAATAATTTATTTCCTATAAACTATCTCCTCTAGGATCCCTCCAAGTTTTCCAGAATTGAACAAGTTACAACCAATGCATTTGTACTTGGTTCACAACTATACAACAACATTATAAATGTAAGTAGGAGGTTGAAGGATTTCTTTAAAGAAGACATTTTACACATTTAAATTTATCTCTTTGAGTACATATGAAGGAAGAGGAGAGATATTCAAAAGATATCAAGGAATATGAGAGATATTAAAAATATATGATATTTTTGACAGAATGCTCAAATTGGTTGTCTTATGAATATTAAACATTTTTTTATGTTCACATTTAATCTTGTGAAACAGGCATTAGAGACTTTTTAAAATAAAATTTAATTACAAGGTGTAAAGCAAAGCTTAACACCTCTTCTAGAATTCTTCCAAAGTGTGAAAAAATTGATGTTTGGAACAAGATATTGGGATCAAGAAACATACATAAATGTTGTTTCAAATGATTTACATGTAATTTCTCTAATGTACATTTGGAATTGTATAAAAAACATTTGGATGTGTAAAATGGTGAATTGTCTCAACAAAAAGTGTTCAGTCTGCAATCATTGCTGCATATGTTCTAATTTGTAACTAATTTGAAGACAACACACAAATAGTTTGACAAAAAATATGTGGTTTCAATCATTTTTGGATGTGCACAAAATTTGATTATTGATAAAATTTTGGATATTTTAAGAAATTGTAATTAGCACGTTTGAAGCCAGTCTTGTCCACCATGCTTATGCCAAACTTGAAGCAACAACCTGAACTAAAGCCGTGTGTAGAGGAAGTTGGTTATGGGAGAATATTCAACTTTCAAGTATGTTTTTGAACAATATGTCCTCTATTTATCCTTTTCCTATAATTTTGATGATGAGTTTGGAGCTGCATGAAGTACTTCAAATTTTTTTGGTTACTTTGGTTCTATGGGATGGAAATATATCATTGGTGGGTTCTTCTCATGGTAGGGATTTTTTAATTTTTATTTTACTGGGTGGAAATTCCATTATTAGACCCTTAAGGATATATCAACACAAAAAAATCTACAAATCAACTACAAAATATAGAGAGAAATCACTAGTTCAACCCAACTAATTATAAATGTAATGTTTAACATTAAATTAGGTCATATCCCATAACATGTCTTAAACATCATGTTTATAAATTGAATCTAATGCTTGTTCTTGCAAAAATATAAATAATTTATGTTTCACCTCGAGGGTTGATCACTCTCTTTCCAATATTATGTATTTACTTGCAAAGTGATTACTCTAAGGTCGGGTGCAAAACAATAGCAGCAAAGGTACACTAGAAATTGTTTCAAGGAAGTGCCCAAAATCCTTGGATAAGGTAATTTTCTACTTTTGTATCAATTAGAAAAAGAAGGAAGGCTCTGTCAAAGGATCTCACATCTAACTTCTTTCATATTTTACATGATGAAATGTTGACATATCCTAGAAACAATTCATTTACAATAACTTGTGCATATATTGAGATTCCAAGGGTTTACCTTATGTACTGCAAATCATTTTTTGTTCCTAGAAGTATAGCCACTTTTATGTAGATATGCTCTTGAATTCGTTAAATGTGAACTTTTGCATACATACAATTGTCATCATTCAACTTGTTAATATAAAAATTTGGGTTAACTATTTGTATTTATGAATTCATTACATCAATATAAGTTCATGCATACGAGTGTATGGCCCAAATGTTGTCCAGCAGCCCTGAAACTCTAGAGTAATAACAACATATAATTTTGGCCAAGAAATAAAAACTTAATTTAAAGGTGAACTAGTCATCTCATATATAAATGCCCTCTGTTAAACAAAATATAATTTTCCATTCCATAATGGAAACAAGTAAACATTGCACTTCAATAAAATCTGTGTTAATTAAACATTGTCACATTAAGCGGTCTCACACTTACATAAAAAATGGTATACATTTGTGTATGTTTAAAATGTAAGTTGTAAAATAGGTGGTCAATATCCTATCAGAAACATTGTTTTCTGTAACTCCCTAAATATAGAACACTAAATAATCATTCTCAAAACTAAATATGTTATAGAGCTTTCAGAACTAAAAATCATTTTCAATGACTTCTTCACCTAACACTTCATGTATATATGTCCAAATCGTGACTTCTAATCCAAGAGGACTGTCGAAAAGTCATATGAAAAAATTCTATAAACTTCTATAGCCAATTGTTACAAGAGCCAAGAAAAGAAAAACCTGTAGAGTTGAATGCAGTGGAGTTGCGTTCTTCTCACTATGAATGTAGTGGAGTTAAGAGATTTAGAAACATGTCATTGATATCACAGTCACTAATTACACATAAAAAAATTCTTTACTTAGAAAAATGATGCTTATACACAAAATTTTCATATTACAAGCAACAAGGCCACTATACAATTTTCTCATAAACTTCTTGGAGCCCTTCTTTTCCTCTTGAATTCAAATATGGAAACAAAAAAAGTTACAAAAAATATTATATGGAGAGTAAGATGCTCCTGCATCATACATTCACTTACGGCGTCACACATACATAGACATATAAATCAATAAAAGTTTAAAATGAATATTATCACAAATATATCCAAATTTAGCCAATGAAATGTAATAAATACTTCATATTTTAAGAACTTGTAGACATAATAACTATAAATTTTCAGATACGATTAAAATCTTGCGAGTAATTGGTAAAATTAAAAAACGTACTCAAGTGTCCTTATCGATTATACATGGTGGATTTTAATGGTGGGACTTTTTGACATTATGACATTAAATAGAATAAGTAGAGCCATGTGTGGTTTGGAATTAGTGTAGGGGCACTTTCAAACCAATCAACATTTATTTTTATGTACGTGTTACAAAATACATAATGTGAATCTAAAATTGTGGTAAAGTATATGTATATGTATATGTGGATAATGTTGTATTCAATGCTTTGATGTAAATGGAATGTTAGTATTTACCCCTAGCAATAACCACTGAGCATACCAATTTACCATTATATTACCCTTACTATGACTAAATTTAAAAGTTCTTTATGTTTCTCAAGAAAAATTCCCTTCACAAAACCTCTTAGAACAGGGATAATGTTGATTGTGTCAAATTTCTTGTTATTACTCACCATATATTGAATTTATTTCTCTATCCTGACCTCTTCCTTTCCCTACAGATAATGCATGCACCTTTCAAAATACCTACAAGTTCTTCTCTAGTTGATTGGACAGTTACATGGCATTCTTATAGTATTTTTTTACTCACTCTAGATTAGGATCTGCGAGAATACCTGAGAATGACCAATGCATATTAGATCACCACTTCTCACTTCCATAACAAACATAATCCTTAATACCCCATATAAATTATTTAATTCATCACAGTTCCTCTCAAACCATACACACATTCACAACTTTATATCAAATCCATTCTCAGTTAGAGCTTAATTGTGTAAATACAATTTTCTTCAAATTGAATTCAGTCTGTAGTTTGATCATATTTTATTATACAATGAAAGATGGTGATTAGGACATGATCAAGGTTAAATTCAAAAACAAATAATGGAATTTGTATATTTTCAAGCATTAAATTTAAAACTTTGCTATATGCTAAACTTCAGTTTCAAAAATTATGGCATTTCAAAGAGCATATTCCACCGTGTAAACAAGAAGGTTGGAACTTGCTGCTATGGAAATATTTACAATATCCAACTACTATCTAACCTATAATGACACTCAAATACATCTTATGAATCATGTTAAACTTCATTATTTATATATCTAACCTAAAATGACACATTTAAGATGCATTATCTCCATTATTTCTGTCTCTATCACATTTGGCTACCCTATTTAGATCCTCATTCCACATTTTTCATTTTTGATTCTTAGGGGGATTTGGAAACAAGGATTTCTCTTGTGACATGGTACATTTTCTTCTTCGATTCATCAATTCTATGAATTCCTTTTCTCTACGAAGGGTGTTTCCATGGCCATCTTGCACTTGTTGGAAAGGTTGAGCCATTGGGTGTTGCAACCCAAGTGTATTTGATAATTCCCTACTCTTGACCTTGTTATAAACATCTTCCATAAACTTCTCCAAGAAATATAGTGTCCCACTATTGTTTGTTGCTGCGAGGAAATTCTCAAATACTTCATGATCTCTCCTTCGACACACTTGTATTTCATCATCTATCCCATCAAGCGTGATCTACTAATACAAGGAAAACATCATGTTATGAATTCCATCACAAGTAAAATTGAAAATGATTAAAAGTGGAATGATGAATTACATTATCATCTATATGTACATCTGATGAGTCTCCAATATCCATTCGAGATTCACTTTCATTTGCATTTTCTAGTCCATTTTCCATGCCCTATGTTATTAAAATAAAGGATGTCATATTACAACAACAATGATCAAAGTATAAATGAAACTACTTGTGACTAGAGTTTTGCCTTACATTATTAGCATCTGGCAAGCCTCCACTGTCCATACCATCATCGATTCATTTTCATTTTTCTAACCACTATGCAAAGCATGTGTATTGAAAACAAATCAACCATTTGAGATTGGGAATTAAAAAAATTGAAGAGTGAAAAAACTATACATTCACATCTAAATTGTTGTTGTCGATGGAGTAGCTAACACCATCCCCTATTTTGTGAATGCCATTGAATCCTTATCTCTCTCGCATCATCCCCACCTTAATTACATGTTTACATGTGTAGGCTTGGACTGAAAATGGACAACTACACATTGACATCAGTGGTGTTGCATTATACACCTGATAATGCAATGTATCATCTTTTTAGCTTTGCACCCATGTAATATGATTTTCTGTCATGTGAAAGGTGACATGAGAATCTGAATTTGCAAAGCCTCAACCCAGGATATATTTCCAATTTTTCAACTTTAAAGTTCCTATGAAACCCATTGTCTTTTCTCATTTTTAGCCACCAGTAGTATATGTAAACACTTGTGGTTAGTTGGTGTACTAACCAATCCACCCTTCGATGTGCAACAGTGTGAATTATATGCAAGAAATGGTTTTTAGATGTGAATGATAGGATTCTATGGCTATGTTAGTTTCTTGTGCGGTTGTTGAGATGCGAGCACAATTGCTTCAATTTAGAATGTTTTATCAACTTGTTGGAAAACATAGTAACCATCATTGGTTATGAAGGGACCAAAATCGATCGTCTATGAGCGGCATCGGTCGGGAAAGAATTAACCATCATCGGTTAGGGCTAACCAACATTGGTTACCTGTGTGTGAGTGTTTTATTTAACTCACGGGAATTAGATCTAATTTTAGTATTAAAGAATATATATTGATTGTAATTGCATGGCTAAATTCCCTAAGTTTGTATAAGGTATTTATAAGCTAGAAATCTAGGGTTATAAGAGAGAGTTAATGATTATTGTGAAAATAATTGTGAGAGAGAGAATTTTTAGAAGAAGGAGAAGCTTGAGAGAAAGAAAGTATTGTACATCGTGAGAGGTGTGGAAGATTGTAAATCTTCATTGTATATCTTCTAAAAGTTTTGGATAATAGATTGGATTATTTCTTGGTGGGTTTAGCCCACACTTTGGGTGAACCATGTTAAATATGGTGTTGATTTATTTCTCTTGTTTTATATATTTCTTTTGGTAGAATATACACTTTTATTACATATATGCTTAGATTTAATATATTATCTATACAACCAGTGTGTTAATCCTAACAACTAGTATCG
Source organism: Taxus wallichiana var. yunnanensis (assembly GCA_018340775.1). Classification (NCBI taxonomy): domain Eukaryota; kingdom Viridiplantae; phylum Streptophyta; class Pinopsida; order Cupressales; family Taxaceae; genus Taxus; species Taxus wallichiana. The sequence continues at coordinate 733,626,879 of CM031243.1, read as the reverse complement.
AGAGATTTGTTTGAGTATTTTATGTGTTGATATATTTACTCACAAAGGGTTTTCTAATTGAGTGGGATATACGACAATGGAAAAATAAAATAAATACAAGGTAGAGAAGTTTTACAGCTGAAATTATCAATTATATAAGACGTAGATTGAGGATTATCTGTATCAGATATTTGTACTTACCCTTGGATGAAACATCTATACCTACGAAGATGGCTGATGAAGAATAGAATATTCTTGATAGAAAGGATTTGGGATCTATAAGATTAAGCCTAGTAGCATCGTGGCTTCTAATATTAAAGAACCGACATCTATAGTAGAGTTAATGAAATCTCTTGCTAATGTATATGAAAAACCTAGTGCTTGAAATAAAGTTTATTTGATGAAGAAACTATTTAGTTATAAGATGCATGAAAGTGGGTCTTCATCAATTCATTTGAATGATTTCGATTTATTGTAAATCGCTTAAAATAGGTTGATATTCTTTTGATGATGAAGTGAAAGTACTCTTATTCTTATGTTATTTTCCGATAGTTGGGATAACTTGGTAATGGTTGTTAGTAATACAACATCGGCTAATAATATTTTTAAGTTTGATGATGTGGTTAGTACAATATTGAATGAATAAATTTGTAGGAAAATTACAGAGGAATCATCATCTGGGAATGCTTTGAATGTAAAAAACAGAGGCATGTAGAAGGAGAGATCCAAGAGTAATAATAATGGGAAATCAAAGTCAAGGAATGGAAGATATCCGGAGGTAAAGGTAAGTACCTATTGGAATTGTGGAAATAAAGGAAATGCAAAGAAAGATTTTTGGTCAAAGGATAAGAACCAACACCCACACAAAGGTAAAGAGGTAAATATTTAAATTGAGGTAATGCAAGATGCTCTTATTCTTTCTTTGGATAATAGAATTGAATCTTGGGTTCTAGACTCAGGAGCTTCTTTCCATGTAACCCCTAATAAGGGTTATTTCAAAACTTATGTCTAGGGAAATTTTGGGCATGTTTATTTGGGTGATGATGAACCTTGTAGCATTCTTGGTAAAAGGGAAGTTCAACTAAAATTACATAATGGAAATACATGGGTATTGAAAGATGTGAGGCATGTGCCAATCCTCGGGTAGAATCTTATTTCTATAGGAAACTAGGTGAAGTTGGTTACATGGTTATATTCACAACAGACTCTTGAAAATTAACTAAGGGTGCTACTATTGTGGTAAGAGGAAATAAGGTAGGAATCTTATATTTAGCTACCTATATTCTTGATTCATTTTCTATATTATCTACTTCAGATTCGAGATGCATGCATGTGGCATAATCGGTTGGGCCATATGAGTCAAAAAGGAATGCAGATCTTAAAGGCTAAGGGTAAGTTATAAGATTTGAAAGATTTAAATCTTGATTTCGTGAGTATAGTGAATTTGGAAAGCAAAAGATAGTGAGATTTCTCAAAGTTGGGGAAACTAAGAAGGAACAAAAATTGGAGCTTGTACATTCAGATGTGTGGGGACCAACCTATGTATCTTCTCATGGAGGATCCCATTATTATCTTACTTTCATTGATGATTCTACAAGAAAGGTATGGGTTTATTGTATTAAACATAAATTTGATGTTTTTTGAGACTTTTAAAAGATGGAAATCCCTTGTTAAGAATGAATAAAATTCAAATTTAAAGCGCCTTAGATCTGATAATGGTGGTGAATACCGTAGCAAGGATTTCAATGATTATTGTTTAGTGAATAAAATACGTAGAGAAAGGATAGTTCCAACAACACCTCTAGAGAATGGTGTTACAGAAATAATTAACAAGATAATCATGGAACATGTTAGAAGTATGAGGATACATGTTGGATTTCCCTTGTAGTTTTGGGAAGAAGTAGTTTATACGGAGGTTTATTTGATTAACCATGGGCCTTCAAGTTCACTAGATGGAGGAATACTAGAGGAAGCTTGGACAATAAAAAAGGTAGATCTTTCTTTTTCAAATTTTTTGGTACAAAATATGTTGTGCATATTGATAAGGAAAATAGGAAAAAGTTGGATGTAAAATCCAAGAGATGCACTTTCATTGGTTATGGATCTAGTGGTTTTAGATTCCATTTTTGGGATTTAGAGAATTATAAAATTACTATAAGTTGTGATATTGAATGGAATGAAAAGAGATTGTACGAGGGATCAAATTTTTGTACCCAAGGAAAAACCAATTGACAAGTTTGTGAGTGAAAATGAACTCTCGATTTAAAAATAATACCAACATGGTTACACGATGGCGGTGTCGATTGACCCTTGAACGACATCAACTATCGAACTAAAATCGAGTTATAGAAGAGTATAATGACATCGGTTAGAAGAACCGATGTTGGTTACAGTGACCGCGCTCGGTCACTAACAAATTTAGATACAAATATTTAGGAGGCCCGAGAATGAGCCTCTAGTACCCCAAAATTCTATGAGAAGGTCACAAAGGATAAGTAAACCTCCAAAAAGATTTACACCTTCTCTATTTTGATTATTATTAACTGATAATGGTGAACCAAATAGTTTTGAAGAAGGAATGCAGGATGAGACCCACATCCGGTGGGAACATGGCATGGATGAGGAGATGGACTCCTTGGAACAGAACCGGACTTGGGTTTTGATTAAGTTGCTAGCAGCTAAGAGGATAGTACTGAACAAGTGGGTTTATAGGATCAAGGAATAAGAGGGTGGGAAAAAAGGTTCAAGGAAAGGCTTGTAGTAAAGGGATTTGCATAGAAAATAGGTATCTAAGAGATGCAATTTCATTGGTTATGGATGTGCTGATTTTGAATTCTATTTTTGGGATTTAGAGAATTCTAAAATTATTAGGAGTTGTGAAATTGAATGGAATGAAATGAGAATGTATAGGGTTCAAATTTTGGTACCAAAGGACAAACCGGTTGAGAAGTTTATGAATGAAAATGAACTCTTAGATTTAAAACTCATACCTACAAGGTTATAAAGTAATTGGTTGACCCATGATTGGCATCGGTCGGTTGAAATGGTAGCGATTACAAAATATCGAAACGACATTGGTTAGCGTAACTGGTGTCACCTACAGTGACCAAGTGTCGGTCACTTTCGAATGGAAACAAATGTCCAGTGGGTCTAGTATGATCCTCTGGTACACAAAACTTTTGTGAAAAGGTCACATAGGGTAAGTAAACCTCAAGAAATATTTACACCTTTTGTATCTTATTTATTATTGACTGATAATGCTTGAACATATTTTTTTGAACAAACAATGTAGGATGAGACCCATGTTCATGGGAGCATGGCATGGATGAGGAGATGAAATCTTTAGAATAAAACAAGACTTGGGATTTGATTAAGTTATCGTAGGTAAGAGGAAATTACAGAGAGAAAAGGGTTTACATGATAATGGAAGAAGAGGGTTGATAGAGAAGCTAAAAGGAAAGGCTTGTAGTACAAGGATTTACACACGAGAAAGAAGGTGTTATCCATATTTCACCCCCAAGAAAAATATTGGGTCAGCCAAGACCTTGCATGAAAACCTAAGAAAACTCATCCAAATCTTGCAAATTGGTAGTAGAAGGACTCAACCACGGAGTGGCAGAGGCAAAGAGAGACTAAAAGGACCCTATGAAAAAGAAATGAACCTATCATGATGTTTCCACGTCTTAAATCCATTCTCTGAGTTTCAGGTAGACTTGACTATGAGATTGTAGGGTTAGAAAAAAAAGGGGTGATGCCACAAAGAAACTAGAAACAAGAAGGGAAAGAAATGGTGAAATTTTAAGGTCCTCGGGCTTGAAACAGTTCAAAAAAGGGTCCAAAAATGAATAAGTATGGAGGAGGAAATGGAAGGAGCCACATGTCCTAACGACGCTTCTCCAAAGATGAATCCAAACAAGGGGAACCCAAACTTGCGTGAGGCTTCCACGCATCTAGAATCCTAAAGGAGCTGCGGGGAATTGAAATGTCTTTAGCTAAGAGGAAGCGTGCAGTGTCAACTTGGAAAAAATTCAAAAAAAAGAAACCCGGGGTGGAGACTCAAACTTACACCAGCCCTCCATGCGAGTAAATGGCCAAACAGAGTCAAAAGGTGGGCTTCAAAATTGGCTTAGTATAGATGTATCAGCGAAGAATGCCAAGTGTCAATTTGGTGCATCTCCAAGAGTTGGTCCCAAGGCGGAGACCAAAATTACCACAAGCTTACCATGTAGCCCAAAGTCTAAAAAGTAAGAGGGACCGTTGAAAATTTCATAGATCAATGGAGGTGACAACCACAACTGACGCTCCTCCAAAGTTAAATTTTGGGCTGGGTTTTTAACCAAGCGCGGTGCCTCCATGTATTATTTCGGGGAAGAGTTAGTTGAATAGTCAATGCATGGGCCAGGATGACGGAGGCTACCAAGTGTCTTAATGGTGCTAATTCAAGGTTTCAATAGAGAAAAGGTTTCTAAATGAGTGCCAATCAATGCATGTCCCAAGGGAAATTGGGCTATCGGGGAAAAGTTGGTTCTCGCCTTTGTTATCTCAAAGAGGGAAACATTTGTAAGATGACCCATAACTCCGCCTAAGGGAAAAAGTCAGCATTTAGGCCTGAGTAAAGGCCAAAGTAGGGAATCGGAGGAAGAGGTAAATAATTTCCTTTTGTCGAAAAGGAACAAGGATAAAGATGGAAACGCATTTCCTAGCCAACCGAAAGGAGCCACATGTCCGAGCAAAGTTTTGGGGCTGTGAGGGTTTTTTGAGTTTTGCATTTTTTGTGCAAACGGGCAAGAAGATAAATTGTGGACTGTTAGCCCAATTTTTTTCTAATTCGACTACCACATTTCCCATACCAAAAGCGAGACCCATTCTTAAAATATTTTCCCACCCATTTGTACAGACTCGATACAAACTTCAAAGGGGTATACCTTTCGACTCAAGGCTTGAAATATTGTGAATCTAACACCATTGGAAAGGTCTTGGCCTCACCCATGCCATGGAGTTCTGAAACTTCAATTTTGAGGAGGTTAGGTGAAGGAAAGTTGAGAAAATGTCTTCGATATTTCAATGTAGGATCTTCTTGCCTCAACAACCAGATCGGATTCGATTTTTTTTCCATCGTTTCCTCTTCCTCCAAGGTGCCAAACCTAGGATCGATGCAAAAATGATGGATTTGGGGCAGATTTTATCAGAAGCATTAACAATAGTAGATAAGCTTCAACCTACTTTTCTAAATTCTCTCTCTCTTTCTTCTTTCAGTGTCGAATCTATAAATATGGGGGTAGGATTCATTGTAAACGGTTGGAAATTATTTGTTTTGTAGGTTCACTTCCCCTTCCAATAAAGGGATTTGTGGGGTTCAGGCCTTCCTTCGAGATTGCAATATGTTTCTGACTTTTGGTTACCTTGTAATGGACTGTATCAATCTATAGAGCAATAAAACATGTTTTGGAATGATCTTAGATCCTTTCTTATCTCTTTCACTTTTACTTGGTCTTCTATTACAAATCTAGCTATCTGTGTTTGTTTATTGTATGCATTTTTACGGTTGGTGTCTATTGGAAAAATAAGTGTCCATCATTCCTTTGGTGCATCAACTGGTAGTCTAGTTTTTTCTTATTTTCTTGTACTCTTTTCCCCTGTTTTCTTTGCAAGTTTTAGATTAGGTATAGAGATAGATGAAAATCCTCACTTGTGCACCCGAAAAGAGGAATAAGGAACAAACCTTTAATCTAGAGAGATTTCCCACTTTTTAAGGTCCCACACCTTGGGAAAGTTCAATTTTATGCAATCACACCAGATGAGTCTACCTTAGAAAAGTAGACCCAGTAAAACTCATTTGGGGGTGTTGTGATTTCACACTAACAGCTTTGGCATGCACTGGTGGGACCAAATCTCTTCACTTTATTTCATCAAGTTGATGTGTTCTTGGTGGGATTCACCTTTTGAGGCACATGTAAGCACATCTAGTCACTACATCTGGTCAAAAACCCATTCTCTCGAGTTGTAGGCCTTTTCCATCCATTTCCACTCATTTTCATCCATTTTCTTCTTCCATCTCTTTCATTTTATCCCATTCCATGAGGTTGTGCAATCATGACATCATTCCCTTCATGGAACTCACACTTACAAAGAATGAAGTCCATCTCCAACACATTTCCAAACTCCCCCAAATCAACATTATAATAAGATCTAGCATCATTATGCCTACCTATATGATAAGAGGCAAAATTAGTTTGGCGATGGAGCTTATAAAGAACAAGGGGATGTATAAAATTGTGACAACTATGTGGAGAATGCTGGTTTGCTGGAAAAGATCTAAAAAATGGAGGTTGACATGGTTCAATCAAGGGGCATAACACAAATGAAGGCATTAAAGATTGGTTGCAGGGCACCTTGTCCATGGGAAGGCCCTTTATCAAGACATTACATCCCTCAAGAGAAGCTTGACTTCATGGTTGAAATACTACCCCAAATTACACAATGGACTGAAGAGATTGGGACTTATGAGTTAGAGTAACGACAACCTCATCAATGGGTAAGTCCAACATCTCATAGCTTTTCTTTTTCTCTTTCTCAATTGGCACCATCTCAACCCAAGCTCCAATTTCCAAGCTTCCCAGTTGTTGCCCCAAGTGTTGATTCCATTTCTCCATTCCCTAGTCTTCCACCCCATTTCATTTCTTCTCCCCTTTCCTTTCCCAAGTAGTCATTCCCTCCAAAGAAACAAGAAGTTTCATCTCCTCCCTCCACACCACAAACAATTACAAAACTGGTTGAACCCCAACCTGCCACTCCTTTTGCTCTCCCAAGTCCATGTTGGGAAAAGACTCAAGAATCCAATCAAAGAGAACAACAAGAAGAGGATCCCAATAGAGAAGAAATGATAGACAATCTGAAGAGTTGGGCTACCAAATTTGGGCTTACAAAGATCCCTTTGATGGTCAAACCAATAGAGGAGGTCAAGGTTGAAGAGCCAGTGGTGGCTGAGGCTGAGTTTGTAGTAGGAGAAGAGCAAGAACAAGAGAAAGAAGATCAATCATCAGTTTTCTCATAATGTAGTGTCCATGTTGGCACTCTATTTGAAGAAAGTACTTGATCCAATTCAAGTTACACAATCAGCCATGGAAGAAGATGAACAATCAACTCTAAGTCCCATTGAAGAGGAGCAGATGGAAGAAATCAAATCAGAGTTTGTAGTAGTAGAAGAAGAAAGCATCATTGGAGATTCCTTGCTTTCATTCGAAGGGCCTGATTTGGTTGATGAATCCATCATGGAGGAAAACTCAAAAGAGATCTTGCAGTCCCAACTAGTCCTCTAGAGCAGCAGATTGAAGAGTTTGACTTGTCAAACTCCATGCTAGAGGAAGAGGTTACTCAAGGGTGAGATTGTCTTCAAGCAGTAGAAGAAAGAAAAGCTGCTCCAAATCCAAAAGAAGAGAAGTGCATTCCAGCTGAGGAGGAGAGTAATGCAACTCCAGAAGCTTTGAGCACAAAACAAGCCATAGAAGAACCTTCAGTTCTTCCTCTCACCTCATCTCTCTCAAACTCTAATGCTGAAGAAGAGTTTGATCTTTCAAACTCAATGTTTGAGAATGAGGGAAAACATGGTGAACAAGTTGTAGACCAAGAGGACACCATGGAAGAGGTTGAACATTTGCAGCAGAACAATAATGAGGCAATTTATTTGTCTGATTTGGAGGATTGTTTTGATGGAGAAGAACCAGTTGAGTTTCTATTGTTTTCTCCTCCTTCATCCACCTTCCAAGCATATGAACCTATTGTCATGGAGGAGAGCATTCAATTGTAGTAGCCTGCATTTTATAGCAGCCCTCTGGAATCAAGTTTGGGAGACTTAAACCTTCCATGCTCTTCACAGGAGGAAGAAAGGAAAGGGCAAAAAGATATCACCATTTCTCCCACGCCATTCATCCAAGAAGGTCCACAAAAAAATCCATTCTTGGAGTTGAAACTCGAAAAAAGGGGACATTCAAAGGATTAGACCATTCCCAATCGATACTTGGCTTCATTGGAGAAAAAAGGAGAAGCCAAAACTAGTCATGCCTACTTCAGGGCATGAGGATGAATACCAAAGCACCAAGGGTCATCATCAATACCTCTAGGAGTCGAATGCAAGTCAAATTGAGGAGGTATTTTCCATTAATGTTGATACCTTGATGATTTGGGTGGAAGACTGACTTATTGTCAGTTTTTCACTCATATAGGCAACTATATTTAGTGTCAAATCATTTGCATGGCTGCCCCTCTTGAGAAAGGGAAGCTACTTCTCCCTTCTTATAACAGGCTTTGTTTAGCATTCTTTCTCTCTAGTTAGTGTAGGAGTAGGAGTAGACTTTGTTTCAAGCAGTTCTTATGCACACTCTGCATGTCTCATTTGAGGCATGTATGATTTGGTCTCTGTATATAAGTTTTGTTTGCATTTCTCCAAAGGTGCATAAAGCTAGGCTCTTCAGTATTCATAGCAAGGAAACTCATAGTTACCCATAATAGTTGTCATCTTCAAAGAAAAAAATGCAGAGCAACTAAATTCATTTCAAAACAGTCCATTTTAGGGACAAATGAAATCCCCAAAGTTAAAAAAATTCTACTCTCATAAATTCCATTTCCAAGATTTCCTTATGAAAATTGAGCATGTAGACTCAAGGTTAGACAAAACATAGTTCGCCCCCAAGTAAAATATTGGGTCAGCCATGACCCCACATAGAAACTCGAGAAAAATCATTCAAATCATGTAAATTGGTCACAGAAGGACTCAACCATGGAGTGGCGTAGGCCAAGAGAGACTAAAAGGACCTTGTGCAAAAGAAATGACTCTATCGGGAAATTTCCACATCTTAAATATGTTCTCCAAGTTTCAAGTAGACTTGGTTATGAGATATGGTTAGACAAAAAGGGCGATGCCACAAAGGAACCTAAAACAAGAAGGGGAAGAAATGGCAAAGTTTCAAGGTCCTCAGGCTTGAAACAGTTGAAAAAAGGGTAAAAAAATGACTAAGTATGGAAGAGGTAGTGGAAGGAGCCACGTGTCCTAACGCAGTGCTTCTCTAAAGCTTAATCCAGAAAAAGGGAATCCAAACTTGAACCAAGCTTCCATGCATCTAGAATCCCAAAGGATCTGTGGGGCATTGAAAAGTCTTCACTAAGAGGAAGCATGCCAAGTCTCAACTTGGCACAAATTTTGAAAAGAAACCCGGGGTGGAGAATCAAACTTGGGCAAACCCTCCATGTAGCAAATGGTCAAATGGAGTCAAAAGGCGGGCTTCAAAATTGGCTAAGTATAGATATATTAGCAGAGAATGCCAAGTGTCAGTGTGGCACATCTTCAAGAGTTGGTCCCAAGGCGGAGACCCAAATAAGCGCGAGCTTACCACGTAGCCTAAAGTCTAAAAAGTAAGAGGGACCGTTGAAAATTTCATAGATCAATGGAGGTGGACAAGTTTCAACCCAACAATCCTCCAAAGGCAAACTTTGGGCTGGGTTTTCAAGCAAGCGCGTTACCTCCACGTGTTATTCTAGGGGCAGAGTTAGTTGAATAGTCAATACATGGGCCAGGTTGTGAAGGTTGCCAAGTGTCTTAATGGCATTGATTCAAGGGTTCAATAGAGAAAAGTTTTCCAAATAAGCGCCAGATCGATGCGTGTCCTAGGGCAAAGTGGGCCATCGAGGAAAAAGTTGGTTCTTTGCCCTTTGTTATCTCAAAGAGGGAAAAAGTTATAAAATGACCCACAACTCTGAAGGGAAAAATTTAGCATTTGGGCCCGAGTCAGGGCCAAAGTGGGGAATTGGAGGAAGAGGTAAAAAATATCCTTTTGTCAAAAAGGCACAAGGATAAAGATGGAAGCGCATTTCCCAACCAACCAAGAAGGAGCCACGTGTCCAGTGGAGCTTCGGGGCTGTGGGAGTTTTTTGAGTTTTGTGTTTTTTTGTGAAAAAGGGAAAAAGATAAATTACAGACTGTAAGGCCTATTTTTTTCTAATCCAAGTGCGAAGTGCCCCATACCAAAAGGGGGACCCATTCTTGAAATATTTTTCCCGCCCATTTGTATGGACTCGACATAAAATTTGAAGGGGCATATATTTCGATTGTGGCTCAAAATATTACAAATTTGACACCATTGGAAAGATCTCAGCCTCGCCCATGCCATGGAGGTCTGAAACATTAATTTTGAGGAGGTTAGGTGAAGTAAAATGGAGAATTTTTTTTCAGGATTTCAATGCAAGATCTTCTTGCCTCAACAACCGTATCAGATTCGATTTTGTTTCCATTTTTTCCTCTTCTGCAAGGTGTTAAACCAAGGATCGATGTAGAAAAGATGGATTTTGGGGCATATTTTATCGAAGCATTAACAACAACATAGTTGAGCTTTAACCTAATTTTCCCACTTCTCTATTTCTTTCTTCTTTCACTAGAATCTATAAATATGGGGGCATGATTCATTGTAAAGGGTTGTACATTATTTGTTTTGTAGGCTCCCTTTCCCTTCAAGTAAAGGGATTTTTGGGGTTCAGGCCTTCCATCGAGATTTTAATACCGTTTTTCCTTTTGGCTAACTTGTAATGGTCTCGTATTAATCTACATAGCAATAAAACACACATTTATGATTGATCTTAAATCCTTTCTTGTCTCTTTTGCTTTCATTTGGTCTTCTATTATAGATCTGGATATCTCGTAATTATTTATTATATGCATTTTGTTGGTTTGTGTCTATTGGAAAAATAAGTGTCAATCATTTCTTTGGTGCATCACCTGGTAGTCTAGTTATTTCTTATTTTCTTTTACTCTTTTCCCCTATCTCTTGGGAAAGTTTCAAATTAGGTATAGAGATAGATCCTCTGCAAATCCTCACGTGTGCACCTGAACATAGGAATAAGGAACCAACCTTTAATCTGGAGAGCTTTCCCACTTTTTCAAGGTCCCACACCTTAGGAAAGTTCAATGTTATGCAATCACACCAGATGAGTCTGCCTTAAGAAAGCGGACCTTTAAAACTCATTTGGGGTCTTGGGACTTTACACTAACAATAGGTATTGAATTTGGAAAAATATTTTCTTCTATTGTAAAGATGACTTCTATTCACACCTTTATATTTAGTTTAGTTGCATTAGATGATCTTCATTTAGAGAAACTATATGTGAATATGGATTTGCTTCATGGTGATTTGGATGAAGAGATTTATATGCGTGCAACCACTTGGGTATGAATTCAACGCAGTGAAGGAAAAATTAGTGTGTAGGTTGAAAAAGAGTCATATATGGGCTCAAGAAATCTCTAAGGAAATGGTAGATGAGGTTTAATAGTTTCATGCCTGAGCATGGTTACTTGAGATGTGAATCGACAATTTTTTTATTTCAAGAATCTTGAAAATGGGAGCTATAATATTTTGTTATTATATGTGGATGATATGCTTATTGCAGGATCTAGTATGTAGGACATTGGTGAGCTTAAGGGAATCTAGCTCACACATTTTCTATGAAGGATTTAGGAGATGAAGAAATAATACTTGGCATGCAAATACACGAGATACATGAAGAACACAAAACTTTATTTGTCTCGGTAGGATTATATATATAAGGTGTTAGAAAGGTTTAAAATGCATAATTCAAAACCTATAAGTAAACCTATGGCTAGACACTTCAAACTGAGAAAAGATTAGTGTCCTTCATCACATGAGGAGGTCAAATACATGACACACGTACCATATGATTTAGTAGTTGGGAGTCTCATGTATGTTATTGTTTGTACCAGACTAGACATTACACAAGAAGTGGGAGTTATGAGTAGGTCTATGGCCAATCTATGTAAAGAGAATTGGAAAGTAGTCCAATGGATACTCATGTATTTGAGAGGGACATATAGCATGCAGTTATGCTATGGAGGTTTGGATATTTATTTATGTGGCTATGTTGATTCGGATATGGATGGAGATCTGGATGGTAGAAGGAGCACTCTTTGGATATATTTTCGAGTAGGTGGGAGAAAATTTATTTGCATATTGAGATTACGAAGGTTTTGGCTTTGTCTCTTGTAGAGGTAGAGTATGTTGCAGCTACTAAGGCTAGAAAAGAGATGATATGGATGATAAGGTTCACGTAAGATTTGGGAAAGGAGCAAGATGATTGTAAATTGTTCAAGATAGTCGAGTACAATTTATATAGCAAATAACTAAGCATTTTATTGTTGAACAAAACACATTCAATTGAGACATGAATTCATGCAAGCGGTATTAGAGGATGGGCAGCTGAAATTGGAGAAGATTCATATGAGTGAAAACCACCGTGGATATGCTAATGATGATATTGAAAAAGAGAAGTTGGAGCTACACTCCACTTTTGTTGGTCTTCAATTTTGATACTTTAAGAGGAAGAAACAAAGCTAAGGAAAGGATCCAAGGATGACGTTGTACATGTATAGTGCAATAATTTATCTCCAAGTGGGATATTGTTTAGATGTGGAGCTCAATTACTTTAGTTTAGCATGTTAACATAGTAATCGTCATCGATTATGAAGGGACCGAAATAATTCACTTAAGACCGACATTGGCTAGGCAAGAAGAAATCATCATAAGTTAGGGTTAACCAAAGATCGGTTACACATCTCGTGAATGTTTTATTTAACTCACGATAATTAGATCTAATTTTAGTATTAAAGCATATCTATTGATTTTAATTGCATGGCTAATTTCCCTAAGTTTTTATAAGGTATTTATAAGCTAGAAAGCTAGGGTTAGAAGAGAGAGTTATTATTATTGTGAAAATAATTGTGAGAGATAGAATTCTTGGAGAAGAAGGAGAAGCTTGAAAGAAAGAAAATAATGTACATCGTGAGAGGTGTGTAAGATTGTAAATGTTCATTATATATCCACTTTGAAAGAATTGGATAATAGAATGGATTATTTCTTAGTGGATGTAGCAGACATTTGGGTGAACCACATTAATTCTAGTGTTGATTTATATCTCTTGTTTTGTATATTTATTCGGTATAATATCCTCGTTTATTGGCATGTATGCTTAGATCTGATATATATCTGTATAATTGGTGTGCTAAGCCCAAAAACGCGGCATGTTTGAGGGTATGATAACACCTCAACTACATTAACCTTGTGGAGCCAACACTCCTAATATTAAAAAAATGGGTTGCATGTAATGATACTTCTCTTTGAAATTTGTGGTATGCCTATTATCCATATCTTTATCAATAAATATGTGTATAATTTATCCAAGTTCACTGAACATCTCTTACCTCATATCATTTTCTATTACTTTGGCTATCAAATTCTTCAACCATGCATAGTGTACATGACAGATGCGTAAGTACACCTGACATTCAAATGCTTCCTTGAATAGTACAAGCTAGTAAGACTTTGCAACATAATCATTATAATTGTGTTGTGCATATGCAACATAATCAACACCTACCTTATTTCTTTGATCTCTGCACCCGCATCATCTACCATGAAGGCATTTATTTTCCATTCAATATTTTTCAAGTGTACTCTTTGCCGAAGTAACTACATCCATTGGGTGATGTCACTAGCACATGACCTAGACATAATTACCCATGCCACGGAATCCCTTGGTGTTTGGAATCAAACACCAGCAATATGTACAATTGAAACTACATGAAAATATATTACAAAATTCAAATTCTATGTTAAATAAATGAAGCATCAACTAGTAGTATTGCTAGTATTCAAATCATACCTTCATTCCATTCATTCCAAACGTTGAATCCATGGCCACTAAACTATCATTTCCATATCTCAACAACCAATCCAATTGAAGTGGGAGTTGGATGCCCAATATGAATGGGATTTTCCCATCCTCATCAATACCTTCATTATTATATCCCTGATATAAAAATTACTTCTCAAGATTTTCTAGAGTCCACTCTCAAACACTTTCTACATCATTGGGGTTAAACACATATTGCAGCTCCTTAATTTAGTGTTCTCTATTAAATATGTCATCTCTACTTAGGAAATCATCCCATTTTATTTCACCATTCAACAATGTGAGCTTCTCATGCACCATCTCATGGTGCTTAAGGTGGATAGCATCGGAAGACATTCCTAACAAAAGCAACTTATGAATCCACTCATTAAGTTGTGGGCTAATAAAAGGGGTAAAAAAACATTTTTTCCCTTTGAATTGTTCATATTCCTGACCATGGCAATGATTTCCTTCACTATCAACATGTTCTACATGATTGTAGGTGAGCAATATTTGATCAGTCTATTGACCATTCTCTCGAGTGTTGAAATGACATTGACAACCACATCTAATATGATTTTAGCTGGTCAACTTCCTTTTCCCTTCTTTGGCAATAAGGACTTGTCTTGTGGCAAGGTATCAATGTTCCAAAGAGTCCTCAAGCCCATAAAAACACCTATATCTACACATTAATACGAAACATATTAGAACATTCACAGTGAAATAAAAAATAAAAATCATCCATGTACACATTATTTACAATGAGAGCCCACGCACATCAAATATTCCAAACTTCTATTGATTCTTTTCTTCTTTACAGGAATAGGTGATGGACGATGGGAAATAAGAATTTTTTTTGGGTACAAATTTCTATTTGATTCTCTTTTCATGAAATCCTCCACTCTATTAATCTCAATCCACGCAACCCAAAATCCATCTCCGTTGATGTCGAGAAATTTTTCCAACGTAAATCATTGCATGTAAATAAACCCTTGGTTGGGTTCTCAATTGGGATATGTAGAATGGTATCCCACATGCTTACTCGTACCTACTAGAAAAAGTATCATTACATTAGTAAAAAATGTAATAAAATATGGTGTAATACATCCAACCTCAGTAATCATAAATTCAATTTAGAAAATCTATGAACATCTATGAACAAAAAATTGTTGAAACTATTCTAATAAGAAACATAAGATACATGCATTACTCATAAATTCAATGTAGATACATATGAATGATAACAATGAATTAGTTACTACTATTGAATGTAAAGATCATACACAATAAAACCAACCTCGTTAATCATAAATCCAATTTAGAGAAAAAGGACATTTATGAACAACAAAACCACTGAAACTGTGATTGTTGTATATGCAAAACCAAATAGGACAACAAGATAAAATTTGATAGTAGAAAAATCAAGGTAAAATTTCATAGTATGTAATGCAATAATATATGTGTGAGTTTAAATATTGAATACGGTTTACAACCTGTAGTAGGAAAGATAAAAATTACAAGACTAAACTTTCCATTATAGTTGAGGAAGTGTCTTATATGAATATTGATGTCTATAGTCAGAAGAGGATTAGTGAAGTGCACAAGTCTATTTTATGTTAACCATGCTCTGTAAGGTGAGAAAACATCTCTCTTTTTTTATTGAATTCTTATTTTCCGGATACCCTTCTTCTCGAGGGAAGAGTAAGAGCTTTTTGAGGTTGTTCATGGATTTGAGGGGTATATCAAGCCTGACTGGTAATTTTTTATGCTTTAGAATGTCCATGTAGACCCTAAGGAAGAACATTAAGATTTGAAACTAAGTTTAGAGGTTTCTACAACCAAATATACCTTCAATGGTTCATTGATAAACCCTCACTAGGGTTTTGTGAGGGAAGATGTTTTGAGAGAGTTGGAGAGTGTGACAACCCTTGAAATCTTATAGCTAGTCCTGTGAAGTCCTAAATTGAATAAATGAAGTGAATAGAGGATTTGAAACTATCATAGCTAGAAGAAAACGTGACAATAGGAAAATTAACTTGTATGTGACTATGTTGGGATACAAGAGTGAAGTGGTTGAGAATATACAAAGGGTCTTACTGAAGGAAATAAAGTTTGGAATTCATAGGGAGTGTTTTGAAATCATTTGGCAAGCATGCATTGAATGATTGAAAGGGTCAAGGGATTTATTTTTCTTGAGTCATTGATAATAGTGACTATGCTAAGAGGACTGAGACCATATAGATTTGCTAAGAAAGTAAGGTCAACAAGACAAAGGTGTAGAGGAGGAATCAAGGAGAGTAGGTTTGAAATTATCATTTTGAAAAACTCACCTCAGATAATTTGAATATTTTAAAGCTCAATTCATCACATAATTTACATGGAACATGACAGTTGTAGATTCAAGCCTTGTCACAATAAATTGACCTAATGTAAAGGCTAAAAGGGTGATGTAGGTTGAAATTTTGTAGTGAAAGCATCAAGAGAAATGTGTTGAGAAGCCATTCAAGGGAATTTTTGCACAATAAATGTAATGTTGACATTTTGATGTTTTATAAACCATTTCAAAGGTGGGATTGGTATAGTTGAGGGTCTACGAAATGTTGAACTAGTTGGGTTAGTACCATAATTTGAAAAAAATGAAGAATTTGCATGATTAAGGCAATTGAGAACTTGTCAAGTAAGCTAGTTTCAAGGCCTAGAGAGCATAGTTTGTATTTTGAATAAATTCTAACAAAGTGAGTGGTTTGAGGTTGAGAAGGCTCTACATCACATTGCGTTTTGTGGTTTTTAGCTTCAAATGTGTGTTCTTGGCCTCAACTAGGGCATAGGTTTAAAATATGATCTATCTAGTCAAATTCCTCAAAAATTTGGAATCTTGATGGTCATAGGGAGAGTTTAGAGTGTACAAAGTTTCAGGTCCATATCACATGTGTAGGTATCCAAACCACTAAGCCCTCAATATGCATGATTAAACAAGGTCTTATGACTGTATTTTATCCATTTTCTTGGTGAATTCAATTTTTCATGATCTAAGATTGCTAGGGATGAAAGATGAATGCATTTACTAGGTGTGAGGAGTGGTTTCAAAGTGTATTTCATCCATTTTCCCTTTCTATTCCAAAATCAGCTCAATTTGACTATAGACGCCCTAAATTTTCCTATTCTCTAGAAAACAATCTAACCTCATTGTAATATATGTTAAATAAGGCCTAAATCCTATTCATACTGAACAAACATAGTTATCCATTAAAAATGTAATGTCATTATAAATTTAATTTTCCTTCATACCAATTGACAGTCTATGATGGTGCATTGTATCCTCTTATAATCATGAATACAACAAAAAATATACCCATTGAATTCATTGTTTGTATTTTCATTGATTCAATAAAAAATAGTGGTAGGTACAAGCCAAGATACATAGAAATGATAACAATGAATTAGCTGCTCACTAATAACATTATAAAGATATTCAATTATACAAAATATATCTATCAAAAGTGGGGAATACATTTTCCAATGCATTTTCTTCCACTTGTACACAAAATATATGGACTCATGGTAGGCGACAAAGGTCGGTGCAGGAATCCCCACTACAATCGATGTCACACTCATAAGAGTCATGATGATTTTCTTTGCACTTGTCATACCTCCACTTTTCAAGTTCTTCTAGCTGGCAGTCAACATCATCCCACCATTCAAGAACATTTTAAAAACCAGGCCATCTTCCATTTGGAGGTGGGTGTACAACCAAGGTAAATTGATGGTATGTTCCAAGGTAATCTCTCCATGGAATTACAGGGATATTTTCTTCGATCCATCTTCTTGTAACCTCATCTGTATGTGTGAGTTGTGAATCCATGATAAGGAGCACTACCATCCCATATGTAACAATCATGTCTGCCACTTCCATGTTTCTTCGTGACCATTTGCCCCCAAAAATTTGCAATGTTAATCGTTTTGCTCTATTCTAGGTCCAACTAAGAAGGGTGGTGAGAAACCCACAAATTTTTTCAGTGTAATGCTCACATTGTGCAGCTCATCGGCAGCTTACATGGTTGGGATATGACATAATAGTGACCACATTTATTGTTTCCAAGCATCCATCTACAAAACATTAAAATAATATTGCATACAAAAAACATATTCATAATATATCTTGATGTAGATGGTTTTTTTCTTCAACGAGACCCACTGAAATTTAAAAAAATAGGAATGTGAAGAAGTGGACATCTATGAACAACATAGATGTAACCTATAATTTTTTTAAAATAATTGTTTATACAAATTCTGATATTGAATCCCCACGATGTAATTACTAATACAAATTACTGATAAAAATTCTTGACACTAATTACTGATCCAAATTCATAGATGTACACAATGTAATATAAAACAAAATGGTTTTTAAATCATATTTTACCCACAAATTACCTTTGATTTTTTGGTGAAGTGTTGGTGCTGGTGATAGTGATAGTGTTGGAATGAATGGAATAAACTATTTTGAAGTCTTGGTATTAAAATCCTTCTCTTTTCTAAATGATGGGTGTAATAAAATAAAATGATTTAAGAAACATTTTAACTCCTCCTTTGTTTTGTGTTGGGTGTAGTAAAATACAAGGATTTAACAAAAAAATTGAAGCCCTCCTCTTTTCTTCTTGTTGGTTGCACATGATTAGTTTATATTTTGATTCGCGTAAAGGGAAGAATATTGTTACACTTTAATTTCTGTATTTAATTTTTTTTTTTTAGTCATGCATGTAGGAAGAATATTGTTAAACTTTAATTTCTTTTCACTTTGAAAATTCCCTCCTCCAGCGTGGAAAATTTGAGTCTTTCCAAATCTGACATGGTTAAAGGGTCTGAGGATATTGGGGCCCATGGATTTCCTAGTCAACGGGTGTAAATAAAATTTTAAACGAAAAGGCAGAGGATCTATTAATTCCAAGTCAAAGGACATTGGAAAATTTGATGTCACATAGGTTTATGTGTGCTAGATAAGGCACTTTCCTAATGAATGAAGCATGACCATGTGTAGCCTCTTCAAATGTAGGCATACTTAGAGACAAAAATATGCAAGTGTTTTTAAAAATATTCATTTTATGCTAATTCTAAACTAATAATGTGTGATGGTTTTTCATAGTTTACAATGATGCATTTATATGTAGTATTTCACAACACAACATTATATTATTTTCACAAGGGACAAGATCACAATCTCGGTCAAGTAGTTGTTGCGCTTAATAACAAATAGGTGATTCTATTTTAGATGAGGTGACATCATTTCCATATCGCCACAAATTGACTTTACCTTCTTTTACTTTGGTGCAGAGGTTTTCAACAAGTTAAATGAAATATAAATGACCTAGTACTCATTATTAAATGAAATGAATTAGAAATTGTGAACTAGTTTTATTTTCATCCGATTTTATAACAACCCTCTAGAAAATATATTTGAATAAGAGTTCATGAAAATGGGTGCCAAAACTTGGAGTTCGCGAGTATGGGAAGATATAATTTAATATGATCAGCTACAAATATTTTCTATATAACATATCTCATTCTTATAACCAGAAAGGGAATTTATGCATGAGAGTTTAAAGTGTAATAATTTATTCTTGAACATAGAAGTGTTGTACTCGTTGTTTATGTTCTTCTAAAATATGACGTATCTATTTTACACGATGCTTGTGAAGATTATTTCCACATATTTATTGATCTTAAAATTATATTTATTTAGTTTTTAAAGATTATTTTATGTGTATATTACATTATATATAATATTGGGCTTTTACAGCTAGCAAAAATTAACTATTGGTATAATATAGAAATAACAATTGCACCTTACAATTTTTTTCATGGTGGTCAGAAACTTGTGATAACAATTGTGACAGCTAAGTGATGAAACATGTTTGAGTGCTACAGAGAAAAAACTTATGTTATGATATAAGTAATTCTTTCTTTCTTCAAGAAGATCGCCATAAGCTTATCAGGATACTATGACAGACTCAGCCCAAGGCCGCCATAGCTCATCCTGCATATATTTTGAGTGTAATGAAGCATACTGATGTTAACGAGATGGGTATTCTGTTGAGGAAAATACAGTAGATATCTATTACTTCCTTATTCAATTCCAATGAAGAAGAGACAAGCTTATTCAATGGAGGTAACAGTAAGTAAATGGGGTGTGGAGTAGGATACCTATTTTTGATACAATATACTTCAAGTGAAATAGGCAGGCCTAAGCTAGTCCTGATAACTATAGAAAATTTTGTAGTCTTATACAATGAACAACATAAACCTAAATAAATTAGAGTAATCACTCAAACTAGCACCTTTAGTGTGTAATCAGATTAATTCTTCACTATCATAGAGATTTGTCTCTTTACAATTTAACCTATGTGTACAAAACTTTGTTATTCATCTACTGCATATTCTATTTTTCCCATGTATCTTACACAATAATTACAACTTATCTTATTTATATAAAAAAATATTCTCCTAAACATAACTATGAACCGCTCTAAACAATGTTTTCCAAAAATAAATTACAGACTCTAATTCTAATGCATTTTGGGCATGCATAAATCATTTTTTTAATTTATCCAATAATAAGACAAAACTAGACTTAAATAAATTTGGATGCACACATAAACTAAACAAAATTCTCTTTGTTAAACTTAGACTTCACCTACGGAGAAATTACATGCATAACACATGCATATTCCAACACTCCCCCTTAATTTCAACCTTTAAGCTTTCACTATTCTGGAGCTGAGTTTGTATTTCTAGATCTGAAATATTTAAGATCAAAAACTCCCAAAAAACTTAGTAAATATTCAAAAGTTTCTTTCCAAAATTTTAGCAAAGATATCGATAACCGATCTTCGATCTGCAAAATTCAAGACAAATTTATTTTTGTTAACCAAATCTCTGATGAAATAATACCTCATATCCATATGATTTCTCCTCTTGTGAAAAACATGATTTTTGGAAAATGTTGTTTTTGATTTGTTGTCACAAGAATATGTGTAACTTCCTCTTGATTCGCATCAAATATTTCAACATTCTTCTCATCCACACGCTTTGACATGTTTCTCTGTTATTACTACATACTCGCCTCTGTTGAAGATAAAGTGACATAGGGTTTCTTTTTGATGCCCATGAAACCACTTAGTTTCCAAATTCAAAATTATAGTTCGATGTGCTTTTCCCTGTCATCTATACTTTTGGTAGTGTTACTATATGTATAACCTATGAGCTTGAACTCATCTGAAGTTGAATACAAAAATCCATGATTTTTTGTTCCACGCAGACACACCTCAAAATTATTTTTCCAGCTTGCCAATGTGAATCTTTTTGAGATTACAAGAACCTTAATATGAGGATCACACTATACATAATATCAGGCCTTTTGTCCTTAAAATACGAGATACTTACAACTAACCTTTTGCACAATGTTGGATCCACAAATGACCCTCCATCTTCTTTTCTTAGATTCAAACCTATTACAATGGGTGTTGGCACGGCTTACAAATCAACATGTTAAATATCTTCAAAACATCTTTTGCATATTTTTATTGTGAAATGAAAACTCCACATAGTGATTGTTGAACTTCAATGCCATAAAAATAAAACATAAAACCTAGATCTCATCATATCAAATTCCTTCTTCATGTCTCATTTGAATGACTCAGATATAGATTTGAAATTGATAAAATCATCTACACATAAAAAAATTAAGAATCTTACTTTTCTCATTTATCTTCATGTACAAATTATGCTCACTACTACTCCTATTGAAACCATTCTGAATCAAATATGAATGAATCATGTTATACCAAGCTCTAAGTGCTTTCTTGAGACCATAAAATGCTTTTTTCAACTCCGTATACCTTTCCATCATGTCCTTCGATCTCATAATTGTCTAGCTGATTCACATAAACTTCATCTTCAACGAAACCATTCAATATATTGATTTTACATCCATATGATAAATAGGCCATTTTTTTAGTGGAAATTGCTAAAACCATTAATAGATCATCCAATGGTGTTACAGTGTTAATGTTTCATTGTAATCAACTCCATATTGTTGCGTAAAACCTCTTGCAACCAGCCTTACTTTATGTTTATGTACTTTTCCATCAACATTATACTTGGTCTTGTAGACCCACTTCACTCCTATCACGTCCTTTCCTTTTGGAAGATCCACCAATTCCCATGTCTGATTCTTCTCTATAGCATATATCTCATCATCCATGGATTGTTCCCAAGCTTCATTTTTATAGGATATTTGAAGAATAATATATCTACATCTTGAGAAAACAATGTAAAAACTAATAAATCATTAGTTGTGTCAACATTATAAATATTACTAAGACTTGTTGTTTTCCCTTTGCGCAAAGGGATATCGATGATGGATTTTTGTGGTGATGGAGTTGTTTCTAGTGTTCTTTGTGGTGTCTCTTGCATGGTTGAAGATGAATGAAATCTTGGAGACCTGCTTATTATAAATGGAGGTTTATCTTTTTCTACAAATTGAGATGCATTTACAAGATTAGAGGATACAAGACTTACCGATCTAAAGTTTCATCTGTCATATCATCATGCAAAATAGTTGTTACTAAATTGACCGTCTTCTCTATACTTCCATCCCATGCTTCATTTTCAATAAATTGTACATCTCTGCTGGTCACAACCTTTCTAGTGATGAGATTATATAGCTTGTATGCTTTTGTATTCTCTGAATATCCAATAAATATGCACTTTTCTCCTATGTTTTCTAATTTCTTCCTTAACTCATCAAAACCATGTGTATATGCCACAAAACTAAAAAAATTGAAATGTAAAAAAATTTATTTCATGTTAGTCCAAACTTGTGGAGGAACCATGTTCCTAATAATTTTTTTGGACACATGTTTAAAATATAAACAACATTTTCTATTGCTTCTACCCAATAGTCATTTATAAGATGCTTTCCTTCATCATACTTCTTTCCATTTCCATAATGGTTCTATTCTTTCTCTCTACCACACCATTCTGTTGTGGTGTACACCGTAGTAAATTGGTTTTGTATACCATGATATTTGTAAAAAATTAGAAAAGCATTGGAAAAATACTCACCTCCTCTGTCTGTCCTCATAACTTTGATGTAGTAACGACTTTGCTTCTCCAATAAAACCTTGAACTGCTAAAATATATTAAAAGCATCTTATTTCCGTTTAAGAAAAGATACCCTTATCTTCCTTGTATACTCATCAATGAATGTGATATAAAATATGAAAAACGTCGAATAGAATTTTTGCATAGGTCCACATAAATTTGAGTGAATAATCTCAAAAGGTGCACTTGCTCTTACCATTTTTCTAATAGGGATAGACTCTCTGTGTTGCTTCCCCAAAATAAACCCTTCACATACTCTTCCTTGTTTCGATTCAAAGACAAACCTTTACCCATATTTTTCGTATGTAATAAATTCAAACCTTGAAAATCTAAAAGTCCAAACCGAGATGCCAAATCCATGATTCATCTTTCAAATTTATTAAAAAGTGATTTGGTTCCTTGAGGTTAATACTTGATTGTAGTAGTGCTCGACTCGGTGTAGAACTCACTTGTATTAATGCATGCCTCATTTCCATTAGTGAAGGACTTATTTACACTAGTGTAGGAATCACTTTCCCGAGCATAGGACTTATTTGGCTTAAAGAAAGACTTGGCTATAAATTGGGCTCTGATTTTGCTGTAAATAGATCTGATTTTATCTTTTTCTTGGTTTTAATATCAAGGGAAACATTCTATTTCTTCTTATCTTCACTTTTTCAATGAACTAAGTGCTAGGGTATTTTTTCCACAATCACGCACTCAAATAAAATTTGTATAATTTTTGTACCAACTATCCAATACTCATAAGATTTTGCTTTAAACATGCAACATAGTAAACATCATGCATAATATTTTCTCCCCTTTTTTAGTTAGAATACTAAATATCCATTTTCCTTTTACAGACACAGTATTATTATTCCCAAGAGTAACATCACTCTTCACTAACTCATCCAAACTAGAAAATAAATCTAAGTTACTTGACATGTGATTATTACAACCAAAATCCAAATACCATACATCACATGGAATCTCTTTTGATTAATTTCCCTCAATAGCCAATAAAGAAGATATTGCTTCGAAAACCTTATGAATGAAATAAACATAGATCTAAGAGTATAAATTCTAACCTGATTTTAATTCTACCTATTGTGATCATATTGATTTTTACTACAATCACAAGCATAGTGCCCATACCTCTTGCAATAATGAAACTGAACATGAGAGTTATGTTGTCTCTCCGACTAATATTATGTTCTTGACTTTGTCCTCTTATGCTTTATTTTGATGAAACCTTGTTGTGTCCTCTAGATGAAATCATTCCTCTTCCTCTAGGGTTGAACCTTCCTCTTCCTTTTTCATGAATACATGTTGTCTATGAAGAAAAATTTTTATCTATAATTTCCTTTGATGTATTCACCCTCTCTTCATGCTTTATTAGTGATGTATGTAACTCATCAATTGAAAAATGGCTTAGATCCTTAGTGTCTTGAATGGAAACAACTCTAGGATAAAATTTCTTAGGCAAAGTCCTAAGAATTTTTTCAATAATCCTTTTGTCTTCAATATTTTCTCCATGGTATTTAATTTTATTGACTAAGCACACTACATAAGTAAAGAATGATTCTATGGAATTTAAATATTTCATTGACATATTTTCAAAATATATATGAAGTAATAGTAACTTGGTGGTTTTTACTTTATCCTTACCTTCATATACAACCCGAAGAGTGTCCCATGCATGTTTTTCTTCACTACTTGTTTCCACTCTAGGAAAGATGATTTCATGCATTTCCTGTTGAATGAAGAAAAGAGATTTTCCATCTTTCTTCCTTAATTCTTTAAAAGTATCTTTCTCTTTACGAGAGACTATAGTATATGCTTTTGAATCTATGGGATCTGTACCCATTCTCAATAACCTCCCAAACATCTTGGGATCTGAATAACACTTTCATGGTTGATGAATAGTACTCATAATTCTTTCCATTAAATTACAAAGTGTCTACATACCGATGTAGAAGCCATAACTTGCTACCAATTTAATAACCTACTAAAAAAATCTTATTTGATACCAATTTGTAGAATTTATGCATTCGTATACAATGAAAAACATAAAGATAGTAAAAATATATAAATAAATAGAGTAGTCACTCAAACCAAAGCATTGTTGTGCGCAATCTGAATTAATTCTTCACTATCACATAACTTTGGCTCTTTTGGCGAAATGGTGAGAAAATATAAAGCCGATGCACACCAAATCCATCCTTTTCCCTACCTCTTGTAACAAAATATATGAACAAAATATCAAAAGGAGATTGTATGATCAACCTCAAACTAGAGTGCCACGGGAACTTGATAGTGATTAATGAGCCATCTATAGTACTTTGTTGTGGAGAGCTTTGTGGATATAATATAATTTTCTAATTTTTGTTTAAGATATTTTTCAATGGCTCCATCCTACATACTTGCAGAGAACTTTAATTTTATGTCCACTACATTGAGTCATGATATAAGCCAAGTTCATTGATACAAAATGAGTTTCATGATAGAAGAGAAACATTGAAAGTTGTAAAAAAACATGAAATTTTAGATGAATATCACATGGAACTCAGAATTTTATCATGTGGAATTACTCTATATGAACCATTATTACAACATCAACTAAAGAGATATATGGTCAAGGAAATAATTTTGTTCATGAAAGGGAAGGTTCCTCTTAAGAATTATTTTTATTTGATGGAGACTACACCCCACGAGAGAAATTAAAGAGAAATGAAGTTTATGTAATTCTTGATCATGGGAAGGAAAATATACTGGGAAAAAGCGCATCCATAATTGAAAATTCTGATTGTGGTGGACAATGTAGATAGTTGGAGGCCTCAGAGAAGACCCTACTTTTCTATAAATTCAACTGCAAAATTTTCCTTAAGCTCCTTTATTGAAGGGTGGGAAGCTTGGGAGAGTGGAAAATTGGATAAGGAATTATATTTTTAGGCCCGATTCAAGATGAGTGGGATTAATCTATTTTTTATTTTTCATTTGATGAGGTAGATGATGATGCAATCCATTTGGTTGATGAGAAACCCCCTCCAAAGCCTAAGTTTTTCCATATATGGAGGTTTCAGCAATAGAAACAACTACCTCAAAGAAAATACAAGGAATTTGAGGCCGAGAAAATGGATTCAAAGAAGGAGAGGAAGTGATAAGATTGGTTGCACAATAAAAATAGGAATAACATGCAACACAAGTGGAAGCCAAAGTTTACCATGCTTGATCATATTCGCTTTACTAGTTCCACTAAACTTAACTTCAAAGTGTTAGTGATCCGGAGGATCTAGTACTTTTGGCACACTTTAATATTATGACAAGATGTATGATTGAGTCACACCAAAGATTGAGAAGTGTCTAGAGAATTTGAATAGCATGTTCTTCTTCAAGGTAAGTACTACATATGACCTTAAAATAATGAATCTTGCAAGTGAAGGCAAGGATGTTTTATTTTCCATACATATAATCCCTGACACACTAATGTGTGCTCCTTACTCATTGTATTCCTAGGATATTATCTTATAGAGGGTGGGAAACAATTTGTTCTTTGGCAAGAGGGATGGGTCTCAGTTGGATTTTTTTTCTGTGAATAAAACCTCACAAGAGCCTTTGATGGAAGGAGGATATAAATTATTCTCACTCTCTTATTTTTGAGGAAACATATATCAACTAGAAAATTTTGCAACAAGTTTTGGTTAGATATGGAGATAAGGTAGATTTTGAATAACCCAATGAATTTTTCTTGGAGGTTGATGAGGCTTCATCTATTTCCTATTAGTACAAGTCGTGGAAATTAGATGATGATATATCATTGGGGGCGAGGTGTGAGGTCCACAATGTTATGGATGTAAGGGGCCAAACACAGTTTCTCACTTTGAATGTTCTAAATGAATTTGATCCTAAGT
This sequence comes from Taxus wallichiana var. yunnanensis, assembly GCA_018340775.1. Taxonomy (NCBI): domain Eukaryota; kingdom Viridiplantae; phylum Streptophyta; class Pinopsida; order Cupressales; family Taxaceae; genus Taxus; species Taxus wallichiana. The sequence goes on along the minus strand of CM031243.1, from coordinate 733,600,120 downwards.
TTTTGGATTTGATTGGCATCAGATATTAGAAACTCAATGTGTTGTTGTTTTGGAAATTGAATTCAAGAAGGATGTAAATAAGCTTGCAAATGGAAAACTTAGTTCCTTCTTGTAAGTGCAAATGTCATAAAACTGGGTTATGTATCAAGGATTCAAGTTCGGGATCACTTCACCCATGTTATTTTAAGTGTTCAAGGGCAAAACCGTGAGGGTTTTCTATTCAAATAAATTTGAACGCTTCGAATATGTTATATATTCTTAAATTGATTATTGATCTCTATCTAAAAATGAATAAAGGAAAACATGTGTTTGTCAAATATCCTTAGAAGCCTTTGGTACATATATATTAGTTTCCTTAGTATGCATTTGAAAATGATTACATGGAAGAGCCTCTTTAGAGGAAGAACAAGTGTCTCCTCCATCAGAGGAAGAAACTGCAGCTAAGCTAGATGAAGAGAAAAATTGTTGAACCATGATTCAAAATGAAAGAAATTACATCTAGTTTATTTATTTTGTGAGTTATTTTTCCAATTGGTGATGATAGGTTCTAGAAAAATGATTTTTATATATGGATAAGAGAAGGAAAAGAAACTACTAACATGTATCCTGTGAGATATTGATCATTCTTCTAGTAGAATTTTGTATATGAAAAACTATATTGATAAAACAGGACATGCAGAGATTGAAGGGAATGATCCTGAATATGTTATTGAATCTTTCCATAAAAAGCAGTGGGATAACCACTGTGAAGAGGTAGAACAGAAGAAAACATGGATAAAAAATGAGCCTTCATTTTGACATTATGGGTTAGTGTCTTCAACCACTTCACTTGTTGCAAATACTTATATTCCTTTGAAAAATCTTACCTCATATGATAATAATAGATCAAAAGTGTGGTAGATTGTTCAAGACAAACATAAATATGATAAAATTGAGGAGGAAGGAGTTAACCTTGATGTTGTGCCAAAACAATTTCTCTCCCTTTCCGGATCCAAAGATGTTTCTTCTCCATCGGAAAATGCCAGTAGTAAAGCAGGTGTAGAAGATATAGAAATTATTTCAAAAATGTGTGGTGTTTTTCAAAGCCATGCTCAAAATGAATTCATATCCTCTATACGACCTATACGTTTAGGGAAATCAAGTGAATTGAATATTTCTAGAATAGCAAAAAACATCATAAGCCATGTCCATTATTCCTAGTGAGAAGTTTGGTAGGTAGTATTGTCATCACCAATCCTGCACTATGATAATTTTTCACCGGAAGTCCTCGTGCTATGATTATTTACTAATGCACAACTTTTAGTTTGGTGGATGTAATCTGGAAACACAAAAACAAACATAACACAAGAATACCATAGACTATGATAAGAATGAATGATGATAAATCTGCAATATAAGTGTAAATTATAATATCAACATGAAATTGTTACAATCTCACCCATGAGGTACTTCAAGTGTTACCGACTTCACTTACCTTCCAACATGAACTATGGGAGAAACTTCACAATTACACCTCTTAAATGCTTATTTAACACACCTTAAAAATGATGGCTTCCTTTACACACTTAATCATACAATATTTCTCACTACTTCCTTCTATGCTAAATGAGGGGGGTGGCCTCTCTATTTATAGAACTTCCAGGCTTATCCATCTTATCTCTAAGATAGGATAATAAATCTACTATGACAAATCATATTCCATACCTTAACTCTTATCTATACATGTAAGCTTATCTTTTAAGATAAGATAAACCTTATCATTTCACATGGGTTCCACATTTTTAGACTTTTTACAAATAAAATACACAAAATATTTATGACCTCACTACTTGTCCTTATTACCAATATAATATTTCTAATTCCTAATCATGTAGACCCTACTTCTCTACTTACCCTAACTTTGACATTTTAACATTATCGGACCACTTACGACAAATATTTACTTTTTACCACAACATTCCTATTGTACTTTTGACTATTACCATACTATACATTATTGGTGGTGGCGTCACGGCAAAGGTCTTTGTTATCTTCTATCGGACACTAATACTAATTATACTTAACAACATCCTATTCTTAATACATACATTAATAAAATAGAAATTACGAAGGAAAATTTTATTATCGACATCTTCCCCCTTCTAGCTTCTACTCCGTCCTCTGAGTAGACTATTCTCGTGCTTGTAAATATTTAACTTGTCATGGTTGACCCATTTTGTAATGGGAGTGCCATTCAATTCCTCTAGTCGGTATGTACCATTTTCATGTTCAACTATTATTTTGTAGGGCCACATCCATTTTGGAAGAAATTTTCTCTGTCTTCTTTTTTTGTATCTAGAATCATATACTAGAACCAACTCATTCACATGAAATGGAGACCAATAGATCTTTTGATCAAAGTATTCCTTCGCTTCATTTTCTTCTTATAGCTTGTATCCTTCGCCATTTCCCTCATTTCCTCTAGCAAATGAAGATGTACCAACCTTTCTTTTACTAAATCACTTTCATACATCCTTTCATTTTTCATAACTCTCACAATGGAAACATCAAACTCAATAGGAAGAACTAGATCAATGCCATAAGCCAACCGAAATGGAGAGTATCCTGTTGCTCACTTTGACGCTTCCCTATATGCCCACAATGTTGCATGAATCCTTTTATCCCACTTATGTACCTACAAGGCTACATCTTTGCTAGAATTTGACACAACACAAAATTTGTTTGTTCCACCCGTCCATTTGTGCTTGGCTTGTATGTTCTTGCCTTCCCGTGCTTAATAGAAAAATTATTGACAAGGGCTTCTACCACCTCGGTAATGAAGTGGATTCCTTGATCTGTACAAATTCTAATGGACAACCAAATCTGGTGAAAATGCGTTCATATATGAACCTTTCCACTTCATACATGGAAGTTGTTTTCGATGGCTTAGCTTCAACCCACTTGGTTAAATAATCTGTGAAACTACAATATACTTATTTTGGTGTGGGGTAGTTAGAAGTGGACCTACGATGTCTATTCCCCACTTTTCAAAGGGACCAAGTGGAAGAGTAGGGCATAATGGATCTGATGAATTCTTACGGTTACTATGTGTTTGACAAATATCACATGTCTTACAATAATTATAAAAATCTCTAAAAAGAGTGGGCAAGTGTTAACTTTGCATCCAAGATCCTTCTTTCTCGTAATTTTTCCAGAGAAGTGTCCTCCACATGTACCATTGTGGAATTCTTCTATCAGCTCCTTCCCTTGATCACGTCTAACTACCCTCTTATACTATCGATCGTGTCCTAATCAAAATAATACTCCATGCGAGAATAGAATATGGATGACTGGTTGAAGTAATCTTCCTCTTAGTCTTTACATTAGTGCCATCAGAAACTTGAATTCATTCGGATAATTCCATATATCTATGTATTCACTAGGGATTGTGTCAAGGGACAACAATGTTGCATCCGGAAAATCATCATCATCACAAGATGAACCTAACCCATCATAGGCTCGAGAGAGTGCATCCGCATTGACATGCTTCTTTCCCGGCCTATCTATAATATCAAATTCAACTTCTTGTAGAAAAATCATCCATCTTGCTATCCTCCCCGATGGGTTAGGCTTATTTACAATATATTGTAGAGCTTGATGATCTAATACAACTATAAATTTCTGCCCTAGCAAGTAATTTCTAAACTTCTTTACAAAAAAATGATAGTTAGAGCCTCTTTTTCAATTACAAGATAATTTACCTCAAAGATTGCTCATATGTCTGCTCCCAAAGTAAACTGGATGATCATTCCCATTTTCACCCTTTTGGCTCGTAGTACTTCCTAGTGCAGCAATGAGGCATCAATATACACAATGAATGGCTTGCTCTAATCTAGATTCTTTAAAATAGGTGAAGGCACCAGTGGCTTCCTTCAGCTTGTTCAAAAGCTTCATGCGCCTTATTTCCTGGTTCATAACTAACATCCTTCTTCAAGAACTAGGCTAGTGGTCATGTGCAACTGTGAGAAATTCTTGATGAAACTTCTATATTAACCCACATGGCCTAAAAATGATCTCAACTTACTTCTACTCATAGGAAATGGTAACTCTTTGATTTTTGAAACTTTATCAGATCAGCACTCAATACCATCTTTGGATACAACATGCCCTAACAAAATGCCTTTAGAACATCCAAAGACACACTTTGTATGGTTTAGTGAGGCTTGTGCTTCATCTAACCTTTGAAATGTTGTCTCCATCATCTGCAGTGGTCCATCTTACTCCCATAGATGTAAAAATCATCCGAAATACTTTGATGAAGTTCCCAATGTAGGGTTCAAACACCTTATTCATCAAACGCTGGAATGTTACCGAGTATTACACAACCCAAAAGGCATAACTCTATAAGCGACGTTCCCAAGGAGTGGTAAATGTGGTCTTGATTGATCTTTCTCCACTATACCAACTTGGTTGTATCCGCTATATCCATCAACAAAACTATTGCACTTTTGGTAGCTACTTCATGCCTAAGATCTGATCCGAGAAAGGAAGAGGGTAATGATCCTTCTTTGTTTCCTTATTGAGCTTCCTATAATCAATACAAATGCATAGCTTCCCATTGTTTTTTATTGAGATCACAAAGGTGGGAGAAACCCATTCTGAATTCTCCACAAAGAAATATGAATCCTGCAAGTCACAAGAACTTATCTATTTCTTATTTTACATGTTAGGAAATAAGAGATAAAATATGCGGAATAATCCCTTACAGAATCGCAACAGTAGAAACTAATATGCAGAAAAATATTACAGATCTGAAATAAAATTGCAGAATAAATAACACAACACAGAGAGACAATATTTAACGTGGTTCACCCAATTTGGGCTACGTCCACCAAGAATCACTTGCTCAGATTTTATTACAAGCCTTCACTCTCTCAATACAATACCCAGATCCGTTTGGAGCTATGCTCAACAAACTCTACAGAATTCAAACCCGAATTCAAAACACATCTGTAATACATTTGCTTGTACATCTATCATATGCATAAGACCATATAAATAGAAAACTGCTTAAGCAGTTTGATACAAAACCGTGGGTATCAAAACCAAGGGCAAAAACCGTGGGTATCAAAACAATGGGCAAAAGACCAAAAAAACATGGGCCCAAAAACAGCCCATAACGGTTACCCATTACCCATGGGTTAATGAACCACCCATGAAAATTTGCTTCGGGGGCTTCGCCCCCGAACCCCCTTTCATCGGGGGGGCTTCAACCCCCCGAACCCCCCTGACCCGCTCACCGGCGAGCGGGACCGCCGTAAAAATACCCGAGTGTAACACATGGAAGGTGTACCATACTCTAACATGAAAATAGGCTCCACAAACATAACATTACAGCCTTGGAAAAATTAGGATTCATTCTATATGGAATTTGCTTTATGGGCTTAAGCACCATCTACCAGATCAATAGAATGTTCTACCCAACTTACTTGATGGAGTTCCTTGTAATCAAAAGTGAATATGTGTATGTACCTTTGAAAGAGCTGGAGGTAGGATTCCTTCTCACTCTCCATCACTACATCACCAATATTTATTTTTGGAGATGATTATCGATTTTTTCTTCGATAATTTTATGGGTTTATGAGTCGGTGTGATCGGAAGGATATCCATGACTGAAACATCAACCTCACTTTCTTCATCTTTTGTGTCCACTTCACTGGTACTAGAGTAATAAGAGGATGTTCAATCATCGGGCCATCACTTGAATCCACAGTTTCTATCTTATGATGCCGAGGATCACATTTATCTTCACCCTCTCTCTACCACATCCAAGTGTCATGAAGTATTCATTCTAGTAGTTTCTTGCATGAACTCTCCTTAGCCATGGTCTTCCCAACAACATTGAGTATGCAATAGTATAATTTTTCATCACCTCGAAAGTCTACCACACATACAACACCCATAACAGATATTGCACATTTGAAACAACACCTTCTCGGTTTAGCTTTTCCCTTATTTAATGATCTTAACATAAGTGTTGAGGGGCGATAAATTTTAAACCCAACATATTCATTACAAACTCGGTCATTACATTAACTGCAACACCTCCATCAACTAAGACATCATGAATTGAAATACCATTACATAATACCTCAGCTTGTGGAGCATAGGGATCCACCTCTGCCTCAAAAACAGGGACCTCAACCTCCTTCCTTCGTCGAGCATTGAGTCCACTTTTCAGCTCCCGCCTCTTGTCAAAAGACATAGCCAAGAATTGACCATATGTAACATTTGTAGGCCTTTTGGATAGATCTTCTAAGATGGAGTATGGTCCTTGTCCCTGTGAAATAAGAAAATCCTGCACACCCAACTTTCTTCTCCTATGTTTCTTACTAATTTCTCCTTTCATCTTCTTAGGATCATTTCCATCTTGGTTATCTTTTTCTTTCTTTGTTTTTTTTTACAAACACATCTACTTCATTATTTATGCTCTTATCTACTACATCAAAAGAATTCATAGGTGCTTTTCCTTTATCATTATCTCTTGTACTGATGTAGAAGCTCTATCTGACAATTATACTTATAATGACCCTTTTATGGCAACCATAATATATAACTTCAGAGATATTTATTTTTGGACCTCTATCTCCTTCTTGAGAACTAAATTATTTTCCTTGAAGAAGATTAATAGTTAATCGCCCATCTTCCCGAGCGATCTTCATACTCGGTAGATGTACTAGGATAAATATTTGTGCTCACCGAGAGTGGTTGTGGATTCTGACCAAAGGTGCTGGTGTAGGCTCTACTTTAGCAATAATTTCTTTGGGCTCCTCTTACATGCTTTTTCTTTCCTTCTTGTAATCTCCTTTGCTTGTTCAATGGTAGCCGGGTGGTCATACTTCGCTCTTTGTCCGATCTTTGGCTTCATCTCAAGAATGAAGTGCTTATAGAGGATATTATCCATGCCATTCATCAACCCATCCACTAATCCTTCCTTCCAAATCTAGGCATCGAGCTTCCTCCTTAGCTCTAGAACATGAGCATGATAACCCCTTATCTTCTCCTTCTCTCCTTGGGATAGCTTTGTGATATCGATCATGAGATATGCATATTTCATTGTTCAACAAATTCTTAGAGAAAACTTTCAGCTTAATAAATCCCATGAATTTTTCACATTATCACCTAGTGTTTCAAACCACCTAAGGGCTTAACCATCCAAAAAGGTAGGAAAAAATTCAGTCCATTGTTCCCTTCTTATAAGGCCATTACAAATACAAGATCATTTAAACTCTTGAATGAAAGAGGAGACATCTTCATTAGATTGGGCTGAAAAACCGTAAATCTTCCCCATTTTTAAAAGTAACCACAATGAAATACCAACCCATAAGTACAATCAACAAGACTTATGTGCACAAATAATTAGAATCACTATAATAAAAATAGAAATGACCACGGTAAACTATGGTAAAACTTGACTTATTGCGGTAAAAACTAAATTTACTGTTGTAAATACTATTCATAGTAAAAAGTGAAGTTATTACGGTAAATACTATTCACGGTAAAAAGTGACTTTACTGTGATAAATACTATTCATGGCAAAAAGTGAATTTACCATGGTAACTACTATGCACAGTAAAAACAAGGTTACCCTCCAAATGTTTTTTGACTAAGTGGGAATATCTTTCCAGAAAATCCACCAACGAGGAATGATCCTAGAAACGGAACCAAAATGTCATCACCAATCCAGCACTATGACAATTTTTCACCGGGAACTCGTCGTGCTATGATTATTTACTAATGCACAACTTTTAGTTTGGTGGATGTAATCTGGAAACACAACAACAAACATAACACAAGAATACCATAGACTATGATAAGAAGGAATGATGATAAATCTAAAATATAAGTGTAAATTATAATATCAACATGAAATTGTTACAATCTCACCCATGAGGTACTTCAAGTGTTACTGACTTCACTTGCCTTCCAACCATAACTATGGGAGAAACTTCACAATTACACCTCTTAATGGCTTCTTTAACACACCTTCAAAATGATGGCTTCCTTTACACACTTACTCATACAATATTTCTCACTACTTCCTTCTATGCTAAATGAGGGGGGTGGCCTCTCTATTTATAGAACTTCCAGGCTTATCCATCTTATCTCTAAGATAGGATAAGAAATCTACTCTGACGAATCATATTCCATACCTTAACTCTTATCTGTACATGTAAGCTTATCTTTTAAGATAAGATAAACCTTATCATTTCACATGGGTTCAACATTTTTATACTTTTTACAAATAAAATACACAAAATATTTATGACCTCACTCCTTGTCCTTATTACCAATATAATATTTCTAATTCCTAATCATGTAGACCCTACTTCTCTACTTACCCTAACTTTGACATTTTAACATTACCGGACCACTTACGACAAATATTTACTTTTTACCACAACATTCCTAGCGTACTTTTGATAATTACCGTATTATACATTATTGGCGGTGGTGTACCGGCAACGCCGTTATCTTCTATCAGATGCTACTACTAATTATACTTAACAACATCCTATTACTAATACATACATTAATGAAATAGAAATTATGGAGGATAATTTTAGTGTCGACAAAGATCCTTCAATGTTGGCTTCTAGTAGAATGCGCCCATCTTCCAAAGAGTGCAGGGACAAAAATGACACTACATCGTTGTAGTTTGAGGAAGAATCATAAATTTTTCTATATGCAATAAGTTTTTGTTGGTGAAATACTAATGCAAATCTTTAAGATGCCCTTTTAGAGTATGGGAAAGTAAAAGATATAAATTTATTTGAGGAGAAGGCAAATGATAAATCAAAAGGATATTACAATGTTGAGTTTTATAATCATTTTATTGCTCGTGAGTGTAAATATGGAGGATGAAAATAATACCGAAGGGGAGAAGGTGGATGCAGCTATGTCAATATGGGTTCAAAATAAATGGATATAGATAAGGCCACGTGGTAGACGACAATGTGGGGGAAGAAAGAGATAAAATCTTGGGTAGGAATAACATGTGGAAAACTGGAAGTTCGTCTCATGGTGGATATCCATATGGACAAGGTATGATGGGAGGTTCAGTTTCAGTAAGAGGGATGATGCCTCATCAAGTAATGAGGGTTCAATTGTATAATACATCATTTGGGTCAGCTAGCTAATAGTTTCTTGACAACCTTGTTTTAAGCGCATGAAAGGAGAAGTCCTTCCATTCTACGAATAAGGAGAAAGACTCAAGTTGAAGAGTGTAGACTGGGAAAGAATAAAATATTAACATGTATATGAGGGAAGAAGAAATTGAATCACATGTATTTCCTAGTTCTATATTTTTTTCCTAGTATTTGTACTCCTTGGTGAGTTTCTTAAGAAAAGGGAAAAGGAAAATGAAAAAGTTGAAGATTTAATACATGTGTGAGAAATATTTATTACTTATTATGATAGTTATTGATCTTATAATAGTTAGTCTACTAATTATTACTCTACATTTTGATCCCTTTTATGAATAGAAAGGAAAGGAGAAATCGGATAATAGAGCATTAGATTCCTCCATCAATAAAGTTATTTTAATCAAAGCTATAAAACCAAATTTGCACTAGATAAGGGGCATGGTGTTACTTGTCGGAGGAAAAATAGGTTCAAAATTAATTTAGACCTTTTGATTGCATAAGATGTCCCATTTTTTGCATATCATGTGATAATTACAGTCCATGATGCCACATTTTTTCGGGCATTTTTCAAACAATTTGCATGTCAGTTGTTTTCTCTCATATTTTACATACATATGTAGTAAAGAACTTATAACAAAAAAATCTAGAAAGGAAACAAATTGCATTACCATCTACTATATATTTATCTTCCAAATTCTACCAAGCTATGGATATGGCTATGGGATCTTTGTAGGCGTTACGCCGATATTTTCCATTTATAAAATGTCTAATGTAAATCATGAAATGAAATACACACCCATACTTTATTTTTTAATAATAAAATGCAATAAAATATGCCATGCAAGAGAACTAACCTTCAAAAATATGTCAGTTTGGTCATGTAATTTCCAATGCAGAGGTAATGGTGATTGAAATCTCTTTGATAATGTGTTTTTTAATCCAACTCTAATAATTGTACCAAAACACAGAATATACATTAGTATACTCAATATTGATATTTTGAATACCATGAACTAAATGGAAATGTAACATAAAACAATTGATGTATTAGTCTCTAGTGTAAGAAACAACTTTCTCAACTATACCAAACATTACTCTATACCTCCCAATTTATCACATTCAATACATCTAGTTTTTTTAACATGCACCATTACATATTGCATAATGATTTCAACATTGTTGCATACACTATAAACTTATAAGTCAATAATTCCAAGTTGCAATTTCCAAATAGGTGATGGTATACAAAATATTGATATTGAGAGTAACAAATTCCTCTCTTATCTATGATTTCCATGTATTTCCATATGGTCATCAAAGAGTCACGATTATAAGGATTATAATTTTCACATCAATGGAATTTTTATACTTGGAATACTATGGTAGAGCATGAATTTATTTATGAATTTATTTTATCTTTGGATTTGGGAAAGCATGATGTGATATGTAATTGAACCTTGGATTTGATAGTTTGTGTGAGATTTAATATTGTCAAAAGGCTCCAAAGGGTCAAGAGAGATGAAAAGGAATTCATTTGGGGGATTTCTTGTTGCTCCTCATGGGTCCTTTATTCTTCATTCAATTTAAAAGGGCATGGGAACTAGTGAAGCACTTGGTAGTTGCACAACCTATCTTCTCTTTCTTTGACACTAGGTGTTAAGCCTATAAATTGATTTCATCAAATCTGAAATATAGTGACAAGATTCTTACGTTGGCAGAGAGGATGCTCTTCCACTTTGGGCTTGAGAAAGGAATTAAAATATTTCATTCACTTATCAAATATATACAGTTCTTGAAATATTTTTATTCCTTTCTCAAACTAAAGGAGGGAAGAGCAAGCTCTTTTCAATACATTGAATGATTTTTATAAAACCTCGTGTATAGTACATTGTGGGTGCATTCATATAATATATTTTTAAAAAGTAAAAATATACATTTATAGAAAAATTTAAAGAAAGCAACAAGCTTATAGTCTCAACAACCTATAAAATAATAGAAGCCAACAACAATCTTATTATGAATTAGAATCCATTTAAAACAATATTTCTTTGATCGAATACAAGAAGACCACAAAACATTAAATATATGAGTCCATCTACTAATGGGCTCAAAACATTTCACTTATTGTTAAGGTCCGAGGAAATGTTTAGGGAGAAGGTAATATTTTCATAGATTTGTTTCGAGGTATCCTTTTGGAGAGGGGGCCTTTAAAGCATCTAATAATATCCCAAAATTCATTTTCATATTCCATAATTACCATTCCATCCACTTCCCAAATTTGTACAAGTCATGAAATATTTTGATTCCTTTTCTCAAACCAAAGGAGGGAAGAGTATCTTCTTCGAAGGAAAGGATTTTTTCAATATAACTTAGATTCGATGAAATCGATTAGTACGCTTGGCACCTAGTGTTAAAGGAAGAGAAGATAGGTTGCCCTACCAAAATTTCTTCAATTGTTCCCATGCCTCCCAAATTTACTAAAGAATAACAGACCCATGAGCAACAACAAGAAAGATCGAAAATATTAAATTGACAAAATGAAGTCCTTTTCATCTCTTTTGACCCTTCAAGCCTATTAGCAATATCGAATCTCACACAAACTTTCCAATGTTCAATTCCAGTAAAAGACCTCAAGTTTTATTTATTTTTTTGTACGTAAAAATAATGTGTGGGTATTTATCAAACACCTCGATTATGTTCTAGGTACATAATTCCACCCAAGGCCTATGGATACATACTTGTAGCATATCTATATCAGTACATAAGAGGCCCGGTACATGGGGTACTTGGCATCTCGGGAAGTATATAAAAAATTATATGATGATTCTCAATTTTTTGTACAAAAATACATAATTTAGGAATAAATATAAAATCGAATGACATGATTTGTTGATAACAAAAAATTTAAAATTCAAATTTTCATTCAAAATATGACGAGTTTAAAAAGGTTTCCTACAGTTATGTTGCAACTAAAGTGTGTATGTCAATTTTATCTATATAGAGCTACTCAATGGATTCCAAAATAAAAAGGTATTCCATGCCACCTTCTCAAAAGTGTGTGATTTGTGAAAAATCTAGTCAATACCTTTAACAGATATGAAAGGGATTGAAAATAAGATTTTCCTATTATTGGAAGAAGGTCCCTATGGTTTGATTAAAATATAGGATTGATAACGAGTAGGATAGAGATACTAAACAAAAGGAATACCTAATATCCACTAGAAAGAGAAATTTATAATCCTTTCTTGAGAAAGATTATAAACTATAGAGAAAAATAATGATAAGATAATCATGAAGAACAGATGCAGTATTTTGTCATCGGCTCAGGTAAAATTTATAGATCTATTACTCAGTGGAAATATAAAGGCAATGCATGTATTTCCTTTTATATCCTACCAATTCCTCACTCTTAAACATAAATTAAGATTTATTTATAATTACACCTGTTACGACTTTGAATCAGTCTGTGTAATATTGGTATTTCTCAGTCGACTCGCTTATTTTGATTAGATACTTCATAGTAGAGATACTTCTTATTCTTGAATTGTTTCAATGAACATCGTAGATCAAGAAGTTTAAGAGAGCCATGAAAAAATGATTGGATTTTTACAACTAATCCTTCAAATAAAAATGAAGGATCAACTCAAGTTCAAATCCCACTAACAATCAAGAAACTTATAATGGAAGAAGCATATAATAGAGGAATGGAAAATTAGAAAATCAGATATTTGAAAAAGGGGAGATTGGGTCTCCATTGTTGTATCCTTGAGGTCATTCAAAATACCTTAATCAATCCAAAACTATAAAAATAATATTCCTTGAAGTACAAATTGATTTAGTTTTTTTACACAATTTCCAATATTATTTTAAGTCAGGGTTCATTAAATTTTATTAGGCGGGCAAGGTATGTATGCATATTGATTGGCAAGTTATATTCCAACATGACTGTTAAGGATCTTACATGTGAACTAGGTCATGGGATAAGGTAATAAAATTTATTCCTATAAATACAATCACACATGATAAATACCATAGTGAGATGGCTAATTAGAGAAATTGGGCATGCTATAAACCATACCAAGGCACCATTTGTAACAATTTGCATCTAGGATTCCTATCTACCTAAATTAATTTCATCATTTCTTGCTTAGCTTGATTCTATCTTATATCTACCATTACTTTGTTTGGTTACAAATCCATATATATTTCAAATAATAAATGGAGGACCAAGAACAAATCATCAAGGAAATGAAGATCAAAGAGATTTGGTTTTCTTCCAACAATAAACATTCAAAACCCTATTCTATTTATTTTTCTCCCAACATTAAACAAAGAAATCCTAAAAGTAATATTGCATCCGGCAATTTGAGGGTGTGAAAGAATGTAAAAGGCAAGACATCTAGTTAACAAAATGCCTCAAAGAAAAGTGGTCAAAATAAAATTACATCTATTTGATAGGTAAAAGAAATGCGGTCTCATGGGCTATTATAATGGTAAGATATGATTAGAATGGATCTTTCAAAGAGGCCTCGAGACACTATTAAGAAATCTAATTTAAAAAATTTATGTTTTATGTCTATAACATTTGAAAGGCATAAGATAATTTTTTTCAAATGTTGTGAAACTTGGTATCAAACTGGAGGATGGGAGATCTTACTGATTTTCAATGCACTTGACAATAACCTCTTATCTTCCCACCATTGCAAGGGAAAATTTCTTTTGTTAATTTGGGTCACTACACATTTCATTAACAAACTCTTCAATGTCATTCCTAGCAGAGTCACACCATATCATTGTCTGCATGCCTCTCATTCTACCATAGTGCATGAATATTTTCTCTCAATCACCGAAGGGAGCATAGAATCCGAGTGAAGAAAGAAACATGGCTTACAGTGATTCAGGAAGAGCCTCCAACCACCACATTTTCCATGCACTTACACTGCTTTGGATATGATTAGGTTTTGGGAAAATTTTCTTCATCACAGAGGGGTATGAGAGGTGAATAAAAAAATCTACTTATGGTCGAGCATGAGCTAACAAAAGTGAATAAAATATTAAAAAGTTGAAAGGGGGCAATTTAGAGACAAAATTATAATTTTTTCTCAAACGCTTGTCTCAAAATTAATCCCTTTATAGTTGTGTTATGACATTTATCACCACTAAATAGAGGTCCCATTATGTTAATCATGGATGTAACCCAAAAAATCACATCTTGTGGATTTTATTCAACATTGATAATCTCTTGTTTGAGGTAGTTAATGTATATACATCCAATGAAACAGTTGAATGTATGATGCTCTCGGTGTTATATAACCGATGAGATCTTTGATACCCCTTGGTGAATTTTTGGTGACTTTAATATGGTAGAATTTCCTATAGACAAACTTGGCCATATACCACGCATTGGATTGTTGGCAAAGGGGTAACATAGATGTAAACATATCCAATAAATATGGGTTTTATGACCCAGATGATTCTATTTATTTCCATTCCATTGTTTGGAACACTTAGTTTAATTTACATCAAGGATATGATCATATATTTAAGCACCTTGATCATGCAATGTTGTTAGCAACCTTTTATCTCCTTCACTAGTTGATTTTAGTTATAAGTTTAATTCATACAAGATTATGTCTATTCCAACCACTACCCTATCTTATTTAGGATCAAATGGAACTTTCACCTGTGACGTTTTCACACCACTTAATTTTATATCAATACCACTTGTTTACATCATGATCTCACCCATCACCATATTAAAATGGTTTGGGTGCTTGTGGCCTATCCATATGAAAATATAGGATGGATTACATGGTGGAAATATGTCAATTGAAAGTTGAGATAATTTTTATGCACCTTTAGGCATTGGTTGGCCCATATTCAAAGCATATCTTAGTCCGGCACCACCTCCAAGTCAATATTATCATTATATTCTCTAGATAAAAATCCCTTTACTCAACCTTCGTGATGATGGGTATAGAATATTTGGCAACACATATAATTTTTTTGTTCTTCAAAATTCCAAAGGAGCTCAAATCAAAGTTAGATTATATTGTCTCAAATTGGGTTATCTGGTTTTAAAGGAATTCAATCATTCTCTCAAGGCCAAAGTTGGCCACAAATAAATAAAATAAATCCAGGAAGGATCATTTTATCTATTTAAAGTGTCGAGATAGTTTAGGATTTTGTTTACCTTTACAAAAACATTTTCAAATCTAAGGAGATTTCTTTGGAGTGATAATTTTCTTTTCATCAATGCATAGTGAGGATCCCCTATAAACTCTTTCAATAACAATTTTTTTTTATGATAGAATGTTAACTACCAAGGATATTTGTGAGGTAGTTTATAAAGTTGGGAATGATAAGGGCCCAAGGAATGATGGTTTTGTGTTTTCCGTGCTTTTGCAATGGAAAAATTCAACTTGAAAACAAGACAACTATACCCTAGTGTAAAAATTTTCATCGTAAACCTTCCCCAACACCCATCCGGTCATCCCATAACCTATATCGGGCCTATCCTACCCTTTCAATTTTTCCTTTGTGTTGTGTCAACATTTTTAATAGGTTATTTAGGAAAACTTGTTTATTCAAGTGCTTCTAGGATGGTACCTTTCAAGTAAGACTTTTCAAGAGGATTAGGAATGGCTTTTTTAGCCTTTTTAAGGCATCGTGCACACCCCCGGAGTGGATTCAAGGCCCAAATTCATGAGGACTGGGGTCAATGAGCTAGGAACATTGTGAAACTTATTTTTGAATATTTTCATAAGTTTTAGAGGTTTTGGGATGAGTTCAAGAAAAGTGGATCTTCAAAGGTGAAGGAGTTTGCAATACAAAACAGCACATGATCTTCGAAATGATTTCAGGAGCTCCGTAAGGTGTTAGAGGTCAAACTATACACCATTGGAAAGGTATGTCATAGATATAAATGAAGGTGGTTTCATATTCTATTCAAGACATAAGAAATTCTTCCCACAGACTATTTTCAACATACACAAGATGCGGTCCTAAGGAAAAAGGATATTTTTTATGGGTTTTCAGTCTCAATTAGAGCATGTGACCCATCCCATATTTCTGCTATTTTTTTATAGGTAAAAATCAGATAAATAATTTCCAAAAAAGACCTCCAAATGCTCAAGGTATGTTGTCATCAGGCTTATCTCCAAGGTATGCTTTGGGACTTGGTCATTTTTTTGAGTGGACACATATTGCTCCCGTGTTGAGGAGTAATTTATTACACCGAATTTCCCATCCTCTTTCAACAAAATGAACATAAAATTGTTCCCATCTTTGTTTAAGCCATTTATACCATCATATGACCTCAACAAACCTCAAACATGAAAGATTAGCCCCTGTGAATTCATTTGAAGCCCTCACCATCATCAAACCACAATGTGCCACTTGACCTCACTAGGTGAGGATGTATTTTCTTGCACAACATTTCTTTTCCCCTTGGTATATTTGGGACAAAAAATTTCTTTCCATGCACAACTTGTCCCTTGAATCCTCATGTGACCCCAGAAGGTGCTCTACAGGCCATTTTTCACCACCCTCTACTCTCCGATATGTAAACCAAAAAGTGACACTTGTCAACACCAGGATGAGGCACATTTTCTTTCACCTTATATCCCATCCCCATGGGACATATGGGACACAAAAATTATCCCAAGCCTAACCCTTTTTATTTCCCCATGTGACCTAGTGTCGGCCCCCATGTGCTTATTGCTCATTCTCTTTATCTCCTCCACCACCAATCTCCATCTGCACTTTTCAAGTTGATGTTGGGGAAAATTTTCATGCACCATTTGTACTATCCACTTGGGAAATTTGGGACATAAAAATGCACCCAAGATAATTGGGATTTTGAAATCTAAATTTCATAAAAATATAACAAATCGTATTACTTTCTCTTCGTGCGTACTTTACACTTATTTTCTACATGCATGTTTTCATACAAAAAATTGTTTTGTATATCCATCCTTGTTTGTGTGTGCCTTGGTTTCTACCAATCACATTCATTTCCCCTACGGGTAGTGTTCTAGAGTACATCCAGTTGATCCTCTTTTAGGGCCGCATTCTCCTATTAGTGGCTTAGCATGCACCCCTTAAGAGGTGGAATCATTTGGGGTTTTTACGATATACGAGCATGTTTACACCGGGTTTAGTTCAAAGTGCACTTTCCGACCTTGGAATTATGGGTTTATATACAATGAGTGAGTTTAGAGTATTCTACAAACTCCATACACAATGGATTTTATAGGACATTGTGTCCTTAACATTCATGGGATACATTAATGGTTGAAGGATACAACAAAATTCCTCCCAATAGTTCTTCTATTGCTAGTGTCAGATCACCCAAAAAAATAGGACAGATGGAGATCACTTCACAAACAGCTTCAAGGAAATATTTAAAGGTTAAAGGACACATAGCATTTCCTCTCGTATACTTCTTTGGCCTATGCTGTCAGATCACTAAAAAAACCCCAATAGTAATAGGATATACTTCTACACCCTTCCTATTGACATGGATAATGTACAGATGTTCCATTTACACTTTTACATTTACATACTTTACATTTAAATACTTTTACATTGCATTTTTATACACATATACATACATATTTGACTACTTGATCATTTTCTCCTTTCAGGTCCATTCACATGAGAAAAAAGTAGTCCAATTGGGGAAACAACAAGAAATAATAACAACGGTGTCAAAACAACACTTCCCGACAATACACACTATACAAATCATGCAGTAACACTACACACATTAGCATCAACACACACGTTCCACCCTAGGTTCACTCTCATCATGTTTTTGCACATTTTCATCTTTAGTTTCCATGTTCCTCCATCTTTTTTTTCATCCCATTCTTTGCCTAATCCTTCGGCATGCTTCTACTACATTTTTCATGGATATCAAGTACGCATCTCTATCTACTTTATGTTACCGAGATTTACGCTCACCAACATAAAGTGGGGACAAAATGTAGTCATAAAATCATGCACTTTAGAGAATATTTATCCCGACATCATACTACTATTTAGAAGGTTCTTGAATGAATAAATTACTAATTAACCCCCATATTTTGGCCATCTTATTTTATTTTATTTCATCATTGTCGACCTTTTACACTCACATGCCCACCAACTTGTGTCATCCCACATTATTTTAGCCTTGACCGGGCACTCAAATTTATCTTTGTACCGGGTGCCCAGGTCCTTTTTTGCAATTTTTGCCATCTTTTGGCTTCTTTTGAGTCATTTTATCTTCTTATCTTTTTGGTGGTCAACCATTTCGGGGTTAGTTCTCATGCGTTTGTATGTCCTCCTAGATTATATTAACTAACACCCCCACTTTATATTTTTAGTTAATCATTTTTGTGAACTAGACGTATTATCATGGATAAAGATACTTCTTATATATCTCCAATCATTTTGTAGTTTGATAGTCTTGGTCATGTCTTTGTTAACACTCCAGCTGATTTGTCTAGTTATCGACCTTTCCCTTCACTTATTCATTTTCCATCTTCTGACATAGATCATAAAGCTCTAGATGACACTATTGTTTCTTATATGTGTACCATCGATCCTAATACTTTAGCATGGTTCCTAGAGGAGGAAAACACTCTTAAACTTGATCACATAGTTAATTCTCCTACTATTTTTTAACCACAAGACACTTCTCATTCACATTCACCCATTAGTCCTCTCGCATTATATATAGATGATTCTCTTGATACAATCTTTTCTCCTACATCTCCATCTTATGCTATTGGGCCACAACTTATTGAAGCTCCACATCACTCCAAAGCTACTATTTGTATGGTTGATGTTGTTCCTTCCACTTCGTCACCACTTTTTGCCATTACGAATGTTATGGTACTTTATACGAGGTCCGCTACTGAACACTGCATTACTTCACTTACCCCTCCGTCATGTGTGCCTCATCCACTATCATTGTCTCCCTTCACTTGCACACTTTTTATAAATGGTTCTTATTGGGAGCAGATACTGGGCTTGACACTTCCCGCAAAGCCACCATTTTTTTACACAACGGTCTTCTTTGGCTTGGTTTTTCCTTTGAGGACCTCCATTCTCCCTTATATGATCCACATTTATATCATGGATCTATTATTCTCACTGCTTCCTATTGAATTTTAATTTTTCATCTTTTTTTCACCTTGTGCATTATCATACTTCTTCTCCACTTACTCTCGACCACTCTTGGCTATATTATATTGGAGGCACACTTGACCCCAGTCATACTGATATAGATTTTCCTATGCCATTTGGTACTTTGCATATTTGCAATAGCTCCTTTCTTTGTTACTCACCCAATTTTACTATCTGGTATGCTCATGGATTTCCATTGCCTCCCTTTACTGATGAATAATATGCCATGGAAATGTATAACTTGCATGTTCATAGTATTTTGAATGACCACCATAATGATCACTTATCGGGTTTCTAGATCAAGCTTCATATGGTTTCGATAATGACCATGGAGATATTTTAGATGATCTTACTTTACCACTACTTCCACGTACATCTTGGTGGGGCATACCACTTAATACACTCCCCCTTACTCATCATAACATTTTTTCATCCATCATCTTTACATTTTCATATAGGCATTGTGTTCAAATAAAAGTTGTAGAAAGCCATGAATTTTGCAAGTAAAAATTCCTAAAGAATCCCCAAAGGCTTCAAGAAACAAATAAGTGGACCATCCGATAAGAAATGAACAAGATTTCCTAACTAGCATACATTATAAAGTAAATAATTGAATTTAAGCTAATTAAACCTACCTCTATTCTTTGAAATCTTAAAATAATGAACCTAGTAAGTCGTAAGCAATCAGTTTTAGTGATTAAGAGAAAGAGATCTCCCCATTATAGGATTTTAAGCCAATGGTTCTTCTATTTTACTCTACAAATTGGATTAACAATGTAAAAGTGAAGTAAATAGCTCAATATCTAAACTAGAAATGAAATCTAGAACCTAGAGGAAAAATGCTATAATCTATGCCTAGGAAGAAGGGAGGAATTCTTTGAAAATGAGAGAGGGGTCTAGCCCTATATATAGTTTTCCATTTGGGAAAATAGGAAACTTAAGTGCATGTGGGACAAACACTAAATTCCAAACAACACTTTAGCAAGTCAAAGCTTACTTTGACTAGGTTTAGAAGTGAATAATAAACATGTTTAAGTTTAGTTAAACATGTTTAGGAGGTGATTAGGGTTTGGAGAGAGTTTTGAAGGGTCGGACCAATCCAATGGAATGGATTGATAGGTCGTGAAGGTGGTAGAAGTGGACCGGAAGATAGTAGAATCTAATGTAGTAAGAATGAAGCTATTATAGCTTGTTTAAATGGTTTACAAGAGGAAAAATGACAAAAAGGATGTTGTTGGGAAGAAAGTTAGATAGGTCGAACCAATGCGGTGTATCATTAGTTTCTTTGGGAGAAACACAACTAGCACAATATTAGTCGTAATAGTGCGTTGGCCAAACTACAAGTGTCCACATTTGCCCCTCTTTGGGGTCACGTAAGTGACATCACTTCAAAGAAAGTAGACAAATATAAAAGAGAAGAAATTCTTTGAAGGGATAGAAGAAAAAATTAATAGGATGAAGGATGCCCCCTCGAGTGTCGATGGGGTGATGAAAGAAGTTGATCGACACTCGAAAAAGGTGAGATATAGATAGAAGAATGGGGAAGGGGTAGGATGCGAAGAGAAGAGGATGAGAAACAAGAAAAGAGATATTGAGCTATCCACAAATCAATTGTATCCATTATTTAAATCATCATTTTTCTTAGAGACCTCTTCATCATACCTTATTAAAAATGTGAGCATACAACAGAAGCGTATAGTGACATGAAAAGCCAAGATACAAAACAACTATCTATTGCTAAAATTCCAACTCCGCGCAACATACAAACATGTAACACAAAATGAGAAGTAAACAAACTCATGTAACAGGGAAATAAGTACAGTCACACACACTTAAACCAACAATGTTCAAGAAGGTTGCACAAATATTTTTTTATCAAGCTGAAGTCCCAAATGTTCTGATAAATGACAAGGGTAAGAATGATGCCCCAAGAAATATGCACATGCAAGGGAAATGACGGAGGACACTTGGGTCCGATGAAAAAGCAACGTGCATGATGAAATAGTACCAGGCAACTAATAGTGCCCCAGAGTATAGACAAAGTAAGCAGTGGTCTTTTGTAAATGATTGTAGATCAGGGTGATTTGCAAGTCGTAGTTTCAAAACATGTGAAAATACCAACAGATATAGGATGAGCGCCATGCAAAAGACACATATTTCAGCTGAAAAATGAGTTGGTTACCAATTTTAGTTCATTTTCAAAGTTTTATACTGTTTTTGATTTTTCTGAATCAATTTTACAATTTTTAAATTTTTTGATCGGTTAGAAGAATTCAAAAGATCAAAGATCTTCTAAAAAAGTACACATGGAGGTGAACGAGGGAAGGTGAGGCCACAAAAGAGCCAAAAGGGGATCCCCATGGAAAGAAAGACAGGGTGATAATAATTATTGTAGAGAATTATTGTTCACAACGGGAGGTAGATAGACGAAAAAGAGGAATCAAAATAGAGGAAAGTACCTGTAAGGTTCGTAAACAATGCCAAGGTTAAGAGGAAGTGTCCGCAGGGTAGCACAAAGTGCCCTAGCGTGTGAAAATTAATAAAAATAATTATTTTAATAATAAAATAATTATCACGGCAGGTAGAAGAAGATTAGAATGATCACGGTAGAGAAAACATGCCCCAGGGGCATCATGATGAGTTAATATACCCACCCGAGGGGGTAAAAATAATCATGATCAATTCATTTGTACCAGAGCCCTTGCAAATTTTTACCGCAAGGTGTCAGTGAGAGAGCCTAGAGTGTGATGGAGAGGTTAACAACGAGGCAGAGATGAGCAGAATGGATCTGAGAGTACTAGTAAGACCCTCGGATGGACCCTTCATGAATGGTCTATCCCTTCTCTTTTAAATTATGCATTTAATGCTTTGTAGGTCATTTTTAGGGTAGGTAGGCAGGAAAAGATGCATGCATGCATGAATGTGTCAAAAATATGGGGACACGTACATGTTCGTGTTGAAAAAGTGGGTATGCACTAGCGTATCAAAAACAGTGTACGCGCATGTGTGTGCATCAAAGGGGGAAAAATGGGGACACGCGTGTGCACGCGTCAAACCAAGCACATAGGGGCTAGAGGGAATTTTTTTGAATTTTACTAGGAATCAATGTGCACACACGTGCACACTAGGAGGGATGCGTAGGCATCACATTAGGCACGTTGGCATTCTGCATGGCACACACACAAAAAGAGGAAAGGGTATGGGGTGCGTATGTGTTGATTAGGGTGTGTAGGCATCGAGGGGGACATGTGTGTATTGAAAGGGGCACGCATCTCTGTCGGAAGAAAATGGAATACACTTATAGCAATAAAATAGCAAAGTGCATAGGAGAATAATTAGAAGAACTTAGAAGAAAAAGGGAAATTAGTAAGTTTAAGGACTCTGCGAATCATTTTTCCTTAGAAAGATAGCTAGAAGTTAGATAAGTGCCTAACACTTGTTTTGATCTTGTAGCGTAGATTACCCACACTTCAAACGCAGGAGAGATATGGCCACCTTGAGATGATAGAGGCACAGTTCGAGGATGGAGATAGGAGTATACTAGACATCCTCCTTTATGTCACAAGGTTAGCCTACATGGTTGACATGCCCCAGATCACATTGGACCATGGCCTTCTTACAGCCATAACAGAGAGATGGCACAACGAGAGCTAGTGCTTCCGGCTGGCTACATGGGAGATTACCATTACGTTGGAGGATGTCTGATGCATCATGCATGTTCCTATCATTGGCCAGCCCATTCAGTATGTGAGTGATAGAGCAACATTGGATGGATGCATAGCACAACTATTCGGGTCCCGATCTTTACCTTGTCATGGGATGACGGTGTGTTTATCACAGCGCATTAAGACCTTTCTCTAGATCAGGTCATGGTATACATGATGGCCTTTGTCAGTGGAGTTTTACTCCCTGACAAGACCGGCTCCTCATTCCCTCTTGGACTACTTGGGGTTATTCTTGGATTGATACAGGAGAGACTTATTGCTGGGGCTAGTGCATTCTGGCACATCTTTACTGGGATCTACATCTTATCACCTACTACCGTCAAGATGGTAGGAACAGCCTGTGCCCTTATGATATGGGCCTAGGATCACATTGTTATCGTGCGCCCTTAGGTGTTCTGATTTAGAGGAGCCATCTACCATGGGTTGGGTCCCAGTTGGGGATGATGTTCAGCCTTATAGGGGTGATCCCTATCCCTATCATCGAGAGCTCAATGACCTACAGCAGGTGGTCATGGTATGGAGGCCATACCGACATTACCAGTGGCCAGAGGATGCCCGAGAGCTATCCATAGTTGGAGTAGAGAATTTTATCATGGGTAACCGCAGCTATATGTGGGAGTTGTACAACGTTGATAGATTCAAGTGACAGTTTGGCACCACACAGGATGTTCCGGGGCCCGATATGTGGTTTGCATGGAGGGCGCATGAGTATTTTGATATGGGGCCACATATAGCCTTTGACAGAGCCTGGGCCAGTTTTACATAGGTGGTACCCATTGCATGGGTACCTTTGAGGTAGGTTCGAGATCCAAGGTGCACAATAGAGTACGCGCCCAGTACCATGGTGTGATTCCACATAGGCTGACCATTCCGAGGGTAGCATATGAGGCAGGTGTGAGGCCTCCCAGTGGGGGCACCTAGTGATGATAATGGCACCATAGGTGATACCGATGATGATGATGATTTAGATGACAAGGGTGGCCCCGATGTGCATAATCATGTTAGAGGCAGGGCTGCATAGCCATAGGTATAGGGTCCTGGGCCTATACCTGGGACAGCACACTAGGCCCTAATCGCTTTTTTTTGCCTCCAGTAGGCATTCTAGTGGGCATATATGTCACATTACATTAGGTTCTACCACACCAGGGTCCACCTCCTTAGGCCCCAGGAGGTGGTGATGGACAGCTTGCTGCACTACAACATCGGTTATAGGACATGATAGTGGTATAGCATCGATCGGTGGCAGCAGAGAGATATAAGGCCAGGGAACAGATTCATGTTTTAATTGCTGAGAGAGACCAGGCTAGGTGTCGGTATTAGGATGATTGTAGGGCCATATGGCAGGGTCAAATTACACAGTTGGCAGTGTAGGGTGCTCAGTTAGTGGGTGCCTTAGGCCGAATAGAGCCACCATTGCATAGCGTTATGGTTCAACATGACCAAGTGCAGGCCGAGGGACAAACCTATTTGATGGAGAGAGACAAGGCATGTGTCGAGCTACAGAGTGTCACACTGGAGAGGGATCGAGAGGCCATCCTTACTAGGTAGGCTGATGCTGATAGAGGTCAATTGATAGGCGAGTGTGATGCCGCCCTACAGAAAGCCTTAGCCACAGGAGATGATGATTTGATACGTGACACTATCAGGGCCACAGGCGAGGCTCTTTATTACAGGAAAACCTACTTCTGAGTAGCTCCAGAGCAGAGTGAGTGACATCTTATGCCCAAATTGATGTGAGTTTGCACAAGCTCTAGATCACGAAGGTCATCCAGGTCAGTACAAGCAGCCGGCCACATAGCCGAGTACACAGCAGAGGGGTACATAAGGTCCCTCCTCATAGTTGGTAGGTTCTTTAGGGGTAGGCCCATCATAGCCTCCATTATTCTCGTCCTCTAGGACATGGTCCCAACAACCCTGATGAGGGCAAGAGTTGTGGCTGAGTCTTCTACTCATGCCATGATATATAAGTATGTATTCATTTGTATATGCCTCTTATGAAGGCGAGTTTTGCCCTTGTATAGATTCTTTGTGGATGCCTCTTGATGAAGGCCCGATTTTGATCGATGTGGGTACCTTTGTTATGTACCACCATGCCTCTGTATGTAGGCTTAGTATTTGATCCCTGCCCCTTTTATATGGCAGATGGACAAATCATTTTGTATATACCGGACTTTGACACAGAGATTTTTATTATACATGTACCATATGGACACTTTCTTGTATATCTTGTCATGCAGTGATATATTGTCATGGTAATTATGTTTCATTGATGTTCATGTTGTATCTTTTCCTCTTCATGTATGTGACATACTTTCAGATGTAGAGATGTACATGTTTTTCTTTCATAGCGATGATATACTCGTGTATTTGATATCATGTGTTTTTGATTTATGAGATGTTTGATTTCATATGGCTAGCATTTTGGGATGATACTAGATGATATTGGTGTGGGGGGATAGATTAGTGATCATGCACAACCCCTCTTGCCCCCATTGATGATACGATATGTGATGATTAGCTTAGCATACATGCATGATGTACTACTTAGCATTTTTGTATATATGATGTAGTAAATGATGTGATAAATGTGATGAAATGATATATGATAGATGTGATAACAAACAACTGTGCTAAACAAACACACAAGAAAAAGTTAACAAAACTAAACCAACACACACATGCAACACAATGCAATGCAACTAAAATGAAGATTAATCTAACACTTTAATCCAAGCAAGTAAAAATGAAATCCCACAGATGCACATAACAATCAAAGAAACATACAACAATTACTTACAAGCATAGAAGTCCTAATAATGAATGCAACGCAACATACAATTAAACCTAACAAGATCTAATATAATGTAAGAAAAGAATCATTCAAAGAACAAACAACACAACAAGCTAAGTACATCAAAACTATACAAACCAACAACTAAAAGCAATCTAACTACCACTTTGTTTTTGTGGGACAGTATTGACATATTTTCTAATGTTTTTGAGTTTATCACGAAGGATAAGTTTTTTAAGACTATGGTTTATGTCATTGTCTAGGTTTCCCTAAGATAACATTGTGAAACTAATGTAGTTGCATCCCTAAGAAGGGAACTTTTCTAGATGTTTAGGATTTTGTGTACCCTTTTCAAATGTTTTTGTATTTTCAAGGTCATGTTCTGAAAGTAATGTACAAGCTGTAAAGAAATGCGAATGCCCCAACATGATGTGGGAATATACAAAGGGGTAAATGCCACATGTTAATGTATGATGAAGTGGAATGTGAATGTGCCCCCAACACGATGTGGGAATATACAAATAGGCCACATCCTTCACACAGATATAGCGTAAGTAAACCAGATCACAGGTCCTGCAAGGGAGCTTGAGGTCGATTCCTAGACCTAGCCAAGGTACTGTGGAATTTAGCAAGTGGCAAGAGTTACCCATCCTGTCGCAAGAGTGACTTGTGTATGAGAAACCTTCCTTGAGCACCGAAACCAGTTTTCACAAAAGGACATGCCCACTGTGCCACAATTGCGTGGTTTTCACATGAGGACGACTGCTTTTTTTCTTTACTTTTTCTCAATTTTTCAATTTTTGCTTGTTTTTTTCTTTGTTTTCTACTTTTTAGTTTCTTATCTCAATATTCTAGCCACGCCTAAGCATAGAAGTGCTTGAGGTGAATGGCATTCATGGGCTCTGGAAGCTCTTCACCATCTGAATAGGTAAGTCTATATGCCCCTGATCCATATTTAGCAGTCACCACATAGGACCGAGCCAATTGGCCTCAAATTTACCTTTCTTTTCCCTAGTCTTTGGTGGTATTCTTCTGATTTTCTTTCAGTATGAGATCACCTACATCAAATTCCCTATGAATGACACATTTTTTGTATCCTCTGGATACTCGAGTTTGATATACTTTAAGGTGATTAAGTGCTCGATCGCCATTCATCTAACAGCCCAACTCGCAAGCGAGCAACTCTGTAGTCTTCATCTTCATCGAGGTAGTCCCTAAGAGATATTCTCAAGGAGGGAAGCTCCAATTCCAAAGGTATGATGGCTTCAGGTGCTGGCCAAGACAAGTGAATACGGGGTCACACCAGTAGGGATGTGGATAGAGGTTCAATAAGCCCAGAGGGCGGGATGGATTTGCAAGTGTTAATTACGACCAGTTTTACTCACCATTTTCTCCATAATGCGTACAATATTTTTGTTTCTAGCCTCTGCTTTCCCATTACCTTGAGGTTAATAGCGGGTGGAACATTTAAGTTTGATATGAAAGCATTGACAAAAGGCTTTTACTGTCTTGTTTTTGAAATATTTACCATTATCAGTGACAATGGCCGAGGGGATACCATAACGGCATATAAGATGGTTCATGATAAACTTGGATATTTATGCACCGGTGACATAGGTAAGAGGAACAACCTCCACCCATTTAGTGAAATACTCAGTGGTAGTTATGATGTGTGTATGACCATCTTATGAAGAAGGGTGGAGCTTCCCTATGAGATCTAAACCCCACTTTGAAAAAGGCCAAGGCGTTGCAATAGGTTACAAAGCCTATGCTGGTGCATGTATGAGATTACTATACTTTTGACAAAGTTCACATTTCTTCACAAAGTTGTAGCAATCAGATTCCATTGTAGGCCAATAGTATCCTCACATCACATTTTTCTTAGCTAGCACCATGCTACTAGTGTGTGCTCCACTAGATACCACTATGTACCTCTTTAATTACGTGAACTGAATCAATAACATTTAGATAGCGAAGCAAGTTCCCATCATAGCCACGATGATAAAGGGTGCCTCCTAGGAGGGTATAACGGGCAATGCGGTAGATAAGGGATTTTTTCTCTGAATGGGTAATGTCAGGTGGGAAGGTTCCATCTTGTAGGTATTGGTAAATAGGGTCATACCATGGGGATAGGGGACCAACAACTTCACATGCTAAATAGGATTTAAGCATATCATATGCCGGCATCTGTAAGTGTTCCACAAAGAAAGGCATCTTACTCTCTTCAGGGGGATGCACAAGAGAGAGCCGATGGTAGCCATGGCATCCATAGATCTATTATGAGATCTGGGTTTTTGTTCAAATATGACATGTGAAAAATATTCCTTCAGGGTTTCAACCATCTTCTTATAGGGAATAAGTTTTTCATCTTTAACCTTGTATTCATCATTGACCTGCTTAATGATAAGCTGAGAATCTCCAACAACTGCATTGTTTGATGTTCCAAGTGATAGCTAGCTTGAGGCCAGCAATGAGTGCCTCATATTCTATAATGTTATTGGTACAAGGAAACCCCAACTAGAATTCCCTTGGTATAATATCTCCTGTGGGAGTAATAAGCACCACTCCTACTCCTGATCCATGAAAAGTAAATGATCCATCGAAATGGACCTGCCATTCCTCGATTCTTCAATATACATCATAGATGTGTCTGGGAGATTCATACACAAAGGATCGCCTCTGGTAAAGGTGCTTCAGCCAACTAATCTACCAATACATATCCTTTTAAGGACTTCTGATTCACAAAATCTATCTCAAATTCACTCAAAAGAATGATCCAATTAGCCATTCGGCCTGTTAAGGCGGGTTTGGATAAGAGGTACTTAAGAGGGTCAACCTTGGAAATAAGTTTAGTTTTATTGTTAAGGAGGTAATGGCGAGTTTCTAAAATGTAAAGATGACTACCAAATGACCTTTTCAATCATGGATAGTTCAATTCATAGGAAATCAATGTACAACTAAGGTAATAAACAACTCTCTCCTTATGGCCAAGGTCGTATTGGGCAAGCAATGCACCAATAGTGAATTGGGTAGCAGAAATATATAAAAGGAGAGGCTCTCCAGGAGTAGGGGGCATTAGCATAGGTGGATTTACAAGGTATTACTTGAGTAGAGAAAATGCCTTCTGACATTCGGGCCCCCACTTGAAAGCAACATCTTTCTTCAAAAGATGTGTAAATGGATGACATTTATCCACAAGCTGAGAAATAAAACGATGAATAGCCTGGATCTTTCCTTGCAAACTTCTAAGTTGTTTAAGAGTGGTGGGTGGAGGCATGTCCATAATAGCAGTGACCTTGGCGGGATCCACTTCTATCCCTCTCTGTGATACTATGAATCCCAAGAGTTTTCCTGATAATACACCGAAGACGCACTTCTTAGGATTAAGATGAACCTTATAGTCCCTAAGGCGCTGAAAGATACGTCTAAGCACTTCTAGGTGTTCTCCTCTACTCTTTGATTTAGCTAATATGTCATCCACATAGTCCTCCATAATATTGTTCATCATATCATGAAAAATGACAGTCATAAGCGTCTTTGATAAGTAGCCCCGAATTTTGAGTTCGAACGACATGAACTTATAACAAAAGGTTCCCCATGGAGTGATGAAGGTAGTTTTTGTTGATTCTCTTCTACGATCCTTATCTGATTATACCCTCGAGAAGCCATCCTTTAAGGATAGCATCTCATAGCCAGGTAGAGTCTACGATCATATCTTTGTTAGGAAAAGGAAAATCATCTTTAGGACATGCTTTATTGATGTCACGAAAGTCATCATGAGATCCTAATTCCGATGGGTTTCTTTTTCTACCGGAGCTATATTGAAGATCCAATCTGAGTAATCAATAGGTTTGATAAAATCTGCCACCAAGAGTTTCTCCAATTTTTCTTTGACAAGAAGTGCAACTATAGGATGCATCTTCCTCAGTTTTTGTTTAATGGGCTTGGCGTCTGGGTGCACAACAAGGTTGTGCACAACTAGTGCTAGATCCAAGTCGGGCATATCTGAATATGTCCATGTGAAAATATCAACATATTCTCTTAAGAGTTCCACAAAGGTTTTATGTTCCTGAGCTAAGAGCGAAGCCCCCAACTTGATCATCCTAGGTAAATCATCTGAACCAATGTTAACACTGATGGTTTCCTCAATGAGCATCTTAGATGCATCCTCCATTCTGGTAGGATCAGGAGGGAGGGTGAGATCAACTTCCTGAGGTAGCTCTTTATCATCTTCAAATGGATAAGTTATTTTATCCATGTGCTTTGCATTTTGTTCTTCTATAAGTGTTTCAAAGAGTTTGTCACTGTGAGATTTCTGTTTATTCTTTGTACTAGGCTGCTCTGAAGTATTTTTACCTTTATTCACAACATTCTTACCCATGTGGCCACGCATCTCTACCTATTCTCCATTTGTTTAACTAAATTTGGAATCCTTTCTTGTGGTCCCAGTAGGAAAAAAATCCACGAGTCCCCGAATTCCGTGAATGCTTCATCATTCTCGAAGACATTAATTGGTACGTAAAGTAGTTGGTCCCAATCTACAAGTTTAGGATAAACTAGGGTGACTTGATAATCGGTTGAAGGGATGGATTAAAATAGGGTAAGGATGGATGACTCTAGGAATAGTTTTGTGGAAGCCAAATATTCATAGAGGCTACATTGGGAACTTGTATTGCTATCTGCATTATACGAAACTTTCTCGCATTCAAAAAAGGTAGCATCAACCTCGACGGGTTGAGCATCCTGCAATTTTAACTAAAGACCATTCTTTTCAGATTTGAAATGATGAGTAGGAATAGGTTGTAGATGGCCTTGTGTATTGGATCCGCATCCATATCCTTTATAACCCATGACAAACATCATGCGGTGTCCTTTAGTATACTTGAGGTGCTTGATGGCATGAGGCCATGGTTCCTTCTGGCACCTTACTAATGGGATCCTCCAAAATCTTTTCTTCAGACAGGGGGCCACTATGAAAAAATTTATCCAATGGTTCTGAACATGGTTCTCGTGTACTTTTGAACTAAAAATAGGGCTTACCTTGTGTCCTAGGTGACACTAATAAGTCTAAAATGAATAGTGCTTGTTCAAGAGTAAATGGTTCTCTTGAGCCATATTTTGTGGATGTAGCCTCCCAAGATGTAACAGATTGACCAAGGAAGAGAAGTCCCGATTATAGGGTGTGAGTGATTCTCAAGGTCCACCTGATTTTTCATAGCTTCCGTTTTAAGAGGGGTGACAACATCCACGAAGGGCACTCATAAGCTACACGAGAGAAACTATGCAACACTGACAATTAGTGAACAACTCAGATCACCCGAGATTGTGACTATATGCCCTTTATGGCACAATTTGATACACCGATGAAATGTCGAAGGGATATCCTACATGGCATGAATCCATGGACATCCCAAGTGCATGTTATATGAAATATCTAAATCTAGGACATGGAAGGTCGTATCATGACAGGTTGGACCTACTTCCATGGGCACTATAATAGTACCTATGGATTCTCTCTCCTCATTATCATACGCTGTGATGGTGATGGTCTTAGCTCCCAGATCCATTTCTGAAAGGCCTAGCTACCTGACTAGCTTCAATGTGCATATGTTTAGACCAGATCCCCCATCCACAAGCACTCTTTTAATCTTACAACGGGTAACCACCACTTCTAAATAGAGAGGAAAATTATGCTCAGGGTTGTTACACGGGATAGTATTGTGATCAAAAGTGATATGATCAGCGGGTTCAAGGTGGGCAACCATAGCTTGCAAGTGTGCGGGATCTACCTCAGTAGAGACTCCAAAATTCTGTAATGTTTTGTACAATATATCCTTGTGAGTAGTAGAGATTTTAAGAAGGTCTAAAATGGATATTTTAGCTGGTGTTTTCTCTAGCTGGTCTAGTAAATTATATTGGCTTTGGGTAGTTGGTATTGGATCAGGTATGATTAAGCGAGCGCGTCACATTCCAACTGCACAACTCTTTTCGAGAATTCAGATTGTGTTTACTCATTCATCAGGTGAATGGATGTAACCTATAAGGGAGTCGAATGGACTGTCATTACTAGGGTAAACATACGTAGCAGTGTGATAGTCATTAGGCCTGCTCGTGATCTGGTTTCCTTTTCTTCTTATCTGTGTGATTGGGAAAAGGTTCTTTGTATATAACCATTTTTGTATGAAGTCTTTCAGCCATAGACATCTATCTATTTTGTGTCCTTTGACACGATGGAAGTCACAAAGATTCATGGTCTTTATACCAACCGTGTTTTGGAGCATTTTCTCGGGAATGGTACTGTGGGACTTGGATATTCTACCGTTTTAGCATCATCTAATTGTTTTAATATAGTAGTCGGGGTTTACTCAACGTTGTGAATGTATGTTTTGTAGGTGCCTTGGGACGAGGTCCTTATAAAAGCTACAAAAGTGGACCTATCTACATAGTTGTTATCCAAAATTCTCCCCCCCAAGGTAATTTTGATAACATGCATCAGATTTATCAATCCCGAGAAAGTATATTGATTCAAATCCCAAAATCATGTTTTTTAGGGCCCCCTCAGCTTCTTTCTAACTCTCTTATCCAAGAAGAAAAACCAATGAGTTGGGAAAGGTGAAAAAATTGCAAAAAATCAAGCTTGGGGGCCAGAAAAATGAAGAAAATCGGCTAAGTCCTAG
Source organism: Taxus wallichiana var. yunnanensis (assembly GCA_018340775.1). NCBI lineage: Eukaryota > Viridiplantae > Streptophyta > Pinopsida > Cupressales > Taxaceae > Taxus > Taxus wallichiana. The sequence goes on along the minus strand of CM031243.1, from coordinate 733,567,566 downwards.
AACAGGCGGTCCTTGGGACAGTTGGGACATCGGGGCACGAATCGGCCGAAAATCACCGGGTCTCGCGCAAAGCTTGGGACGTAAGGATGCGAGGAACGAAAAAAGCTAATCGGCGAAAGAGGGAAAAATTTCCTAAGTCTTGTTTGATAATCAGGGGATTTGTTGGGACAAAAGTACGCGGATCGGCCGGTTTAGCGCAAGTTAGTCCATTTCGGGCGGTTCGGAGAGATTTGTCCCTAGTAGTCCGGGACAGTTGGGAAAAAAGTATGTGAAGGACGTGAACCGGCTGATTCGGCCGAAACAAGAGACTTTCATCCGGGACATTTGGGCCAAAAGTACGCGGAGGACGCGAAAAGCCGAAAGAGCCGCCAACGAATCAAATCTTGCCACGTGTCTTCACCGCAAAGAGGGACAAGGAAGCCCGAATCGGGTGGTTCGGAGATATTTGTCCCAGGTAGTTTGGGACATCTAGGCCAAAAGTATGCGGAGGACGTGAAAAGCCAAAAGAGCCGCCAACGAATCAAATCTCGCCACGTGTCTTCACCTCATCGGCCAAAGTGAAAAAATTTTGAAATTTTTTTCCAAAGGAAAAAAAAAGGGAATGGTCGGGAAGGGCTTGCGTCCAATGAAATCGTGCCATGTGGCACTTGAGTGGCGGAGCGCGGGGAGAAATGGGAAAATTTTCCAAAGTGAAAAATATCAAAAATTAAAAGGACAAAGTGCGCCCCTCAGGCCCGAGCCAATAAAATAATGCCACGTGTCCAAGTGGCAAGAAATTAAGAAAGGGGCCAACAGGAATTTTCAGAGGATGAACCCTGAATGAATCAGAGCCCGACACGTGTCATCCAAGTGGCAGAGAGTGGAAAAAATTCAAACTTTTTCCCGCCAATCTGTTTTGGCTTGTTTTTTGCCCTAAATCTTCAGATCGCCATAACTTTCGATCCAGAGCTCAGATTTTCACGTTCTTTATATCAATGGAAAGCTGGTGAAATTCTCTACACGATTATAGGGTCAATATTACATTTTGGTTCAGTTTGGAGAGAGAAAATCAAGAAAACGTCTCTGGCACGTGGTAATGGCCAGAACTGACATTTCAACAACCAGCTTTAATGCAAAATACAGTTCGCCGCTTTTGCTAGGGTTCTCACCCACCGCCATAATGAGATGAACTAAATGCGACCTAGAAGTGGTTGGGGTAGATTTGGATTTCCTCTCTCTTCCCTCTCTCATTCTTCCTATAAATTGTAAGGAGGGGCTTCTTTCTCGGGGTTGAACATTCTGTTTTGCCCCTCCCTTCTTCTCTTTGCGGTGAATTTGTGGGGTTCGAACCTCCCATTTAAAAATGTAATGCGACTTTGCCTCTTGGCATTTTGTAGTGTATTGTATTGATCTTTGGAGCAAGTAATGCATGTTTGTGGATGATTCTCAACCCTCTCCATGTTCATTTGCATCCTCCTGATCTTTCACTGCAAATTTTGTTATCTGTGCATGATCTTGCATCACATTTGAATGGTTTGTGTTTATTGGCAAGATAGGTGCTCTTCATTCCTTGGTGCATCAACTCTATTAGCTTAGGTTTATTTTTATGCATCTTCTTACCCTGTCTCCTTGGCAAGATTAGATTAGGTTTTGAGTAAACCCTCTGCATTCTTTGTGTGCATCTGAACAGAGGAATAGGAACCAACCTTCTCTGGAGATTCCTTTCTCATTTCTGCAAGTCCCACACTTGGAGAAAGGATTCCATGTTGTGCAATCACACTGGATGCTAGCATGATCAAACTAGAAATCTGATCAACATCCAGGGGTGCTGTGATTTTGCATCAACAGTTTTGGCACGCCCGGTGGGACCTTAGAGGTCTTTACTTTCATTGCAACAAGATCGATGTGCACTTGTTCCACGTTCCAGCTTTGAAGGAGCTTTGAAATTGCACATCTGGCGACTCCAAAAGAGGCATAACCCATTGGTTTTAGCAGTCCAAGCCTGGCAAATTTATGAGAAGAATACAGACCAGGTCAAGAACTAGGGAGGAAGGATTGTTTGTTTATCTGCACCTATCTCTAGGCAGAGAAAGAAGGGGAAGAAGAGCTCAAAGATCACCATCTCCACCCAACAAAACTCTCTCTACACCTCCACCTGGTAGACCTTTTCTCGCATCAACAAGGGTTCTCAGGCCAATCAGAATGGCTCAACCACCGAATCCCTTTGTCAATTTCACTGGCAGTAGCCCACTTGCCCTCAATGCATAAAATCCAGTTCCAATCGCAGCGTTGAAGAACATTCCATTTTTCAATGGAGAAAATCATACCACTCCTACATGATCATGTCAAAGACATTGCTAACGTCATCAGGAATCCATGAGATAAATGAAATGGATGTGGTCATCAAATTTTCGGCATCTTCGTTCAAAGGGAAGGCATTGCAATGGTTTAGGAGCCTTTGAGCTAGTTCTATCACGAATTGGAATCATTTATGCATAGTTTCTCCATGAGCATTTTGGGGAAAAGGGAGACAATTTGTCTCTACTAGAACAATTGACAACTATCAAGAGAGATCCCAACGAGCAGTTGGCTGACTTCAACTTCAGATTTCAAAGGTCTTGGGAGAGGATTCCAGTGGTAGTAAGGCCAGCAGCAGAAGGTGCTTTTCTATACTATCTTAAGGCTTTGAATTCTGATATTTCTATGTTAATTCAATCTATGGGAGGCACAACCTTACCTGCTGCTTATAGCATTGCCATTAGAGCCAAAAACTGTCTTATTCAAGCTGGTAAACTGGCTCCTAGGCCTCCCATGCCCTTGTATCCAAACTTAGAAAATCCAAGCACTAGTCAAGCACCCACTTTGGCTCCTATTCCCACTCCTAGAAATCAAAGTTCAAATGAGACTTCTACTTCATCCTCTAGTACTTCAAATGAACTCCAAGAGGTCATGAAACAATTGCAAAATTTGGGAAATGAGCTGGTTACTATCAAAAGACAACAAGCTCAAAGTGCTAGACCGTATCAGCCTCAAGTGCAGTACCGGGCTAGGCCCCCATACCAACAAAATAGGTCACCAACTCAGGCTGCAAATCAAAATCAAAGCCAAGTAAGGCCTCCCACTAATGGACCATTTCAGCCCTATAACCCCAATGTCATATCTACTTCTAAAGCATTAGTGCCAGTCCAAAATAACATGGCCCAAGAATATGATTGGTGTTTCCCATGCAGTCAGCCACATAACCAATCAATGTGCTTTAACGGTGCATTAAATCAAGCTCTTATGGTGTAAACCATTGGCGGGTCGCAAGAGTCCAGCCATGAAGAGGATCAGCAGCAAGAAGCACCTCAGCAAGGAACATCTCTCGAACGAAACTACTCTTGTCAATTGGTAGGCTGAAGATTTCTGTGGTATGAATCAAATACCCTCTCAAAGTGTTGTAGCCAACACAAGGTCAAAGAGGAGAAATTTGGGTGAAGAACAGCCATTAGCCCCAAGTAATCCACAACCTTCTACCACTCCACAAGCTGCTGGCAAACAAAATGTAGTTCCAAACATGCAAGGGGCACCTAAAACAGCCCCTAGGCCAACCCAAATGCCAGTTGCCACTGCCCATGTGCAAGGGATGAATGTGTAGGCCAAGGGACAACAGAGGGACACTTCATCTCCATTCAGTATCATTGATCAGATGAGAAAGACAAATGTAAACATATCAATGTGGGAATCACTATCTATCCCAGGACAAAGAGATTTGCTACAAGCTGCCATGAAGGACTGGTCAACTTCAAATCAACAGGTCCAAATGCAAGAGAAGGTACTCACAAATGTTGCCCAGCCTGAAGGAAATCATGGAGGACAACAAGGTAAAATGTTGAAGCCCCCTCCATTTTATGTTTCATTGATCATAGGAGACAAGTTGGTACATAATTGCATGATTGACTCGGGAGCAAATAGCTCAGTCATACCAAAACAGATATATCAGCTAGGACTCCAATATGAAGTCATCTCCAAGGGTGTAGTGCAATTAGATGGGACAACAGTAACAACAGTTGGAGTGATTAAAAACTTGAGTCTTACTTTACATGCCTGTCCCAACGTGGTTGTTTTGCAAGATGTCTCAGTAATAGACCTTCCACCACTCTTTGCATTGTGCTTGTCAAGAGACTTCACTGCTAAAATTGGAGGCTATCTTTTGGTAGATTGGTCACACATGTTGTTTAGAACAAGGTATGGAACTAAGGCCACAATCAGATCTGAACCTATTACAAACTTTCACATTGAGCCTTACACTCCAAGCCAAATCAATACCAATTGTTCAGCATTTGATCAAGAAGATTATCCAAGCACTGATGAAGCTGACACCAAGGTAGGAAGCATCCCAGATTTGACTCTTGATGAATGGGCAAGTAAGGTGCATGCTTTTGATCCTTATCAAGAATCTGAGCTAGGAGTTTATTGTTTACATGAAGAGAATCAACCTCTCCCTAGCATCACCAAGCCAAATCATAAGGACAAGAATGAAGTATGGAAATTGTTCTTTGATGGGTCAAGGAGTAGACAAGGTGCGGGAGGAGGAGCTATGCTCATTTCACCACAAGGTATAAAGTATTACTTAGCCTTTTGTTTCTAGTTTTCTGGTCAAACAACACAGCTGAGTATGAAGCCTTAATTCATGGATTGCACTGGGCAAAGAAGAAAGGCATCAAGAATTTGCAAGTATTTGGTGATAGTGAGCTGATCGTAAACCAAGTTAAGGGGTAGCATGCTGTCAAGAATAATCTGCTCAAGTGCTACAAAAATCGGGTATGGGATCTTATGGAAGATTTTGAAGCTTTTAGCATCAATTCCATCCCAAGAAAAAAGAATGAAGTGGTGGAGACTGGCAACAATTGGGGCTGTATTTGACGTTGTAGAAAATATCAAAAGTGAAAAATCTCAGCCTCATATCAAAGTGGTTGTGAGACCAGCTGTTCCAGATAACAACACAAGCTGGCAAGTCTTCGAGAATGATCAGCAGATTGTTAATTTCCTGCAAGAAGAGGCTGAGTTCTCCATGAGAAATCAAGACAAGCTGGAGTAGTAGTATGGTGACCAAGTGGTACAGCTGAGAACTAAAAAATTACCAAAAGGCCTCATAACCTTGGAGTCAATCTTCAACCCGAATGATCAGTTCGGAAGGAGAAAGTGAACATTCAAGTAAAGGGTGAAGATTCAGAGCCTATTTTAGTAGATGAAGGAAAGATATTGCAAATTGGCAAAGTAAGTACTCCACAAGAGAAATCTGATTTTGTTCAGCTTTGTCAAGAGTTCCCAGATGTCTTCGCTTGGACTTACAAAGATTTAAGAGGTTTCAACCCAAAGTTGGCACAACATACTATTGAGTTGGACCCGGAATCCAAGCCTCAGGGGCAAAAGCAAAGGCTAGTGAATCCCCATATTGAACCTCTCATGAGAAAAGAGTTAAGCAAGCTCATTGAGGCCAGTATCATCTTCCCCATCAAACACTCAAGTTGGGTTGCAAACTTGGTGCCGGTAAGGAAAAGAAATGGAGAAATAAGATTGTGTGTGGACTTTCGCGATCTAAATAGAGCATCACTCAAGGATCATTATCCGCTTCCATCAATGGAACAAATATTGCAGGTTGTAGCTGGTTCAGAAAGGTTTTCATTGCTAGATGGATATTCAGGCTATAATCAGATAATGGTGAAAGAAGAAGATCAATTCAAGATGGCCTTCACTACAAAATGGGGCACGTATGCTTATAAGGAGATGCCATTTGACCGCCAAATTCCGGAGAAACATTCCAACGCAAGCTATGGATATGGCATTCAATGGCTTTATCAACATTATAGTGTTGGTGTACCTAGATGATATCACTTTGTCTTTTCAAAGAATGCAAAGCAGACCATCTCTTACACCTCAGGCAAGTGTTTCAGAGGTGTAGAAGGTTTGGAGTGTCATTGAATCCAAAGAAGTGTATATTCTTGGCACATGAAGGCAAATTGTTGGGTCACATTGTCTCTAGGGAAGGGCTAACAATTGATCCTGAAAGGGTTGAAGCCATCCAAACACTCCCATTGCCACACCACAAGAAATATCTTCAAAGCTTCTTGGGAAGGATAAACTTTGTCTCAGAGATTTGTGCCTAATTTTGCCACTCTTGTGAAGCCTTTAACAATGATGTTGAAGAAGAGTTTGGCATTCAAATGGACAGCAGAAGGCAAAGAGAGTTTTGAAAACATCAAGCATGCAATATCACAAGCTCCAACTCTTATCAACCCAGACTTTTCAAAGGAATTCATGTTGTATGCTTTTGGAGGATCAAATACAATCTCAACTATCTTGACACAACTGAATAGAGAAGGTTCAGAACAGCCCATAGCATTCTTCAGTCAAACCTTGGAAGATTACGAAGTAAAGTATTCTTTCATCAAAAGCATGTCCTTGCCGTCATCAGGAGCTTGAAGAAGTTCAGACACTTGGTCTCGAACAATAAGATTCAACTACTAGTGTCTCATGTTGGTGTCAAGGACTTCCTCCTAAACAAGGATTTAAATGAGAAGAGAGCAGGTTGGATCACTCGGGTGATGGAATATGATATTGAAATCAAAGTGACCAAGCTAGTTCATGGCAAAGGTTTGTGTGAGCAGCTCACTTCCAAACAACCAGACGGCTCAAAAGGTGAAGAAGATGCTGTCCTAATACTACAGAATGATCAAGAACAACCAGCTGATGATGCACTCATCCCATGTTGGACTCAAGACTTGGTGCGTTACCTCCAAACAGGCTTGTGCCCTCCAGAATTGAGCAAGGTGAAGAGGAGATACTTTAGATTACAAGCTATCCCATATGTACTCATTAATGGTATCTTGTTCAAGAAAGACATCCATGGTGTTCTATTAAGATGCATTGGAATAGGTCAAGTTGAGAGGATCTTACACGAGTTCCATGACGGGGAAGCAGGAGGCCACTTTGCCCCACGAGTAATAGCTCTCAAAATCATGAAAGCTGGTTACTATTGGCCTACTGTATTCAATGATTGCTACTCATGGGTTAAAAATGCAAGAGATGTGCATTCTTCACGGGGAAAGAAAGGTTAGCAGGCTTACCCCTTCGTCCAATCTCGATAAATCAGCCATTCATGCAATGGGGACTGGACTTCATTGGAGTCATCAATCCCAATTCGAGTCAAGGTCACAAGTGGATACTTGCAGCAACAGACTATTTCACCAAGTGGACCGAAGCAGTGGCACTCAAGGAGGCAAGTGAGTCTAACATACTAGACTTTTATGAAGGAATAGTGACCAAGTTCGTGTGCGGCCACTATCATATCAGATAATGCATTAGCATTCATAGGTTCCAAGATTACAGAATGGGCTGTCAAGAATGGAATCTATTTGAGCACCTCTTCAAATTATTACCCACAGGGTAATGGACAGGAAGAGTCCACGAACAAAAATTTGCTAAGGATCATCAGAAGAACTCTGGATGAAAACCAAAGGACATGGCATACCAAGCTAAAATCAGCATTATGGGCTGACAGGATAACACCAAAGAGGTCTACAGGTAGTTCTCCCTACAAATTGGTCTATGGGAAAGAGGCAGTATTGCCTATATCATTAGAATTTCCAGCATTGGAGCTCATGAAGCAGTTGGAGTTGTCTGAGTTCAAACCAATGGAGGCCAGGTACACAGAGTTGATGGAATTGGAGGAAATAAGAGAACATGCAGTTCTGATGATTGAAAAGGATCAGACCATAGTAAAAAGATGGTTTGACAGAAGGAAAGAGCAAGGACCTTCCAGGAGGGGGACCTAGTTCTGAAATGGGATGCAGATCGGGCAAAACTTGGAAGGCATTCCAAGTTTGATGCCATTTGGAGTGGCCCCTACATGGTCACGAGATGTAAAAGTGGTAATGCCTTCTAATTTTCTGCATTGGATGGAGAAGAACTCCCGATTCCAGTTAACGGGATCTATCTTAAACATTGCTACTAAAAAGGAAAAGGTTTACCCTTGTAAATATTAGCCTAGATTTCAATTCCTCTAAGTGTGTATGCACATTGTCTTGTTGTAGTTAGGTTTCTTTTTCCCTAAGTGCTTTGGCATAGGTTTTGTCGCTCTCAGGTTGAATTTCTACAGTTCAGAGTGCTCCCGAAGAATGAGTTGTGGTATCAGGATCGGGATCAGAGATCAAGTTGGTTTCAGGTTATTACTCCATGCCCAATGGATTGTTAAAAGGCCACTGATCTTCTACCTAGCAGGCAGGTGACCCCGCTGAGTCGCCAAAATTGTTATCCAAAATTCCCCCAAGGTAATTTTGATAACATGCATCAGATTATTCAATCCCGAGAAAGTATATTGATTCAAAGCCCAAAATCATGTTTTTTGGGGCCCCCTCAGCTTCTTTCTAACTCTCCCATCCAAGAAGAAAAACCAACGAGTTGGGAAAGGTGAAAAAATTGTAAAAAATCAAGCTTGGGGCCCAAAAAATGAAGAAAATCGGCTAAGTCCTAGAATAGGCGGTCCGTGGGACAGATTGGGACGTCGGGCACGAATCGGCTGAAAATCGCCGGCGGTTCAAGGCAGCATTTGGGACGTCGGGACGCGAGGAACGCAAAAAAGCTAATCGGCCGAAAGAGGGAAAAATTGCCTAAGTCTTGTTTCGACGATCAGGGACAGTTGGGACAAAAGTATGAGGATCACCGGTTTAGCGCAAGTCACCCATTTCAGGCGGTTCAAGAGATTTGTCCCGGGTAGTCTAGAATAGTTGGGAGAAAAGTACATGAAGGACGTGAACCGGCCGATTCAGCTGAAACAAGAGACTTTCATCCGGGACATTTTGGCCAAAAGTACGCGGAGGACGTGAAAAGCCGAAAGAGCGCCAACAAATCAAATCTCGCCACATGTCTTCACCGTAAAGAGGGACAAGGAAGCATGAATCGGGTGGTTCGGAGATATTTGTCCCAGGCAATTTGGGACATCTAGGCCAAAAGTACGCGGAGGATGCGAAAAGCCGAAAGAGCCGCCAATGAATCAAATCTCGCCACGTGTCTTCACCTCATCGGCTCGATGGGAAAATTTTGAAAATTTTTCCAAAGGCAAAAACAAAATGGAAATGGTTAGGAAGGGCCCACGTCCAATGAAATCATGCCATGTGGCACTTGAGTGGTGGAGCAAGGAGAGAAATGGGAAAATCTTCCAAAGTGAAAAATATCATAAATTAAAAGGACAAAGTGTGCCCCTCAGGCCCGAGCCAATAAAATAATGCCACGTGTCCAAGTGGCAAGAAATTAAGAAAGGGGCCGACAGAAATTTTTAGAGGATGAACCCGCAAATGAATCAGAGCCCGACACGTGTCATCCAAGTGGCGAGTGCAGAAAAAATTCAAACTTTTTCCCCAATCCGTTTTGGCTTGTTTTTGCCCTAAATCTTCAGATTGCCATAACTTTCGATCCAGAGCTCGGATTTTCATGTTCTTTATATCAATGGAAAGCTGGTGAAATTCTCTACATGATTCCAAGGTCAATCTTGCATTTTGGTTCTGTTTGGAGAGATAAAATCAAGAAAATGTCTCTGGCGCGTGGTAATGGCCAGAACTAACGTTTCAACAACCGGTTTAATGCAAAATATAGTTCGTTGCTTTTGGGGTTCTCACCCACCGCCATAATGAGATGAACTAAATGTGACCTAGAAGTGGTTGGGGTAGATCTGGATTTCCTCTCTCTTTCCTCTCTCATTCTTCCTATAAATTATAAGGAGGGGCTTCTTTCTCGGGGTCGAACATTCCTGTTTTGCCCCTCCCTTCTTCTCTTTGGCAGGCAAATTTGTGGGGTTCGAACCTCCCATTTAAAACTGTAATGCGACTTTGCCTCTTGGCATTTTTTAGTGTATTGTATCGATTTTTGGAGCAAGTAATGCATGTTTTTGATGATTCTCAACCCTCTCTGTGTTCATTTGCATCCTCCTGATCTTTCACTACAAATTTTGTTATCTGTGCATGATCTTGCATCACATTTGAATGGTTTGTGTTTATTGGCAAGATAGGTGTTCTTCATTCCTCGGTGCATCACCTCTGTTAGCTTAGGTTTATTTTTATGCATCTTCTTACCCTATCTCCTTGGCAAGATTAGATTAGGTTTTGAGTAAACCCTCTGCATTTTTTGTGTGCATCCGAACAGAGGAATAGGAACCAGCCTTCTCTGGAGATTCCTTTCTCATTTCTGCAAGTCCCACACTTGGAGAAAGGATTCCATGTTGTGCAATCACACTGGATGCTAGCATGATCAAACTAGAAATCTGATCAACATCCAGGGGTGCTGTGATTTTGCATCAACAATAGCTTGGACTTATTTGGAGTCAGTAATTCCATCACCGACGACGTGCTTGTTCTTATTAAAGAACTTAGGTTTGTCTATAGATTTGGCCTCATGTTTTCTTTAACAAAGGGTTTAAGTGTTCCTTTGGTAATAAGAGCCTTTTCAATTTGGCTACCTTTCTCTATAACTTCCTCGAAGTTAGATCCACAATGCATCTGAAGATGGAAGGCTATCTCTAAGTTCAAATTAGGAAGAAAAATGCTCACTAATTGTTTTTCAAGTAAAGCACAAGGGAAGTGACTAGCCAACGCTCTCCATCATTGTAAGAAACCCGCGAAGTTCTCATTAGGTTTTTTCTTTGCATTGCAAAGGTCATTCATCATGATATCATTTTCAATATTGAAAGAATACTGTCACACAAATTTTTCTGTTAGTGCTGACCACATCATTATAGATCCTTTAGGTATGCTAAAAAACCATTCAATTGCCAAATCTCCCAAACTACAGGGAAAGAGTCATATTAGAAAATTATCATTGTTGGCGACCTATTGACAAGCCATGTAAAAGCCTTTGATGTGATCGTGGGGATCACCTTTTCCTTTCTACTTGTCAAGATTTGGGATAATAAAATGTTTAGGAAAGGGCTGCAGTAGCATGTCTTTATCGAATGGATAAGGACATAGTTCTTTGTAGAGATACTTTTTGTGTTGGCCTATATTTCCCTGTTGTAATGTTGTGAGCGTATCTTTCATAGATTTCAATTCATCTTGAATGAGTTGCTCTTTAGTAGGTGATATCGATATTTGAGCCTGAGTTTCCTTAAAGGTATAGTCTATATGCGGATCAAATTGAAACTCGTTAAGTTTAGTTTTGTATTTGTCTTTACCTATGTTTCCTTTTGAAGCACCTAGGTTCGCTAATTTCTGACTCAACTTCAAGATCTATTTTTGGAGGGTCTCCTCCTCAACTAGGGGATCCTCTTCTTCATCGAACTTCAAAGGAGGGGAGGTCTTCCGCTCAGTCTTTACTTTACCTCGAAGCCTTAAAGTGAGGTTTACATGATTTTTCACCTTCAAAATGGCCTTATGTTGCCCATAAGTGGATGCATATCCCACATTGAAAGGATTATTTTTGTCTAAGATGAATCTTTAATCTCCTAAGTTATGATCAATGAAATTTGTTTCTTCTTCGTGCTCGTGTGGAAGTTTAGCTCCTAATGCCAAGACTCTCATGAGTACTTGATCTTTGTTATAATATAAGAGCTTGTCAAATCTGTTTAGGTCTAACCTTTGTTGTTCTCCCGAAGAGTCTGACTCTCCTCCACTATGATCGATTAACGTCTTCGTATCTTTGACTTGAGAGAAGAGTGGTCCTAAATTGTTCCCACTAAAGGGGAAATCATCGAAAGGATTAGCTCTTGCATTAAGCTCACTGGATTTTGTTGCCATTTTGAAAAGTCTAGGCATTACTAGCCGATACTCAGATGCAACACTATGTTTACTAGTTTTCAAAGGATACCGATATGGATAGATGAAAATGTATCACTTACCTAAGTTGTGTTATGTCAAATATATACTTAAAAGACCAAGATGAATGACAATGTTGTACCAGATATGTGGGCCGAAGTTAGAAATCTAACAAGGCTTGAATATCAGCACAATACTGACAAAGTCCTCTAACAAGGTATACCTAGAACTGACTCAAGTACTGTCAACAAGCCAAGTGTATTGAAAAGTGGAAGTCACGCTAGATATAGTGTAACAACGCTATCAAGCTATCTCAACCAACCAAGCAAGGCATCGATATGAAGACAACATCATGATAATATATATAATGCGTTATCAACACTCATCAAAAAACCTAGATGACATCAGAACTAAAACCAAGTAGAAGGTATAACAAGAAGTCTGTGATGATGCAAGCAGCGTAACCACGTAATAGAGGGATTCATACTACATGCCCAAAGAATGGGAGACACAATGTAAATGCCAATACTAAATGACTAAAATGCAAGCAAAAGTCGACAAACTAGGGAGAGACAAAATGACACAACCGACCCGTAATAATGATGAAGATCCTAAAGTCAAGATCGTAGGACTGCCAAAGATGTGAAAACGTACCCACCTACTTTAGTTGTTTAACACCCCAGCCGCAAACATGGATGGGTGTAAACGTACAAAAAAGTAGCTAGCACTATCTCTAACATGACACGTAAAGTATGCCTCTATTTGAATTTCAACATGGAAAGTACAAACGCATGGGTGTAGATCAAGAATATGTGAAAATAGACTTAGTTTCACTTTGGGTAGAGCTTCGCCTTGTTTGAAAAAGAGAAGGAAGCTAAGCTAAGTAATATGTTTGTCTAAATTCATGATAAAAACCACTTAGATCCAACTTAGAATGGGTTTGTTACCATGTTCAACAAACAAGGTGTTGAATCCAAACAAGTTATCACCTCGTGATGGAAAACGACATAAATGGACTAGTAAAGTTGGCCTCCAGATAAAATGGTTTCCTTAATAAGTTCTCTCAACTAGGTGGTACAAGGTTATCTTAAGCGAGCGCGATTTACGCAAAAAGTCACACTGACTAGTTTTGGAGTATCTCAGCTTTACTTTACCCCCTTCAAGAACAATAGGCAACTAGTGCGTCTATGTGTACTATCACTGGGGTCGCCACACGAATAACCGGTAACACTATCTCACAAGGTGTACTAGTCAAGTGTGTAAGCGAGGTGCTTCCTGTTTCATCCACGAGGTGACTCAATGGTGGACTAATTTGGGGTTTTTGGAACCACCCCCATTATTATAGCTTAAGGTGTTATGCCAAAGGGGTTCCATTCCAGTTAAGAGGAGAGGACTTACCCTTTTCCAAAACCTGCAATACAATGTGTTGAATATGGTGTGTTTTTTTATCTTTTTAATCTTCAATGTGGTTTCAAAAGTGGCACACCATTTGGAAATCTGCAAACACATGTGTATTAGAAGTTTTTGCTTCATTCTTAACACCTTTCTTTGACCAACGTTAGGTCCTGTAGACAACAAGTTGGTTAGTAGTTTTCTTGTTTGCTGATTGAGGTAAAAGAGAACTCACACTTGCTTTTGATTCCTAAGATTGCACAAAGCGCGAAGGAAGAGCATACGCAAAGTGGAAATCCTACTAAAAGCACATAAAAATGTTACTTTATCCTTTAAAGAGAAAGTGTTTTTAACATATAAAATAGATTTTGTGTAAGTTCTTTTGATCTCCAAGATCACTTTGGAAAGCATGAGGAGAGAGCATACACACGTTTCACAAATCCTAATTTAAGCTAAGGAATGAAAAACACTTAATCATGCAAACTGAAATTTTTAAAGAGTTAGTCCTGTTTTTAAACCTATCAAACTTTTAGAAACCTGCGTCAAAAATGTCAAAGAAATAGTTAAAAAAGACTGTAAAAAATTTAATATTGTGATAACACTGCGTGCCCAAACCGCCATGTGCACGTGCCAACCAATGGGTATGCACCTATACCGACACCTACGCAGGTCTACTAAGATCAAAATAGTCACCAATGCCTACACACCCTAATCCAATGGGTACACTAGGTTTAACGCAGTGCGCTCCTACCAACGGATACATGGCCCAAGTAAAAAGAAGTCTATAAAATTTTACAGTGATATTAATTACAGATGCGTCCAGAGAGAGGCGGGGACACGGGCGCATCCTTATAATGATAATTTTTATAAATATAGAGGACACCATAATGGGTACGTGGCCTTTCTGACGGAGACGTGCATATATCAACGTGTACGTGCCACCTTAAAACACCTACACGTGCCCTATAAAAAACATGCAAAAAACACAGATTTTAAAATTTTTAAGAGAAAAAAAGTTATTGGTTTGTCAAATCTTCCTATTTCTATGTTAAACCCATAAATTCATATAAATAGAGTTCATTAATCCAAGGTTTAAAATAGAAAAGAGAAAATAACAAGTGATTTAAACTAAAAAACTTGAAAAATGACTTTGAAGAACTCAAAGGACCTCCATTAATGGAGGATGGACATAAGTGTCCCACCGGGCGTGCCAAATGTGTTCAAATAAAAGTTGTAGAAAGCCATGAATTTTGGGGTAATAATTCCTAAAGAATCCCCAAAGGATTCAAGCAACAAATCAGTGGACCATCCGATAAGAAATGAGCAAGATTTCCTAACTAGCATACATTATGAAGTAAACACTCAAATTTAAGCTAATTAAAACTACCTCTATTCTTTGAAAGCTTAAAATAATGAACCTAGTAAGCCCTAAGCAATCATTTTTAGTGATTAAGAGAAAGAGATCTCCCCATTATAGGATTTTAAGCCAATGGTTCTTCTCTTTTACTCTACAAATTGGATTAACAATGTAAAAGTGAAGTAAATAGCTCAATATCTAAACTAGAAATGAAATCTAGAACCTAGATGCAAAATGCTATAATCTATGCCTAGGAAGAAGGGAGGAATTCTTGAAAATGAGAGAGGGGGTCTAGCCCTATATATAGTTTTCCATTTGGGAAAAAGGGAAACTTGAGTGCATGTGGGACAAACACTAAATTCCAAAAAACACTTTAGCAAGTCAAAGCTTACTTTGACTAGGTTTAGGGAGTGAAAAACCATGTTTAAGCTTAGTTAAACATGTTTAGGAGGTGATTAGGGTTTGGAGAGAGTTTTGAAGGGTCAGATCAATCCAATGGAATGGATTGATAGGCCAGGAAGGTGGTAGAAGTGGACTGGAAGAAAGTACGAAGCTAATATAGTTAGAATGAAGCTATTATAGATTGTTTAAATGGTTTACAAGAGGAAAAATGAAAAAAGGGATGTCGTAGGAAGAAATTTAGATAGGTCAAACCGGTGGCGTATCGTCAGTTTGTAGGGAGAAACACAACTAGCGCAATATCAGTCGTAATAGTGCATTGGCCAAACTACAAGTGTCTATAGGCATTTTCATCACATGTTTTAGCATCGTCATTACCCAATGACATACTCTTGTGATTCAATTCACACTTGACTATTGAGGGACTACTACACTTTGAACCCTACACATTGTAATGTAGGACATACACACCGCATCGATTCACATATCATGCATCATACACCACACATTCTATGCTTAGTATACAACATTTCGAAATTTTTACATGTATACCTCATACATTATATTAGTCCTCATCATACCCATATTATATTCTTATTCTACACATGCCTATCATTACATCTTATTCCTCTTATAGATTACATACACTATTAGTTTATCTACGTATATCACATCACATTCTATACATAACATTGCTACATTGCATCTCACATCATATGCCTTACATCATACACTATGCATCTACATAACACATATATTCTACATACTATACTAGTCTTCATCACATATGAGTCTAACATTACATCATCCTACATACTACATTAATAGTCTATCTACACATGACACATCGCGCATTATACATTACATTTTCTACATTCTACACATTTGGCATTGCATCCTACACACCGTGTATTTACACATTAGATTCATCACATGGTTGTATTTTATCATAGCATACACTATGTCATCTTCTACACATTTCACTCATTGCCCTATGAGACAGGTTTAGTTCCTCGGTCCATACTCAATTTATGAGAGTTTATAAATCAAATGGACCTTACACTCACCACACGTTCATCATCCGACCTTTCACCATGTGATATCACTAGGTTAGTGACATTAATTATAAGCTAAATAGTCACTTATTTCATCATCTTGTAGTGGTATACACCTTAGGTTACATCACCACTACCTATTTTCACCTCGTATAGATATATGTTTAGGGAAAAATCATCGCTCATTCATTCATCAAATATTGATATGAGTTTTAGAATAAATCACCACCTCCCTTTATTTACCTTGTAGTTATATACACTTACGTTAAAACATCACTTATATATTCATCATGTTGTGATATACACTTTGGATATAGGGTTATCACACAAATTGTTGCTAGGTCACACTTCATCACTATGCATACACATTCATCATAACATGCTAGACAAAACATACATTTCAACCATTTCCCGATGACGTACTCTCATTTACGATTAGTTCTTGATTGCTAAGGGGAAAAATAAAACCCTCATTAAATAAATTTCCATTCACTCGGGTGGCACGCAGCTCCTTTAATTTTATCTTACATTCCATTTCATCCATCCACAGTATATTGCATTGTCTTGGGGAATTTAGTCTTATTTACTAGTGTTTTACATGATCACTTTACTACACTTGTCAGATTCATTAATTAGATTCATTATTTATACCATCCACACATGGGAATTCATGTATTTGTTTAGTTATGATCATAGATATCGATATTTTACACATAGTATGCATGTTCACCTTCTACCCTTCCTAAATTGGTCGCTTAGGGCATCAACATATTTAATTCTCACAGTGCTAGTGTTTCATTTTGTACTTAGCATGTTACATTACTTGGTTATTCGTGATTTGACATATCATTTATTTTTATAACATGCTAACAGGTTTTCCATGTGTAGAACTTGTTTTGCAAGATTACATGTTTCCATGAATACTTCTTCTTTTCTTGTTTGTTGCATGTCTACCTTTGTTTGCTTCTTGTATCCGGGATTTTCCCTCTTTTTGGTGTGCACATTTGTTTGTTTTTTTGCCATGATGGCCTTGTGTGTATTGTGATATCATGAGTGATGTCCCATGTTTGTGACCTGCTTTAATGGCTTACTTTTCTTCTTGTGTGTTTAGATTACTTTGTTTGGTAGCTTACACATACTTTGCATATTTTGCACTTTCTTTCTACATGTGTGTGTTTTCATACTAACACTTTTTTTGTATATCCATCCTTTTTGTACACACCTTGGTTTCTACAAAGTGCATTCCCTTCCCCCTGCAAGGAAGAGTTTCAGATGTTGCATTTACCTCCAAAGATGTGTTTTGTATATCCTCTTTTGTGGCTGCATTATCCTATTAACGACGTTGCATACACCTCAAAAGAGGGGGCATCATTAGGGTTTTTACAATTTACACAATTTATTTACACTAGTTTAGTTTAGTGCACTTTCCTCCCTTGTCATTGTGTGTTTTTACATAAAACAAGTGATTTTAGAATTGTTTAAGAACTCCATACATAATGGATTTTACAAGACATGTTTTCCTTAGAATTCGGGGAGAAGTCAATGGTTGGAGGATACACTGCAATTCCTCCCAATTCTTCTTCTACCACAAGCATCGGATCACCCAAAAAACCTACACGGTATAAAGATCTCTTCACACATAGTTCGGGAAGCGATTATAGGTTGGAGGAAACATATCATGTCCTCCCCATACATCTTGGCCGATGGCGTGGATTGCACAAAAAACCACTGGAAGTATAGGATATCCTTCTACATCATTTCTCTCAACATGGATCAGGTGCACATGTTCCATTTACAATTTTCATTTATGTATTTTAGATTTACATAATTTTACATGTGTCTTTTACATTGCGTTTTTACACACATATACATATATATTTGAATAATTTATTGTTTTCTCCTTATAGGTCCGGCCATGTGAGAAATAAGTAGTCAAATGGGGGAAATAACAAGAAACAACAACACTTCATGACAACACACACTATACTAACCATGCAAGTACACTACACACATCAACATTAGAACACACATTCCACCCTAGGTTCACTCTCATCATGTTTTTCACATTTTCATCTTTAGTTTCCATGCTCCTCCATATATTTTGTCATTCCACACTTTATCTAGTCCTTGAAAACATTTCTACTACACTCTTCATACACATCAGATATGCATCTCTATCTACTTTATGTTATTGAGCTTTCCGTTCACCAACATAAAGTGGGGCAAAAATGTAATCACAAAATCATGCCCTTTAGACATTATTTATCCCAGTATCATAATACTATTTAGAAGGTTCTTTAATGAAGAAAATTACTAATCAACCCCCTTCTTTTGGACATCTTGTTTTATTTAATTTCATCATTCCCGACCTTTAACACCCACATGCTTAGTCACCCTCTTTCATCATGTGTCATTTTAGCCTAAATCCCAGGGCACCCATATTAGTACCGGGTGCCCATACACACCTGGTCCCACTTGGGGCACCCGGATCCCTTTTCACTTTCTGCCATTGTTTGGGATCTTTCGAGCCATTTTAGCCTCTTATCTTTTTAGTGGTTATCCATTTCGGGGTTAATTTCAAAATTAGAACAAGAGAACCCTATAAATATAAACTTATGAGACCATAATGACGTACCTAGCATCATTCACTACTATCATCCATCTACAGATTACATCCATATATTCCATTGGAGATCACTTGCATCCAAATAGCTGGATCATCAAGGCACAAGACTACGACATCAACATCACACTTCATAGGGGGAGGATTCTACTCTATTCCATACACACATGCTATTACATTTTCTACATATAGTTATTTCTTGTTACTTTAAAAAGTGTGAATGACACAAGAGCACCCAGAGAACATTATGTAAACACTCACGAACTACATTTGGGTCTGAAATGTAGTGTAGCACTCGATTAGTAATCCCACTATTAATGGAAGTCAAGGTCAGTCAGGACCCATTCATTTGTAACTTTATTTTTTAGGGGTTTGATATTTTCTGTCTTTTACAGGTATTTACCTCATCTTATATGATTGATGGCATTTGTTATGGGACAACGAATCGGATGTGATAAATAATAAAGTTTCTAGACCACCTCCCATCCCTATGAGATTTAGTTTCAAAGTTTTTTTGTAGACCGGGGCACCCATTTTACAGACCAGAGTTCCTGTGGAAACCCCTGTCCCTCTCCAGGAACTCTAATACATCAAGATACTCTAAATCCATCATTTTTGGAGCTTCTACATGTTTTTTTCCCATCCATATTTTCTAGTTAGCTCTGCGACATAGTCCCATGAGCATATTCTATTCAGTTGAGTTCTTTCACCTTCGCACTTACACATTAGGGTTTTAATTTTATTACATTAGTTTCTTAATTCATTTATATGAATATTTACTATGCTTATATGTCCTCTTAGATTATATTAACTAGAATACACAATTTCCATTTTTAGTTAATCAGTCCCAAACTAGTAGGTCACGGTCTACTGCTAAAAATAGAAAGTCTTCATTTCAAGTGCGAGAATGTTGTTGATGATTCCATTATCAATCATCTTTCCACTATTTGGACTCTTCTCAAAATTTGGCATGACCTCATTTCTTAAACAAAGAAATAATTACTTCATAAGATTCTCGGAAGCATCATCTTGCGGTATAATGTGTAGAGCTTTGATGTAGGTATCTAGAGGTGCGAGCACCATGAACGATAATTGTGAAAGGCTAAATTTTTTTATCTTCACTCTTATCATGAGATCGGAATGAATCATCATCGGTGAGTTTTATGTTCATCTCAATCTCACTTTGGGAGGTCTTGGGACAGTGTTTTTAAACACTCATTTGTGATCTTAGGTGAATGCTTATTGTGTACAAGGGATATCTTGCGATCATAATCGTGAGGGAAAACTGTTAAAAGTAAAATTCATTGGAGCTTTACATCATTATGACAACATTACAGAGGTTATCAAAGGGTCAAGATTATCATCTTCATCTCCTTGAGAGAAGATATTCATCAATGAAAAAGGTATCTTCATCCTTTGGATCATTTCTTCTTTCCCCTCCTTCCTCATTCTTTCTCCTCTTCTCTACCCCCTTTCTAATTCTTCGTTGTGAGAAATCATGATGTTCATCCTATTCATTTAAATGTGACTTTAGAAAACATTGTAATAAGTCACCCTTAATTAATAAAAGGGGACTTAATTTCACTCCTAGGAATATCAAAAGTCACATGTTAGAAGGATAAATGAAAGGTCACGTGGGGGTAGGTGAAGAGCCTTCTCAAAATCTATAAATTGTAATGACACCCTTATTCTTAAGGGTTGTCAATTTTGTATGCTTAAAAGAGATTACTACTTGGAGTAAAGCAAAAGACATAGTATTTCTTCTATTCCTTCCCTCTGTGTTCTTCCATTTTCTCACTATGTATAGATTTGGCAAAACATCAGTGAAGAAGAAACGAAAATCTTACCTTTTTAATGAGAGAATTATCGAAACTTTGTTTTCCTAATTATAAATTTTCTTGTTGCTAGTGGAAAAGATATTTTTTCTATCTATGTGTGTTCAAGTACTATGATTAATGTCTATAGAAATCTAATTTTCTACCCTGAGATATTAATCCTCCCTTCTTTTTCCAACTCCCTTTACTACCTCCTTAGAAAATTCCTCCTTGTAAAAATTTCAAGCTTTTACTCCAGGTCTAGTGGATTTTTCCTATTGGATGCTTGACCTCAAAGGACACGAGAAAAATTTACTTTCATTCACACATAACGAATGAAGTTGTACCATTTAAGAAGAGGGACCTAGAGTCTCAAAGTGTTGATGAATACTCACCAATTTTTCAACCTGAAAATTTTTCTCACCAAAAGGTTTAGGCACCCAACATGGGGTAGACGTATCATATTTTGCACCCATAATATGATCAAAAAATCTAAAAAAGTATATATCCAAAAATACCAAAAAAATCAAAAATTTAAAAAACTAAAAAAAATGATAAAAAAGGAAGTTCAATGTTTAAAACCTATTATTGATTCTGTGTGCATGGTTTGGTTTAACTAAGTTAAGGAAACTAAAACTAACAACTAGTAGTCTTAACTAACAAAGCTAAATCAAAATCTAAAACACCATCAAGATAAGAGCTAAGCAAGGTTAGATAACAACATTATTGCATTAGAACTTTGTAGCATAAATAAAACTAACATGTTAATTATCAAAAACCTCTACTCTTTAGATTACCAAGAAAATCAACTGGACCTATGTAGATCAAATGGCAATCAATAGTTGATTATTTTATCTTTAAGAAATTAGGAATGGGAGCTCATCAAAGCATGGCTACAAGACCACTTTTATTATTCCCATATGACCTAAGAACTTGGATGAATGTGATGCAAGAAATGAGGCTTAGCTCTTCCAATGGTGAATTTCTCAAGAATGACAAAAGGATTATAGTGTATTTGCTATATTCTTGGTTTTGTTTTTCAAGAATTAGGTGTAAGTGTAAAGGTAGGAGGAGGGCTCTTTATATAGCTGAATGGATAAAGGGATCTCTACATCCCTTTGCATGTGGGATAATACATATGTTGAGTTAGTTGTTGATAAGGGGGGTTTAGAAAGGGTTGAGTTAACTTTAGGAGAGTTTAGCTTGTCCTCTAGTTACTCATGTGGATAAAGGGGGTTTATTAATTAATCAAGATGATTAATTAATAGATGTGCAAGCTTATAAAAGCTTTTAGAGGAATCTTAGCATGATTTAGACTATAGAATGGGATTGGATCAATTAAATAATGATTTATTGGTTTAATGAAAGGAGAAGCTAATTAATCAATAATAATTAATTATTTTAGATAGAAGGAAGGATTAATTAATGGAAGGTTGTTAATTAGGGTATTTTATGAATAAAGGACTCAATTAATTAACGTAATGTAATTAATTAATGATGATAGGGAGAAGATGAGCACTATTGATGATATGTCACCACTTAGCCGAAAGGGGATAATTAGTACAATTTAAGTATTTAAATTTTTAGGATAAATTATAGGTGTTTACATTTGCCCCTATTTAGGGTGGCATAAGTGACGCCACTTCAAAGATAGTAGATGGATAAAATTTGAAAGTGTAGAAGAAAAATTAGTAGAAGTGAGATATGCCCCCTTGATTGTCGATGGGGTGATGAAAGAAGGCGATCAAAAAGGTGAGAGAAATGGATAAAATAATGGGTAGGAGAAATATTCCCCAAGTGATTCAGAAGAATAGTGTTGATAGGAGAATGATGTAGAGGAGGAATGAAGATGGGAATAAAAATATCAAGATTTCATCCAATCCAAAGAGTGTATTGGAACAACTTTATTTTCATCATATTTCCAAAGATCTACATCATCGGTCCTTATTAAAAATAGAATGACATAAAACTCCATACTATGAATAATTTTCCATTTCTGAAAACACCACCTCCATGGTCATATTGCAAAAAACAGTGAAATCTCAACTTGTAGGGATTATTAGCTATACATGCACTCTAAATTAGAAAAAGTTATATAAATATGAATCGTAGCATTCAGAATCTAGTTTCTAAAATACTAATTTTTGTAAAAAACGGACAAGTTTAGCTATATTAAACACTTAAAATTATATGACTTACTTTTTTTTTTTTCGAAAAAACTTATAAGATTGTAGTCCGTTTGCCCGCATTTTGGATGACCAAATCTTGTTATTTTTTTTTTTCCTTTGGTGAAAAGTTAGATGTAGTTGTCTATCTTGGGATGGATTTTATTTTGTATTTTTTTTAGCAATATTTTTTTTTTTATGATTTTTTCCGTGAAAGTGGTCTGAAAATATTTAGAAAATGGAGCGCTTTCCGTTTGCCCGCCATAACTATATCAAAAAATATCGAAATCAAATTTTTTTTTTTTTTTAAGGTGCATAGAATTTGTCCACGCTTGGGATGGTATAATTTTTATCATATTTTGATAAGCGAAACAAAAGTTACAGTCTTAAACGTAGACATGAACATTCACGGGAAAAAATGTCTTAAGGACCTATTGTTAGTAATAAATTATAAAATGATATTTATCTTATTCTATTCACTTTAAAAACAATATTTTTACAAAGCTAAGAGTCTACCCTACGTGATGGCACCATTTTTGTGAAATGTTTTTAGTTTTTTAGCATGGTTCAAGTCTTTGGAAGAGCAGATTTGAGGTTTTTTGATCTTTTGCACTTCATAATGACCTTCCATAGCTTTGGTTGGGGAAAAACAAAGATTTTCCGAGGCTAAGGTTCGGCAAATAGCTCCGCGATCGCGGTTTTTTTGTAAAACTACCGCGAACGCGGTTTATAAAGCGCGCTCGCGGTTTATAAAGCGCGCTCGCGGTTTATAAAGCGCTCTCGCGGTTTATAAAGCGCGCTCGCGGTTTATAAACCATATTTACACACATCCCAATGTCCAGAATTACCATGTGATTTTTACTCTCGACCTTACCGTGCAATTCTTGCGAAATTCTGTCTTTTTCCAGGCACGTTTTTTTATCACCGAAAGCAAAACATCATGGGAGACAAAAAACGAAGTCAAAAAAGAAGTCATTAAGTAAAAAAACACCAAGCGAATTAGAGGCCAACAAAATTGAAAATCTTTGGCGGATGCGGAAACCGTGAATCTAGAAGAGGTTCATCTTCAATCCCAACTACTGTAAGCAATGAAGAACTAGGTAATGTTTCTCTTTGTCGATGTTGAAGTTGAATTGAATACTCGTGATGAAGAAGTTTTTCTTGTCGATGTTGAAGAAGAATTAAATACTCATGATGTAGCAAATGTTGAAATTGAAGGAGACAATGAAAATGTGAATAAGGAAATTCATGTTGAAACTGTAGACAAACAAAATTTGACAAAAACACCTCCTAGGATTTTACATAAGAAACCTAATTTTTGATTGAAATTGATGAAAACATTTTGAAACCAATGTCGACAAACTTTACGAGCAAAATCGGAAGAAAAGCTAGTGAAATTTGGGATAATCATTTTGAAATTTTAAATGATTCCCAAAGATGTCGATTGTTGGTTAGTTTGATGAAATTGATTAAAATGAGACCTACATTAAACACCTTAGGATTGACACATCTAACATCGTGGTCAAACCTCTCTGATTGTTGAAAACCTTCATGATGCATATCACCTTTGTTGGTGTAAAGAAAGACGCACTAGGGATAGTAATATTGTGCGTCGTGTACTTGCTTACTAGTGTTGTAAGTGAATCAATAAAAAAACAACGTTTGATTACGCAAACAAGTCGAATGTTGCAAGTTAATCGAAAAACTCTAATGAAAGCAATTGAAAGGCGTAATATCCTTGATCACTCAATAATGTCGATTTTTGGGCATTTTACGCTAGAGCACGCGTAAGGACAAAAATAATTCGATCTTTATAAGAGAAGTTGTTATTAAATTTTGGCATGATAACACTAGAGTTTCACCTAATACAAGAGATGTTATAAAGCGGAGAGTTGGTTCTACTAATCGTGAACCACATCCAAGCATTTCTTAGATATGACTCAAACTCAATTTTTTCGTAAGTTTGAACAAGAGAATCTGGAAATTAAAATTAGTCAACGTTTTTTTGAAATGTTGAAACCATTCTATGTGAAAATCAACCATGCTCGCACCACTTGTTGTTGTAGGCAACATGTTGAATTTGCAATGCATTATGCTAAATTTTTACGTATTCGTTCCATTTTTCATTCTGAAACTATGTTATCTGAATGTGGTGTTCAAGTTCCACCAATATCTTCTAGGGATTTCATTCCTACTATATTTTGTGAAAAAGAAGTTGGACAATTTTTTTATAGTCAGGATTGTTTAGATGAAAGTTGTAGTACATGCGGCGGATTACCTAAATTGGAAAGTTGCATCCATGAGCAAATGGAAGGTACAATAGGACATAATTTAGTTGAATTTGATAAATATAAATCAGTTGCATACCAGTTGAAAGATGGAAAAGAATCGAAACGGTGTGAGCTAGTTACAGAACAAATGCCCATTTTTCAATTTATGAGAAAATTTAAGGATGAACTTGTTTATGAGTATGCGAGGCATACACATAGAGCTCGATGGTTGGATGAACAATTCCAGCTATGCAAAGACACATTTCCTATTGGTACTATTGTTTCAGTGGTCGATTTTGCAGAGAATTACACATTGCAACCACAAATGGAGGTTGATCGCAATATTACAACTCGGTACAAGTTGCCATTTTTGTGCATATAGCATTTCTACATTCTCTGACGATCTGAGAGAATGATCGAAAAATTTAAGAGAGTACCACTTTTATATCGGTGATGATCGTACTCATTCTCTTTGAATTTGTGCAAGGGTGTTTCCGGTTATTTTATGGAAACTTGTCGATAGGGACATCCACTTCAAACAACATTATATATGGTCGAGATAATTGCACGTCTCGGTTTAAGAATGCCGAATGTTTTATTGGATGAGCGAATGCATGTCGAGATGGGTGTGCAACATATTTGGAGTTTCATTGAAATTTGGACATGGAAAAGGAGAGCATGACGGTGCGGGGGCATGTGTGAAAAGAGCTCTTGCGAAGAGAAGAGTTGAAGTACAAAGATGGTGCTAAATTAAAAGATCTGAAAGAGCATAGTGGAATGGTGTCGACAACATGACCCGAGGTTCTCAAGAAAATTCCACGGTTTGCGAGATATTTTTGGTTGATAGAGGAAAAACATATTGCTAACTACGAGGATTGTATGACACTCACTGGGTCCAGATGATATGCACTCATTTTGTAGCTCGAGCGCTACTTCGTGGGCCGTATGGACAAGAAAGTTGACATGTTTTTGTGCATCTTGTATCGAATTTGTCAACTTGAGTGTGATTCACAAGAATGGGTGGAAGGATGGATTTGTAGGCCTCTAACTCCGCTTCCTAGTTATCAACCTCCTGAAGCACTACAACTTGTTTACTGCGGATGAAGTTCTGACATCCAAGGACTTTGTGAAATTTCAATTTTGGTGCGACAAGGTATTTATCCAGTTATTTATTTAATTTTTGTATTGAGTTATGTCCATTGAAATTTTAATATGTAATTTAAATTTGAGTTTTTCAACCTTGGTTATTTTTTTGTAGGACATGTGTTTGCAGTAATTGCGACAGAAGACAATGAAGAAGGAACAGACTATTTCTTATGTCGTTGCATCGAGGAAAGAAAGAAGTTGACTTCTCCTATTATAGATGGCGAAGAGATTGAGTATCCTACAGGGTCAGTGGTAGTTACTGGAACTTGGCTTCGACGGTATCCATTAAAAAACTCCTCTGTTTGGGTGTTTGAAGACTTTGAGACACACAGGAAAATACTCTTATATTCACATCTAGTTCTAGCGACAAATATTCAGTTGTATAGATATCGAGGAAGACCTAATAACAAGATTCTTTGGAAGGTTCGAAGTCGAGATCATGAAGCAATCTTATGCTGCTATTGAGTAGATCCGATCTGATGGTTCATTGGAATGAATTTACAATGCTCACATGTCTGGTATATATTTAATTTCAAGTTTCAATTTATATAGCGTATATATATATATATATTTTTTAGTTTAAAGATCTAGTATATGGTTTTGATTTGAAACTTAAATTTCTTTGACTAACAATTTTATGTTTAGGTTAGTGGTGCCAGAAAAGCTTCCACCTTCACGTGGTTGGTATCGTTAGTAGAGAATTTTAAATTCTCGAAGCTAAGAGAAGCTTGAACATTGTTTGAAAAATTTGTAAATTTTGAAAAGTCAAGTTTGTAAATTTTGAAAATATTGTAAATTTTGAAAATGTTGTAAATTTTGAAAAAGTTGCAAATTTTGAAAAAGTTGTAAATTTTGAAAATGTTGTAAATTTTGAAAAAGTTGTAAATTTTAAAAAAGTTGTAAATTTTGAAAACGACTCCTCTAGGTGCCACGGAGTCCGAGTAGTCACCCGTCGAATTTGAACGATATTTTGGTCTCAGGGCTCTTAAGGGACGTGCCGGCGCAGGCGGTTCGGTGCCACGGCCCACCGTTTGCAAAATACAGCGTTTGACAACCTTAAACTGGCTCCAACTGCACTATTGTAGAGGGTTCGTATGCCGAGGTGTCGGATCAGACGAGGCCTCTCTAGGTGCCACGGAGTCCGAGTAGTCACCCGACGAATTTGAACGATATTTTGGTCTCAGGGCTCTTAAGGGACTAAGCCCGAACGAAGTAGCCCGGAATCAACGACCCTTTCGCGCACCGAAACACCGCCTCCTCTAGCGTTCACAGCCACCGGACGTGCGGCGCGGTTGATTCGGTGCCACGGCCCACCGTTTGCAAAATACAGCGTTTGGCAACCTTACACTGGCTCCAACTGCACTATTTCGCGCGTTTGCAAACATTAGGACAGCGAGAGCACCGAAATGAGAAGGAAAAAAATGGGAGAGGCTATTGTAGAGGGTTCGTATGCCGAGGTGTCGGATCAGACGAGGCCTCTCTAGGTGCCACGAGTCCAGTAGTCACCGACGAATTTGAGCGATATTTTGGTCTCGGGGCTCTTAAGGGACTAAGCCCGAGCAAGTAGCCGGAATCAACGACCCTTTCGCGCACTGCCCACCGAAACACCGCCTCCTCTAGCGTTCACCTGCCACCCCGAGACGTGCGGCGCGAGGCCTGGTTCGGTGCCACGGCCCACCGTTTGCAAAATACGGCGTTTGTGACCTTCTGTTGGCTCCATTGCACTATTTCGCGCGTTTGCAAACATTAGGACAGCGAGAGCACCCGAAATGAGAAGGAAAAAAATGAGAGAGGCTATTGTAGAGGGTCCGTATGCCGGGTGTCGGATCGGGCGAGGCCTCTCTAGGTGCCACGAGTCGGAGTAGTCACCCGACGAATTTCAACGATATTTTGGTCTCAGGGCTCTTAAGGGACTAAGCCGAGCAAGTAGCCGGAATCAACGACCCTTTCGCGCGCAGAAACACCACCTCCTCTAGCGTTCACACAGGCCACCCGGACGTGCCGGCGCGGTTCGGTTGGTGCCACGACCACCGTTTGCAAAATACGGCGTTTGTGACCTTCTGTTTGCTCATTGCACTATTTGGCGCGTTTGCAAACATTAGGACAGCGAGAGCACCGAAATGAGAAGGAAAAAAATGAGAGAGGCTATTGTAGAGGGTTCGTATGCCGAGGTGTCGGATCAGACGAGGCCTCTCTAGGTGCCACGAGTCAGTAGTCACCCGACCAATTTGAGCGATATTTTGGTCTCGGGGCTCTTAAGGGACTAAGCCGAGCAAGTAGCCGGAATCAACGACCCTTTCGCGCACCGAAACACCGCCTCCTCTAGCGTTCACCTGGCCACCCGGACGTGCCGGCGCAGGCGGTTCGGTGCCACGGCCCCACCGTTTTTGCAAAAATACGGCGTTTGTGACCTTACTGCTGGCTCATTGCACTATTTCGCGCGTTTGCAAACATTAGGACAGCGAGAGCACCCCGAATGAGAAGGAAAAAAATGAGAGAGGCTATTGTAGAGGGTTCGTATGCCGAGGTGTCGGATCAGACGAGGCCTCTCTAGGTGCCACGGAGTCCGAGTAGTCACCCGACGAATTTGAACGATATTTTGGTCTCAGGGCTCTTAAGGGACTAAGCCGAGCAAGTAGCCGGAATCAACGACCCTTTCGCGCACCCGAAACACCGCCTCCTCTAGCGTTCACACAGCCACCGGACGTGCCGCGCGGCGGTTCGGTGCCACGGCCCACCGTTTGCAAAATACGGCGTTTGTGACCTTCTGGCTTTGCTCATTGCACTATTTCGCGCGTTTGCAAACATTAGGACAACGAGAGCACCGAAATGAGAAGGAAAAAAATGAGAGAGGCTATTGTAGAGGGTCCGTATGCCGAGGTGTCGGATCAGACGAGGCCTCTCTAGGTGCCACGAGTCCTTAGAGTAGTCACCAGACCAAATTTCAACGATATTTTGGTCTCAGGGCTCTTAAGGGACTAAGCCCGAACGAAGTAGCCCGGAATCAACGACCCTTTCGCGCACCGAAACACCGCCTCCTCTAGCGTTCACCTGGCCACCCGGACGTGCCGGCGCAGGCGGTTCGGTGCCACGGCCCACCGTTTGCAAAATACAGCGTTTGGCAACCTTACACTGGCTCCAACTGCACTATTTCGCGCGTTTGCAAACATTAGGACAGCGAGAGCACCGAAATGAGAAGGAAAAAAATGAGAGAGGCTATTGTAGAGGGTCCGTATGCCGAGGTGTCGGATCAGACGAGGCCTCTCTAGGTGCCACGGAGTCCGAGTAGTCACCCGACGAATTTCAACGATATTTTGGTCTCAGGGCTCTTAAGGGACTAAGCCCGAACGAAGTAGCCCGGAATCAACGACCCTTTCGCGCACCAAAACACCACCTCCTCTAGCGTTCACCTGGCCACCCGGACGTGCCGGCGCAGGCGGTTCGGTGCCACGGCCCACCGTTTGCAAAATACAGCGTTTGGCAACCTTACACTGGCTCCAACTGCACTATTTCGCGCGTTTGCAAACATTAGGACAGCGAGAGCACCGAAATGAGAAGGAAAAAAATGAGAGAGGCTATTGTAGAGGGTCCGTATGCCGAGGTGTTGGATCAGACGAGGCCTCTCTAGGTGCCACGGAGTCCGAGTAGTCACCCGACGAATTTCAACGATATTTTGGTCTCCCGACGAATACTTCCTATGTTGATCAACTAAAGTTATATCATATTGATAACAATACAATTTACAAGCTCAAAGGATGATCTAATGTCATATTTTATCAAATGAGATAGTTTCAGGAATCAAAAGTAAGAAATCAAGAAAACTAGGATGAGCTACAGGTACTACTTCTTTAAGATACAATTTACAAATGACTCATATAAATTGTCACATTTAAGGAAATAATTACGTAAGAATAAAAATAGAGTACAATAAGGTCCATCATCCATTATAGATTGCAAAGGAAGTAGATTGTATTAAAAGGGGCGACATTCCAACTTATAATCAAAGCTAAATGATCAAAGTACAAACTAAGATATCTGTCAAGACTAATGAAATAAAATTGAAAGCATATGTTTAAAATTTTAGCTCTAAGAACTTGTCAAGCTTCAAAGATTAAAAAATTTATAAGAAAAGTTTTCCAGTGATATTTCAATATGATTAAGTCTAAAAATTTGCAAAATATTGCAAGAAGGAGATAGAATAAGCTTTGAAAAAGTAGAAAGAACATAAACAAACTTCAATAGAATAAAATACATTGCATCCATAAGGTTATAATTTATTAAATGTAAGGAAAATTTCTATACAAAGAGTGTATCATATGCAGCACTTGTATGATAATCATGGTTAAATGAGTAAGATGCAAAGCAAGTTAGAAAAACACTAAAGAGGAGAACCAGTTTCTTAAATGAAATAAAATCATTAAGAAAAACCTCTTATTCATAATAGTCAAGAAACTCAAAACTACTTAGAAGATGACAAAGTGTGCATATAGAATCATAATCTACATGTATTCAAGAAGACAGTTCACAGATCCACATCATCATTGAAGGTAGAAGATACATAATTTAAGAATACAACTTATTCCAGATTAGTTTAAAGTTTTAAATGGCTAAGTATAGTTTTGAGTTTTCCAAAAAATTAACTTATTTAAACAAAATAAAAAACTAGAGAAAAATAATGAGAAAAATAAAAAGTAATCAACCTACAAAAAATATCCATCTTTCTCACTCCCAAATTCTAAGTCCGCCATTTCATTACTTTCTCCACTAAATCCATAACTAGAAGTAATACACTAAATCCACCGAACAAAGATCAAAACCCACTTTCTCAGAGTTAGCAATAATACCAAAATAACCAAATTTATAGCCTTATTTAACCAACACACATGGATATATATATATATATAGAATCAAATAAAGTGTGCTCCAGACGCGCACGTCTCTGAAAATATATATGTACATGTATAAGTTCATAATGTATGTATACAGATCTCGAACTAAGCACGTGCCATAATGTACATATGGGACCACATGCGGTCGCAAAAGGCTAGATATATATCTGATGGACTGAATAGATGTACTCATGACCACATATATGTGGCATCCAAGTGGACTATAAATCTACTCATGAAACATCTTCCCTCTCTTCGCCCTGCTAGAAGTAGCACGTCCACGACCTGGGGATGTAGTGGAGGGAGATGCCACTACGGATTTCATCCGTGTGGTCCTAGGTGTCTCGAAGCATGCACTGCACCTAACTTTGCACATTCATAAACAACAAGTTTTTAACACCCAAAATTTTAAAATACCTTGAAAATTTAGAAACTTGTACAATTTAGTTAAAATGCATGTGCGATCTTACCGCATGATCATGATCCCTATCGATTTGTTGTTGGCGCTTGCAGGGACAACAATAGACTCACGAGGGTAAGCTACATACAAATAATTAATTTTCAAATTAAATATTTCACACTCATATATATACCTACAAAATTTGATATTGTAGATTTAAGTTTAATAAGAAATAATGAACCTCCAAATTTAACAAATTTAAAAAATTGTGTACCTCGGTTAGTGGATTTGCAGAGATCTTGTATGGCGGTATCTCGGCGGCCTCCACGATCTGCATATGTGGAGGAGTCTCTATAGCGATCATAAGCTATACTACAAAAAACATGTACAAATCAATTTATTAAAATCTACTTAAGAGCTATACAAAAAAACATGTACAAATCAATATTTAGTTACTCGAAAGAATAAAAATACATTATTAAATTTTATCTTCTATTTAGGCTAAATACATAGGATCTATAAATGTTAGCACGGAGGCCATCTATCTTCATATGTATTTGTGTCCAAAGGTTGGGATGGAGAATACTCGTTATCTAGTAGAAGCGAAGTGGATATAGAGTGAGACATTGGTCACATTGGGAGCTTTTTGTACAGGAATAACAACTTCAAAATCTGTGATCGACTGATATGTGTTGCTTGAACAAGGAGAATGAGGAGGAACATTCTCCTTTGCCGCTACATGCGGTTTTGATTTAGTGTTTCCGGTCCTCTATGTTTCACCCACGGATAACCCCTTGTTTACATGATCTGTGATCTCTCTCAAAGGGGTTGCTAGGAAAGATTTGACCATGTCTTCCTCCTTAGTGTTTGAATTAGGGATTTACTTAGATTTAAATACGATATGTTTAGGGAGGGCATTTATCCACCAATTATTATTCTCTTTTTTAATGTTTTACCATCTCACAATCAGGAGCAGAATGCCCCAAAAAAATACATCTCCTACATCTCAGAAACACCTTGAGGCCCTTATAGTCCAGAGGATGAGTGCAAGTTTGATTTTGCACTTTAAGATTAAGGTGGGTTGGAAGATTCTTTGAAGTATCAATCTCAACTAGGATTCTTGCATATACATTGTATGTGTGAAATCATAGGTTTGGGATTCGACGTTAACGATGTTTCCCAAGGTATTTCCTATGGATATCAGACAACTATGGTCCTAAAATTATAGGGGTAAGTGGGGTAATTTGATCTAGATTGGTTTGTGTGATAAAGATTCAGTGAGAGGGTTGAATGATGTGAACCATGGTTTTAAGATAAGGTACCTTTGTTGGAAAACCCAAAGTTGTTTAGAAATGATGTCCTTATCAGCTATAGAGGAAAAAATAATAAAAATTCCCTTAGCATAGGGGTAGAGGTCTAACTTACCCGCTAGAAGCGGGAACCAATTCTTGGAGATCTAATCATGGAGGATAGGGAGGCTAGGCTAAAGATGAGTGAATCTACAGATCAAGGCATGATCTTGGTAAAATGAATATATTTCGAGGACTTCATCGCCAAAGGTTACACTTGGGTTTCTCTTAGTAGGCCTCATGGTTTTGATCTATGTCTTCTTTTACAAAACCTCATTAAATGAGTGATTGACTAAAGCTTTAGTTGTAGCAGGAGTTTCCAAGCTATCAACAAGGGAGAAAACCCTAGTGTTTGCACCCCTAACAAAGATGTTAGGATTCACTCAACCTCCCAATGGGTTATTAGTGTCCCCAACAAAGATAACAGGATTTTCCATTCCTCCTTGCAAGTTCTTGGCAACATTGGTGCCAGTAGTGTCAGATCCAACCCCAACAATGGCTCCATTGCCACTGCCGAGTTTGAGCAAGCTGAAGCCCCACACCGGTGCCCAAGAATATTTCTAGAAACAAACCCTTAGGGGTCTACATGTTCTGCGAGAGGGGATGTAGTTTCTAAAATGAAAGGACACCTCCATCACGTAATTTCACACAACCCTACGTGTGCACATATATATGTCCGCCGCCTCCAAATCTATTAGGGTTCATATGAGTGGTGGAGTTAGGGTTCGCAGGAGTTGTCATAAATTGGAGGAGCTGTCTATTAAGGGTACAATGATGTTGTAAATTCTTAAATCTCAGTACACCAATCCATATAAAACTTATAATCATATGGAAAGGACGCATAGATTTTTTTAGATAAAGGGTACGAGAGGATTTAACCTTTTTTACATTTCTTCATCACTCTTATCATTCATTAAAGAGATTTGTAACTAACTGCGTAAAACTCACGGGAGGCATGCCCGGTAGCTTGATTCCACTGAGCGG
Organism: Taxus wallichiana var. yunnanensis; assembly: GCA_018340775.1. Classification (NCBI taxonomy): domain Eukaryota; kingdom Viridiplantae; phylum Streptophyta; class Pinopsida; order Cupressales; family Taxaceae; genus Taxus; species Taxus wallichiana. Next base: position 733,533,961 of record CM031243.1, on the reverse strand, counting down.
ATGATGACCATGAGGCTCCATGTGTATAAAAGAGAAAATATTAATACATACATGCAACATACACGTGAAACAAATTATAATAATAATCTAGTGCAATTAAATGATTTATTAAAAATGTAAGTTTGTACAACTTGAAACTTACGTTTGAAACACGCCCAACCCATGATAGCTAGCATGTCAACAGGATGTTTCCTTCATGGCTCTTGCTATTTAAAATAAAATAAAAAATTAGTTTTTACATGTATGTACATGAAGTACAATCATATATATATTAATATCTCAAACATGTGAATTAAACTATTGTACATATATATATTATTTAAATTTATTTAAAATTTACATGAAAGACCAATATCGGTGGCTCCGAGTTCCAAAAACATTCCCGACATCTCATCTATAGAAAAAAATCCTGTGAACCAGCAAATGATGTCTACTGCGGTGCATACGGCACCACATGATCCACGGTGGTGTGGTGCACTAGAAGCCCAGCACCTCCACCAACATCACCGGATGCAATCTGGGTGCTTCTTTGGTGAGAGTGTCGATGAGCTCCTCAATGCATGCAATGTATCAATCTCCACAACCTCCTTCACTTGTAGGAGGGATAAGCTGAAGGCAATGGGGTTTTGGGGCATGGGGATCCTAGGGCGACCTACGCGTGCACCGGAGTGCTGCTGCATGCGAGAGCCACCTCCTCGACCAAAAAAATCTGAAAAGTCAAAATAATTCGGGACCTCATTGAGCACAAACTCACAATATAATTTCTTCAAAAATAAAGAGGAACCTCATTGTTGTTGCATGGTGGATAATCAAAACCATCCACCATCGGTCCCAAAAATTGTTTTTGATTCTATCATCATGGCACCAATGGATTGGGAACCGTTTGCAAGTAAGCTAGGGGGCATTGGTTACAGGGTCGATAAATAATGCACAAATTAGGTCTTTTCCAATTTTTTTGTCTTTGGCGACCGCATGAGATAGTTTATCCATATACCACCACCTACGATCACTTCTAAAGGTGTTCCATCTATGTATTTGGTTGGTTGCGACTAAACTTCCGCCAATCAATGTTTGCAATGTATTGGCTAAAGTCATGCGGGATGGATTTGTAGCATGGTTTTGTCTTATAGTTTGAATTAGGTTCTCAATGACAATTTTATTTTCTTGGATTCTTCCAATGATATTATCTTGCGTTCCTGTTGGCTCAGTGGGGACAGAAGGAGCCACAGGGGGCGGATCTATGTTTGGAGGAGGGTTTTGAGGAATGTTCGGAGGGTTTTGAGGAATGTTCGGTGGGTTTTGAGGAATGTTTTGACGGTTTGCACGAGCCCGAGCTTGCCGACCAACTGATAAAACAATAAAATTGTATACATAAACAAACAATTCACAAAACCCATGAAAATGCCAAAAAAAACCTAAAATGCAAAAAAAACAACCTAAAATGCAAAAAAATGATTACAATCGGGGACTTACCTCCTCGTCTTGGCGGCATGGTTGAATCTATCGCTATCCAGAAGTCCGATGAGCAATTTTGAGATAGTATTGAAAGTGCGAGTGAAAAACGTTTAGGAAAAGTCGCGGTTTGAATTGAAAATTAGGAAAATAACGAGTCGCGGGACTGTTAAATTTTGTCTCAGAGTTCCGCGATCGCGGAACTAGGTTCGGTAATTACCGAACCTAGAATTCAATAACCGCGATCGCGGTTTTAGGACCGCGCTCGCGGTTTTAAAACCGCGATCGCGGTACCTTTATTTCGGGTTTTTATGTCCACGGAATTGTCCACCATAAGTTTTTGAAGCTATGTACGGAAGACAAAGAAGCATGGATGCCCCCAATGATAGATGGGGTGTACAACAAAAAGAATGCCATGCATACAAGAAAGTGAAGATGCAATATGCTCCAATTATTAGGTTGGAGTATTCAAAGATAAAATCTTCACAGAGATAGAAGGGGGATCAAGGCCAATATAAAATAATTTCAATCATGAGGGAGCAAGGATGCCCCAAACATAAGTTTGCAAAGAAACATGTGATAGAAAGGAAGTGGGTGATTGATTATTTAAAGGGGGAAAAGGTGTCCACAAACATAGAAAAAGACCATTCTATACACATGGATGTTCTAAAATATTTTCGAAGAAAAAAGGATGCTATGAAAATATTTAGATGACAGTTGATGAAAAAGTGATTAGCCCAAGGTACAAATCATGAGACAAGACATGTGCTAAAGAAAGAGTTTGAACAAGATCCAAAAAGTAACACTTGGTAACGTACTAATCCTTTTTACTCAATGAGATCCCGTATGTGCACATGGAAATGAATTACCTCTTGAAGGAAAGAGTGGATAGAAAATAAGTGAAGACACTAGCCAATGTGTAGGAATGATTTAGTTTGAAAGGTGATGTGTGAATGGATTGTGGCAGGAGAGCCATACATTACTCCACTGCCATTTAGGCGTCCATAGCCTCGATGGAGATGCATTTGATTCTAATCACAACATTTCTCTACTATCAGTCAAGCATCCATAGCCCCGATAGAGATTATTGGAAATAACCTAAGAGAGAGTTATATATCAATTTGTTTTTTCTTTTATCTTTTGGTTTTTCATTGATTGATTTATATTATTTTTCTTTCTAAAAACTTATTTCAGTTCTCTTGTTTGATAAGGGGTTAAGAACCACTTATGGCTTGATGGAAGGATGTGGAAGTGATTACGATGATGAAATTGGATAGTATCAACAAATACGCCCAAAAAATGATTCCCAGCAAGTTTATTATATATAGATAGTGATAGGATCTCTAAGAGGTCAGTTGTTATTTAATTTACCAAGGTGATGAAAGACCAAGGTCAAACAGATACCATAGAGATAAATGTCACAAAATGTGTGTGAATAAGCTAACCACAATAACATCGAAGGGATGAAAATGGTAGATGAATTGCAGATGAATATGAAAGAAAGGGAAGAAAGAACATCCATGTGTATGTAATACCTAATTGCAATCTTTGATATTTGTACCTTTGATTTTATTTTTATAATGTTTTAATGGTTTCTCCTTTTTTTTTTTTTCATTTTTGAACTATTTTATGATTTTTTTAATTTTTTTTTTAAAGTTGGGACCAACAATGTGAATCTACATGATAGGATCTAACAATGATGTGTGTGAATTCCTTGATAATGGAGACTAAGCACGTTCATTTATCAAGAGTGATACTATCCCCAATCTCATGATCATGGTGAGTTCACATTCACTAAAATACTTGTGATTTGTTTTGGAACATGGGTTTCGTATGTGGAAGCTTGAGTTCCCTATCCATAGGTTTTTCTACTTTGTGCCATACTTGATGGGTACATTGGTGTGCATTCTAGATTCACATTTGATTTTGGATTTTATGATAATTTGAGTTGTTGGGAGATTTGGATCTCTTTGGTTTTTTGGTCTTAGCTTGGTAAAATACTTGTCTAGGTTTCTTATAAGCTAATGCTTGAATTGTCTGATCCTGGGAAGTGGTAGAAGAACATGAACATTTAGAATTTATATGAGAAATGACGATGGGATTTCCATAATCATTGGTATAAGGAGAATTTGATGGATGAAAATGATATGGTCCAAGAATTGAAGAAGATGGGCTACCAGGAGGTGAGCCATAGATAGAAGATGGAAGGCTACTTGGATGTGGCCCCAATATAGAGGAAGAAGGGATACTAGGATGTGACCCATAGATGTAAGATGATGGGATACTAGGATGTGGTCATAGAATAGAAGATGATGGACTACAAGGGGGTGATCCATAAATAGAATATAATGGGCTAGTGGGACATGACCCAAGAATATAAGATAGTGAACTACTCGAAAATGTCCCACAAATAGTAGAGGAAGGGCTACTGAAGGTGACCCACACCTAGATGAAGATGAAGGGATACTTGGCATTGACGCCATAAGAGATTGTGATTGAGGAATTATGATAGACAAAGAGTGATTGGGTGATGAGAAGCTAGGCCATGGATCAATGCAATACCAAGGAGTTTCATCACATAATGAAGAATGTGAATATGGAAGAATAAGAGGAGGATCAAGTTGCATGATTTGAGGATCTTCCTCTACTTCTTGACAAAAGAAATCAATCTTTTCTTGAAAATATCCGGTCGCATCAAATTATAAATAGAATCCGTTATCATAATCTACTAAAGGAATACCATCATGTGCCCCTATAAATGCCCTGATTGTTTCTTGATTCTCAAAGAGGTCAATCGGTATGACTTGTTGATTGATCACTAAGGGTTTATTGGAAGAAAGAGGTTCACTTGGTGTGGAAGACTTAGAATATGTTAGATGATGATTGGTAGAAGAAGATGATGTGGGGGATGAAGAAGATGTGTATCGAGATGTCTCGGGAGTAGAAGAAGGTAATTTGGTCCTACCTATACACCGGTATATCACCTATAAACTAGTAGGATTAAGTCTAAAGTTTGTAGATTGTGACGCTTGGGTCGACTCGGATGTTTGACTAAAAGGACTTTGAGTCACATGAATGTTCAAAGAAGGAAGATTTCATGGGTGTGATTGATGAAGAAGGTCTTGCGAAGAAGGGTAGAACCGTGACTCAAGAATTGCATTGGATGAATAATAAAAAGGGTCCTGAGTAGAAAGAGAGGACCGTGATTCAATAATTGTATTAGATGTTTGATTGGAGGGATTTGGAGTTGCACGTATCTTCAAATTAATAAAATTTCATTGAGGTGAAGGATGAAAGGGGTCCTGTGAATAAAGGGAGGATCTGCGACATAGCAATCGCATTAAATGAATGATGAAGATAATTTGTGATGACACAAATCATTAGAGGAGGAGAAAAATTTTTAGGTGACTGATAATAGAGTTCTTGTCAAGAATGGGAGGACCATGAATTAGGAGTCAAATTAGATGAATCTGAATAGTATTTTGGATCTTAAAAGTAGTTTGGATCTAAATCATCAGAAGAGTCAGAGGAAATATTTGGATTGGAATCCTCGAAGAAGAGGAAATGTTTGGATTAGAATCGGAAGAAGGGTGGGGGAACTCGAATAATAATTTGGATCCAAAGTGTCCAAACCATACCACCGACAATGATATGAAGGTGGGTAATGGGTTACCCAATTTGGTTCTCCATTGCGAAGAACCAAATGAGGTTTGGTCATGATGGGCATGTTTTGATTTATAGACCAAAACTTTGATTCCTTATTGTCGTATCTATAAGGGACCTTCTCGATAATAAGTCATTTTTGGTGTGTGTTGGGTTCAAATGTATAGACCTAAAATGTATGATCAAAATTCTTCAAAGTGAAGAAGGTTTCATGTTAAGTTGGGCAACATAACGAAAACCAACTAGACATTTCGTAAATATGGCGATGCTTGTGTGATTTTACAAAAAGGAAGCTAAGAAAAAATACATCATGATAATGTAATTTTAACAATCCAACAAGGTTTGGACAACATGTTGTGAGTAAAAAGAATCAAAGGATCGAAAGGATTGTCCTAAAAACAAGTTTATAAGATGGATAAACACAAAGAAGAATCATGCAAGTTCGAGAAAACAAAGCTGAATTAATGACCAAAGAATAATGAATGATAAAGAATCAATGGACCAAATTGATTGTTCTAAATGAGACACAACCACACAAAGTTGTTTTTTTTAAACCAGTCAATCATCGAATTATTTCCTAAGTCAGTTTCCAAATGATAGTTGGTGTTGTATGATGATTAACAAAATATCCATACTTATGTCGAGTTCAAAGAAATGAACAAGGCGTAAGTAATAACAAGTTAATTCGACCTCCAAATAAATTATACTAGAAGCAATCCCAAATTCAATCAAGACCTATATTCCAAAAGGTGTCGTGCTCGATTACGATTGTGAGTGACATAAAAATTTCACCAAGATATGTTAACAAAACTTTGCGAAAAGTTAGGTATTGATATCAAGATGATATTGATATAACACGCACAAGTGGTAACACTCAACACTTTTCAAAATCAAGGTAATAATTGAAATCAAACTAAAGCTATACTATACCTAGGAATTGTTTAAGTGTATATAGCCTAACCTTACAATATAAATATTTAGGTCAAGTTTACAAGAAATAAGATGTAATTACCAAAACAGTAGTGACACGATATAAACAAGATAGCCTTTCAAAGGAGAATCAAATTGATGAACCAAGCCTAACTACGATGACAATCTTGACTTGGGTATCAATATAAAAAAGGCTGCCAATGATATAAAAATGTCTCCACACACTTTAGATGTTTAACAACCCAACCGCAAACATGGATGGGCGTAAATAGACACAAAATTGGAGAAAAAAATCAATTGATAACACAAAGGTAGTCACTATTATTTTGATCAACAAAGTGTCAAAATAAAATGAAGGAAATAGATCAAAATGGGGGTGGAAAATGTTGGCCTTACTTGAGGAAGAGTTTCACCTCGCATTCAGGCAAGTGAAAAACTAAGAAAAGTAACGCTTCCCACGTTGCATGATGAACGATGGATCACAACTATTTTTTTTTTTGAAATGGTCAAAGAGGGCTCCTGGCCAAAGATATCTTCCTAGGTGGCTCTCTCAACTAGGTGTTACAAAGTTATCTTAAGCAAGCTTGATTTACCCAAAAAGTTGCAATGACTAATTTGGGAGTATCTCGGCTTTACTTTACCCCCTTCAAACATAGTGGGCAACTACTGTGTCCATGTGTACTATCACTGGGGTCGCCATATGGACAATTGGTAACTCTAACTCACAAGGAAAAACTAGTCAAGTAGGTTGTGCGGAGCACTTCCCGTTTCGTCCACAAGGTTACCTCTTGTGTCGACTACTTTTGGGTTCCTAGGACCACCCCCATTGTTGTAGCTTAAGGCTTATGCCAAAGGTGTTATGTCCTAGTTTTAAGCAGATGGGACGTACCCTTATCCTAACCTGTAAATACAGTGTTTTGAATGTGGTGTTCTTTTTATCTTGTTTAATTTGATGTGGTTTGCTTGAACACATTTTGGAAACCTGCATGGAAACTGTATTAGTAGTTTGATTTTGTTTCAATTCCACCTTTCTTTGACAAGCATGTGTTTTGGTCCTACACAACGAGTTAGTAATTTTCCATAAAAAGAGTAAACATCATTTCTGATTCTCAAGATCATCCAAGGATGCAAGAGAAGAGCATACATGACATTTCTAAAATCCAAGAAGATGCCAAATGGAAAAATACTTAATTCAAACACACCAAGTTAACTCATTCCAATTCAAATATTCTTAACAATTTCAAAGCATCAAAAGACCTAAGAATCATTTTTGATTCCCAAGATCACCCCAAAGGATGCAAGGGAAGAGCATACATGACCTTATTCTTATAAGAAAGCATGCAAAGTCTATCTAGTCTAGCAAAAGCATGTAAACATACCCTGCAAAAATAGGCATTAATTAGATAAAATATGCAAAGAAGTTAGCACATTAACACAACAATTTGAGAAAAATAAAAGACACATGTGCCCTGGTTTAGGCATGTCCACATGGGTTAGGGAAGATGTGCCCCTCTATGTTTCTCGACTCACGCTTACCTATGCCACATAAATTTGTCTGCACACTGGATTAGGGCATGTGCGCTAGGGTAGAGAAAAAGCAAGATACTAAATTCGACAAAGTGCTGTGCCATCCTAAAGGTTCCTGCGTCACCTGAGAGGTGCATGCTCTAGGATTAGTGCGTGTGCACCATGGTAGATAAAAATTAGTATTAAATTCCAAAAGAGTGCCTATGCAACCCAAGAGGTGCTTGTGCCAGGGTTAGTGTGTGTGCACCATCCTGACAAGTTTTCTAGTATAGTGGGGGTATGGTACGAATAGAGTGTCTACGCCCAGTTTGGTGTGCCTACGCCGGGATTAGGGTATGTGCTTATTTGGGGTTAGCATATGTACACCAAGGTTGGCAAAAAGAGATACCAGCTCCGAAAATGTGCCTGCACCACCTGAGAGGTGCCTATGCCAGGGTTAGTGTTCTTGCACTAGGGTTAGTGCACCTATGCCCTGCCTGTAACCGAAGTATGGAAAAAAAACACAAAAAAGCTCACAATACTTCAAATTTTAGCAATTTCGCTTTAAATTGGCAACAACCCATTAAAAGATAGCTATGTATGAGAACCTACACATATAATACTAGAAAAATCCCTAAGAAATTGAACATTATTTATTATATGTGTATATCAAAGGTTAGCCAAAAACAACATAATTCAAGCTAAAATGCTAACGGACTAAGGATCCATCCCATCAAGGCGTGCCAAATGTGTGCATGGTTTTGTTTAACTAAGTTAAGGAAACTAAAACTAACACTTAGTAGTCTTAATTAACAAAGGTAAATCAAAATCTAAAACACCATCAATATAAGAGCTAAGCAAGGTTAGGCAACAACATTATTGCATTAGAACTTTGAAGCATAAATCAAACTAACATGCTAATTATCAAGAACCTCTACTCTTTAGATTACCAACAAAATCAAATGGACCTATGTAGATTCAATGGCAATCAATAGTTGATTGTTTGATATTAGAGAAATTAGGAATGGGAGATCATGACCTAAGAACTTGGATGAATGCAATGCGAGAAATGAGTCTTATCTCTTCTAATGGTGAATTGCGAAAAGAATGAAAAAAGGTTTATAGTGTATTTGTTATATTCTTGCTTTTGTTTCTCAAGAATTAGCTGTAAGTGTAAAGGTGGGAAGAGGGATATTTATATAGCCTAATGGATAAAGGGATCTCTACATCCCTTTGCATGTGGGATAATAGAGATGTTGAGTTAGATGTGGATAAGGGGGTTTAGAAAGGGTTTAGTTAAATTTAGTAGAGTTTATCTTGTCCTTTAGTTACTCATGCGGATAAAGGGGGTTTATTAATTAATCAAGATGATTAATTAATAGATGTGCAAGATTATAAAAGCTTTTTAGAGGAATATTAGCATGATTTAGACTATAGAAGGGGATTAAATCAATTAAATAATGATTTATTACTTTAATGAAAGGGGAAGCTAATTAATTAATAATAATTAATTATTTTAGATAGAAGGAAGGATTAATTAATGGAAGGTCGTTGATTAGGGTATTTGTTGAATAGAAGACTTAATTAATTAACGTAATGTAATTAATTAATGATGATAGGAGAGAAGATGAGCACTATTGATGATATGTCGCCAATTAGCGGAAAGGGGATAATTAGCACAATTTAAGTATTTAAATTGTTTAGGATAAATTATAGGTGTCTACAATTTTCACAGTTTCCTTTCATATTATCCTTCTAATATTTTCCAGAAATTTTCTGAAAGGAGATATACTACGTTGAATAGGTTGAGAGGAATTGTCGATCCTACTTTCAAGGCTTTGTAAAACCAGAAAAGACAAGTGAGACATAATCCATTTTTATTCTCTCAAGCCTCTTCTACATCTAACTCTTCAATTGGTACCCCTAGAAATCTTATCCAAACTCATGTTGATACTCCTCCTACAAATTATCCCATCTTTTAATCACCATTGAATATTGAGTTCCCTATTCAATGAGAACAAGAATCGGAAGAAGAATTGGGAGAATAATTTGTTGAAGAAGAAGCAGAAGAAATAATAATATATAAACAAAGAGAAAGACCTCAACCCATTATTCTTTGGGGAAGTTATACAAGGACACTTTCCCTTACACCTCCTCTTCATGATCTAAAAAGAGTTCCCACAAGAAATTTCCAAAGTTCAAAGGTGAAAACACCTAAATTCCTTAAGAACACATATTATCATTCATCACATCATGCATTATTCTTTGAATTAGACACGAGGATCTTGTTGTGAGAATGTTTGTAGAATATATGTAAGAAAAGAATGCGAACGGTTCTATCTCCTTCCATCTCGGTCCATGAACTATTGGGATGACATAAAAAGCTGTTTCAAAGAAATATTCAAATATACTAAAGACTATAAAGACCTCTTATTCTAGCTAACTCAAATGAATAAGGAATATAACAATACTATGAAGGACTTTATAATCCATTATAATAGGTTTCTCAAAAGGATAAATCTTGAAGCTATGCCCTCTTATGATAACATGAAAAGTTTCTTCATTAGTGCTAAATTTCTGGAGGTAGGATTCATCCTTCGAATATTTTTGTCGATGAATATCACACAAGCTCAAACGACTTCTGTCAAAGTAGATGATGACCTCATCTTATCCAGAAAAATGAAGAACCCTTCAAATGGTAAGGCCCAACATCACAAAGATGATAAAATGAATCAGTTGTTGTAGAAATTGGTAAATGAAGTGAAAAGGATAAAGAGAGAAGTTTCCCAATGAGAATTCCATCAACATCATAATAGAAATAATATTTCAGGAGTACACTGAAAGGATTTACTTTGAGGATTCACCTATCAATGCAAGTTGTAGATATCGAGAAGGTGAAGAATGATTAGAACAAGAAAGTGAAGAAGATAATTTTCTAAAGGTTGAAATAGATAATGACGCACAAATAATATTCTATGAGTATTTTGGAGGTGAGGAAGATGACAATGAAGATACACCTAGCCTCTCATGTGTGGTGTTCACCTATTCTCTATCTCAAAAAGGATATTCTTCCTCCATTATTGGTGTAAAGAAGAACGTGATGTGAAATTGATAGCTTATCTAATATAAATAAGCAACAATTACATTATATAATTGTACAAATCAATAAGAGACAATGTTGCAGAATGAAGATAATAACATAAACACAAAATTAGAGCACAAATATATAATAAACACACTATATTATTGATTGAATAATTTTGGAGCTAATTACATGGTGAGAGAGCTTACAATATATAGCCTTTCCATTTCCTATAAAAAAGGAGATGAGGCTTACCAATATCATCCCACTAATCTCTCCTAGAGAATATCTCCTATGATCACTCACCACTTATATCTCATATATCCCACCAATATCTCCACATACAATAATCTACGTGAGTTGTTTATTCAACAAACTCACAACTAATCGAATATCATATGTTATTAATAATGATTTGTTTTATGAATCTTATTACTAATATTACAATATTTTATTTTTTTCACACAAATATAATATTAATATAAAAATATTAATATCTTACTAACATGTTAACTTACTAATGTAATATATGAATATTACATTTAACTATTACAAACAATAATGTGAGCGCTAATCCAAGAAAAATTACTAACGAAGGTTGAAGATCCTCTCATGGCGACTCTTATAAAAAAATCAGTTGAGGATCTCCACTCCCACCATCCATGGAGTCTCGCATTGGAGAGATCTGATCCCGAGAACAAGCAAGAGGTCACCCGTTAGTCTAGGTAAGTCTTCTAATGCTTCTTCTAAAATTACTCTTATCCTACCAAATATAGTCTTTCAATTTATTTTAATGTACCTTGGAAGTCAAATTCTTTGTCCCAAACATCTACTCCCTTATCCAAGCCTTATCTTGACCTTACAAAAAGTTCCTTCATCCCCCCTATCTGCACCTACTCCATTCGATTACATCAAACATGTGAACTAGAAAAAAGTGCAAATTTTTGAAGCCAAATATTTATGAACTCACTTGAAGCAATTTTAGAGGCTCATCAATTTTATCAAAGGTTGAAGCTTAGAGCCCAATACTATAATTCCCAATCCTAAAGGTCTACTACCAACACCATCTATTCTTCCCACACATAACATGTTTTTTCTAAGTGCATCAAAGACCAATAATATTGATCCTTTATGTGTCTCACTTCTTGTTACAAGATACCAGATGAATAGTTGCATAATAGATTCAGGTGCTTCTAATATTGTAATGGCTATAAAGGTGTCCAATGCTCTCAGGATCACCTTAACACGGGATAGTGGCTCATGTTACTCCATGGAATCAAAGGAGGTTCAACTTGTATAAAATATTAATGATGTAGAGGTGGCTCTCACCGATTTCATGTACAAGAAGGTTTCAATGGATATCTTGGTGGAAGACATTTTGAATTCATTTGGAATGTTGTTAGGTACAAAATTTTTCTAAGACTTGGGAGAAAAATCTAGATGAATTGGTCTTCTGCAACCATCTCAGTTAAAGGAGATATGGAGAAGTTTCTTCTTGTGAAAAATATGAGATACACAATGCAAAAGTCAAGAAATCCATAAGCTAATATTCTATACCAAAATAGTGGCGGGATGACCAATTTTGTAATAACGAGGGGGAAGGTGAGATTACCATCTTGAGTGCACCAAGCATCCCTTTTTGAGGGGGTATTTATCTTAAAGAAGTATTCAGAAATTTTTAATTGCGAGAGGGTAACCTAAAGATTCATGATGATGCAATCCATGAAGAAGAGAAGATTGTTGTCAACAAATTTCAAGCAGAGAAATAAGCTAACATGTTTCTCCAAGATGTGGGGGTTTCTCATTCCCATTTGAATATGAATATTCCCTTCACCATACCATCCATGAATGATAAATTCCAACTTACGACAAGATTTCGAAAGAAGAATTTGTACAAGAATTTCTAAGAGTTATAGAAGAGACAAAAGACCTAATCTAAACCTTGATTTCCTAATCCAAGCCATGGATTTTAAAGACTTGTATAAATCTAATTCAGATTCCTTTGTCAACTTGAAAATTGGTTATGAAAAATTCTATCAAAACAAGAAATTTGACGCCCATCCCGAGTTAATGAGTGATGGAGTGACGATAAAATTGAAATTTAATATTTTCCATTTGAAGAGGAGAATTCTTTATATAATTAAAAATTTGAAACAAATAGCTTTGAGGTCCTCAAAGTTGAGACTCTCTTAAAAAAATCATTAGATCACAACGAGCTTTGAGATGGTGAAGAAATTCTTCCAATGGTTTCCTCGCATCCCAAAATGAAGGTTCTTCAAATCAATTTAAAGATTAGATTTTTGTAATTCCAAAGGACTCTATGTAAGAAATATTGAAAGTGGTAGAAGGCAAGGAATTCCTGAGCTAAGTATTGAATTTTTAGCCCATGCTATGGCCATAAAAGATAAGTATGAGGTTATTTTTGATTCTTCATTTGATGTCAAAACACATCATAACATAATGGAAAAAAAAGTGAATTCAAGACCTCCTCTGGGAAATTTTTAGTAAGCATGAATATGTAAAATGAAAGAACATAGAAATTCAAACAACCCAATCAGGGATCATCCTTAGGGAAATATTGAGATACAAAATGTGAAATCAGCAGTGTGGGGGAACATAGAAGGAAATTTACAATTTTAAATTGGTTCCCAAGATAGTGATAACAAAGGAATTTCTAAGAAAATCCGTGACCAAGAAAAGGATCATGTAGGCTCACTCCTCCCAAGCATATGGTAAAGTGTGAGAGCACCTATCTTCCCTAATAAATTGAGTAAAGGAGGAAACTTTCTCGAACTAGTCAACAAATTTGTTGAGCATGATCACTCAAAGTGTTACCCCTTCGAGGTAACTTATGAAAAGAAAATTTCTACAATGAAACTAGTTTTCCCCCGCATTGTACAATAGGTGATTTAGTTGTGTTTGTCTTTCCTTTTCAATATGGTGTATTTCCCTTTTTTAGGTGTTTTTGTACTCCTTTCATCCTATCTCTTATTGTTCAAAGTGACTTCATAGGCCAATGGATAAGACACTACTTTTTAAGTATGGTAAAATGAGATTCTAGAGTTCCTTTGCATCCTATCCTCACTTTGTTCAATCCGAATAATTCCCAAGTGAGATCTATCTTTTGTCATATTTTTTTGCAAGGGAAAAATTCAACTTGAAAATAGGACAACTATACCCCAAAGAGTGTCAAAAGTTTCATTGTAAACCTTCCCCAACGTCGCTTGAGGTCAGCTCATCCCCTATACCAGTCCTATCTTACCCTTTCAAGTGGTTCTTTATTCTGTGTCAACCTTTTCCATAGGTGATTTAGGAAAACAAGTTCATTCAAGTGCATTTGAGACAATACCTTTTAAGGTAGGATTTTCAAAAGGCTTAGGAATGGTTATTTTTATTCTTTATAAGGGATGGTACACAACCCCACATAGATGTTAAAGGAATTAACTATTCAAGGAGTGGTTTTAAGGATCTAGGAACATTTTTCAACTTTTTTTGTAATATTTTGGAAAGTTTCATAGGTTTCGGGAAAAGTTGCGTAAAAGCGGGTCTTTGAAGGTGAAGGAGCTTACAATACAAAAAAACACTTGATCTTTAGGAAATAATTTTGGAGATATATAAGGATTTGGAAGTAAAAAAAAAACACCATTGAAATGTATGGAAGATCTATAAATTATGGTCATTTCATATTCTTCACAAGATGTAAGAAATTCTTCCCACATAATGTTATTCAACATGCACAACTTGTAGTCCTGATACAAAAGGATATTTTTGAGGATTTTTTAGGAATAATTATAGCATAAAACCCATCCCATTCTTATCCAAATGTTTTTTCCAGTAAAAATCATATAAATGAGTTCCAAAAAATACCTTCGTATGCTCAAGATATGTTGTCGTCAAGCTTCTCTCTAAGGTATGCTTTGGGACTTAGTCATTTTTCTGGGTGGACACATATCACTCCCAGTTTAGGAAAATATTGCACAAAATGTCCTATCCTCATGGGAAATAATGCACACAAAGTGTTCCCATTTCCATTTAATCCCTCTGGACCATCATATGACCCCGACAAAGCTCAAACATGAAAGATTAGCCGATATGCACTTATTTTAAGCCCTCACTTTCACAAACCACAATGTACCACTTGTACTCATCAAGTGAGGGTGGATTTTAGTGCTTAAAATATCATGTAACCTTGGGGAAGTTTGGAAACGAAATTCCTTTCCATGTAAAACTTGGCCCTTGATTCTTCATGTGACCCTAGAAGGTGCCCCTATAGGCCATTTGTTAGCCCCCTCTCCTCTTTGCCTCCAAAAACAAGCAAGTGACAATTGTCAACACTAGGATGAGGCAAATTTTATTTCACCTTGTGTTGCATCCCCATGGGATAGATGGGACACAAAATTTTTTCCAAGCCTAACCCAAGCCTAACCCTTTTATTTCTCCATATATATATACCTATATATATATTAGTCCTATATATATATTATATATATATATATATATATATATATATCCCCTCTCTCTCTTCTATCGGCCAATCTTCATCCGTAACTTGTAAAGTTGAGGTTGAGGTGCATGTTTTTGCACCATATATCCCATACCCTTAGGATAGTTGGGACACAAAAATTTTCCCAAGCCCAAGGGGATTTTGAAAGCCACATTTCATAAAAAATATAATTGTCATATTGTTTTCTCTTCGTGCATACAAGAAAACCACTTCCATCAGAAAAGTATTAAAAATTTTCCTCCTCCATTTATTAGTTTTTCTTCCATTCATCCACATTCATGGATGAAAAACCTCAATTAAACCTGAAATTTATTTACACACCATGTTCGTTCTTTTCTAGATTGACTTCATGGAAAAAAACGTAAAACACTTATATCTCACAATCTAGAGTACAAATCGAAGTGAGATTTTTATGAAAACCTCTCCATTTTTGGAGACCTTCAAGAAGAAATTTGTATAATTTCAAGTAATGCAATGGATTTTTAATAGAAACAACACCCCCATTTTTTCCCTGGATTTTGTTCCTTCAATTTCCCATCACTATGGTGGACGGATCAAGCTAAAACCGTGAGCACAAATTCCGGAAAAAACCTATCCTAGTGATTTTTTTTCACCACAATCCGAGGTGGGAAATAAAAAATTCAAAAATCTTAGTGACTCCATTAGATGTTTTCCCGAAAGCTCACACCGGAAAAAAAAATTCATTTTTTTTCCAAGCATTCTGGGGGTGAAACACAGTGAAATTTAGAGCACGAGATCAAAACAAAGAGTCACATCTAAAAATATTGTTCTCATTGCAAACCGGGCCTATTTTTCTCACTTACTAAAAATATCATATTTTATGCTCCTCCATATGCTAAAATAGTAAGTTCCCTGAATTGTAAGTATGGATCACCCAAATCAATCCAAAAAGGTACAAAAGGAAAGACAAGGTAGGAGTGGCATTTTCCCAAAATAGCAAATTTAGAAAAGTAACCTACTAAAATAAAAAGATGCTAAAAATAGAAATTCACTAGTAGCGAGAGGAGGATGGACTATTCTAGAAGGTTCAAAAGGTGAAATTTGAGAAAAATAAGTCAGATGTCCTAAAATAGCAGAATCGAGGTCCTACTACCGCTACTAAAAGAAAGTCTTCATTTTGGGTGCAGAAATTTATTGATGGATATATTTTCACTCATATTTCTAATTTTTTGACTGTTTAGAAAATTGTGGGATGACCTCATTTCTCAAACAAATAAATAAGGACTTTATAAGATTCCTGGAAGCATCATCTTGTAGCATAATGTGCAAAAGTGGGATGCAGGTATCAAGAGACTCGAGCACCATGAATGATAATTGTGAAAGCCTAAAGAACAAGAAAGTAATCCTCACTCTCCTTGTGAGATCCGAATGCATCATCATGGGTGAGGTTTGTGTTTATCTCAAGATAACTTTCGGAGGTCTTGGGGTAGTGTTTTTAAACACTCATTTGGCGGTCCAAGGTATCTATTTATTGTTTACAAGGAATAGCTTGTTATCATCATTGGCGAGGAAAAATTTCCAAAGTAAAATTCATTAGAGCTTCACATCAGTATAACAAAATTTCATAGCTCATTAGGGGCCAAGATCCTCATCTTCAAATCCTTTGCTGAAATTATTCTTTAATGATGAAGGTATCATCATCCTTTGGAGCACTTCTTCTTTACCTTCCTTCCTCAATATTTCTCCTCTTCTATAACACCTTTTGGTTCTTCATTGTGAGAAATCATGATGTTCATCCTATTCATTTAAATGTGACTTTAGAAAACATTGTAATAAGTCACCATTGTTACCCTTAATTAATAAAAGGGATTTAATTTTTCTTCTAGGAATATCAAAAGTCACATGTTAGAGGGACAAATGAAAGGTCACGTACGAGGTCGGTGAAAAGCCTTCTTAAAATCTATAAATTATAATGACACCCTCATTATTAAAGGTTTTCAATTTTTATGCTCAAGAGATATTACTACGTAGAGTAAAGAAAAAGAGATAGCATTTCTTCTATTCCCTCCCTTCATGTTCTTCCATTTTCTCACTATGTACACTTCGTCAAAAATCAATGTAGTCATTGTTGACTACCCTGCCAAGTGGGGGATGTTGTTGTCAAGAAAGTGGGCAGAAAGTGTTGGTGGTAGTGTGAAAATGGACATGTCTTATGCCACTATCCCCATTGAAGGAAACTTGGTGAAATTGTATGGAGAGAAGAAGATGATGTACCTGATTGAAGACCCAAGCAATGCATCTTATGAAGTTTTGCAAGTAGATGTTGATCTTAAAAATTTTGTGAGCTTTGTGGATTTCAGGGAGTATGAGAGTGTTGAAAACAGAGATCCTAAGTATGTTAATTTTTCTGGGAATTTGGTCTGTGTTTCAGCCTTGAAGAATGTCAAAGAATTTGACTTAAACACAATGGAGGAGCTTCAGAGAAGATGGGTGGTTTACAAACAGAACAAAGAAGAAAAAGAGGTCTACTTCCAGTTGATGAAAACATATCAGAACCTCTTGGCATGGTCATATCCAGGATGGTAGGTGCTTGAATTGTTTCCTTGATTATTTTCTTTAAATTAGGAAAAAGTCTTCTCTACAATGTATAGTTTGTTTTTTGTTCCTTGTTTTTTCTGTTTTTGCTCATTCTGGTCCTTGGTGACCTATTTTTTCTAGTTTCTCTCTTTTTTTTTGAAGATGGATCTGTTTCTCTACCCTGTAAAGATGAATGCGTTGCCCAATGGATATTTTGGAACTTGGTTTTCTTTTTTTCTTGTGACACTCGTGTAGCGAGTTTCCATCCCCCAATCGAGCCAATGTTGGTGCTTAGAATTATCTCGCCCCATTTTTTCCCTTAAATATTTATTGATTCACAGCCTCTGTCATTTTATCCTTCCCCATATTGTGTTTGGTCAGTCTTTCTTTCCATTTTAATCTGCTCCTGGGTCAAAGATCATGTGTGGGTCCATATTTATCTCATGGTTCGTTTGTTCCTCCGGAAAGCTCTTTATTTTGAGTCTCTCGTGCTCTGTTCCTTCAAAATCGTGTTTTCAAGTTTCCTCCATTTTCCATAGTAAATATCTACTGTCCCTATTGTTTTTACCCTAAATACGAAAGAAAAATGAAGTGATGTGTCCCGATGAATGTGTTTGAGTCTTGCAACATTTCTAAAATCTTTGTCATTGAAGAAGATTTCACTTTCGAGGTTCAAATGGTTGTTTCTTTGTTCTTTACGGTTTGATGGGCATTTCCCCTATCAAATTTACATCCTTTTATCAATAGGGAAACATGGCATCCTTTGGTTAGACGTGGCTCGGTCGGACACTTCAAAAATTCTATAAAAAGCCTCAAATTTAAAATGTGTCCACATGGAGGAATGACGCTTGTTTGATAATCAACTTTTGGTTTGGCTTTGAAGTAGCACTGCAGAAGGACACATGGAGGGTTGGTAGGAAAGAGATACAAGGAGACTTCTGCTATGTTTTCCATACGTACACAAATTTCAAAAGGTTTTCAAGAAGTCAAGAAAACATGGAGGAATGACGCTCATTTGAAGATCTCGCTCTTGGGATTTACCTTGGAGTAGAACTAGGAGGACACGTGGAGGCTTCAATGCTTGGTCCGAAATTTGAAATTTTTATGCAAATGGATACATTTTGGCGTAACAGGGACACATGGTGAGCCTACACTCGTTCGGGGTCTTGACTTGGGCGCCATCTAAGAGAAGCACCATGCAGACATTTGGGAACTCTGCTCACTTTGCATTTTACTTAGACATTTCAATGGCCAAAATGAGAGGCGCCTCAAAGCTTGCCAAGTGGCACCTTTTGTTGAGCTTCAAACCTTCAAAAAAAAAATTCTAGAGAAGGACACGTGGCAGGCTGCGCTCATTCAAGGTATCACATTTTTAGGACCGCCTCAACGTGCACCGTGGTGACACGTGGTAATTTGAAAAGTCATAAGCGGCAGGGAAGCGGACCATCGGAGGTGACTTAAAATTATCATGTCTTTGCTTCATAAAGTTTAAAACATCAAAATGGCCCACAAGCCCGATGGGAGATAGTCAATTTTTGCCCAGGTCAACGATGGAGGTGCACGCTTTTAGAGGAAAAGTGGAAAATTTTCCCTTTGAGGGAAGAGAAGCTAAAGGCATAAAAGGACCCCAGGACCGACTAGGACCCACATTAGAAACTTGAAGTGGAAGGCGGAGGAAACATGGAAAATTTTCCTTTTCCAAAAAAAAGAGTAGATGTTAGATTTTTCCATGGTTGCTTTGGGACCCACCTTAGGAGACATGTCGGGCCCATTTTAGAAGTGGAGATGGGAGAAAAATTGGATTTTTTACTAACATTTGCAAATCTGGAAGGAATAAGGTCTTTCTTGGCTAGGGATCCTGCTAGGACACTATTTCTAGAGCTAGGAAAAGCCAAATCAGAAGGAAGAGAAGCCTAGAGAGTTGTTAGAGTCCAATGGCCAAGGAGAGGGATCACCATTGAAGAAAGTGAGCGGCCCATCATTAAATACTACCATTCAAGTGACTCAATCGAGACAACCTCTTTGTGTAATTAAACTCTCCAGCTAGAGGGGCCTTCATTTGATTTTGAAAGGTTTTCTTCACACTCTTTGCACCTATATTTTCGAGGCGATAGAGGTTTCCAAGAAAAATGGCCTTTGGGGGTTATCCATTTTTGAAATTATACTCCTGTGTTCTAAGAACCTTCTGCCCCCCATTAGTTTATCACCCCTCAAGAATCACCTCCTCGAATCAATATGGCTTAACCCACGCCTCCATTTGTTGTAAACACCTTTGGAACTATAATTTTCGTGGGAATGGTTGGTTACCCAAATGCATTGCCTCGAGATGTAAAGAACATACTTCCTAAGTTCCAAGGAAACAATGCCATAACTGGTGACCAACATCTAAAGCTCTTCCTCAATATGATGGAAGATTTTGAGATTGAACATGAAGATGTATACATCAAATTGTTTTTCACACTCTAGAGGAGGATGTAAGGGACTACTACAAAGCATTGCCGATAATTTTGTTGATTCTTGGCCTAAGATGAATGATGCATTCAAATTGCAATATGGTGATAGGACTGACCCTAGGTTTATTATATAAAAGTTTGAAAACATCAAGAAGAATCCCAATGAGTCAGTACATGACTTCAACACAAGGTTCAATAAGACCTTGAGGAGATTGCCTGTCAGGATAAGGCCATGTGATGAATCATGCTTAATCAAATATACTGATGCATTTGATAAAAAGGTTGCTTACTACTTGAGGGACAAGAACCCTACCAACTTAAGGAAAGCATTCACCATGGCCCTACAAATAGAGAATAATATCAAGGCAATAGGAAAACCTCTAAAGAGGAAGGTGTGAAGTTGGTTAACCCAAAAAAGCCTCAGACAAGCAAGGGTGCTGATTTGGAAGAGGTTGTGAAAAATTTGGCAGGGGCTGTCAAGGAGATCTCCTATAAATTAGCCCAAGCTGAGAAAGGAGTTGGGCAGAGCTCACAAGGACAACACAAGCAACAAGGCCAAGACAAATTTACAAATCATCAAAGAATTGATGATAGAGGAAAAGGAGTTGTTGGATTTGGGAATAGGAAGCCCCAAGGTAGAGAAAATAGAATGGTGTATGATCCTTTGGCTGCTAGAGTTGTTGTTGTGGAAGAAACAAAGGTCATTGATTGGTGTGACATATGTTTCATGCCCCATGCTCCTTGTGAAGAAGATAATAAAGAATAAGAAGTAGCTAATGTTGATGATAATGATGATGATGCCTGCATGATGGAGATCCTTGCGAGTTCACCAAGGGAAGAAACTTCAACTGAGGTAATAAGTGCTAGAAATACTGCCACTTTTTGGGATTGCATCCACTGGGTACCTCTTCTTCCCCCCTCTCATACTTTAGAAGTAGACACTATACAAGCTTTTGAATTTCCCACTAATGATTTTGAATACTTGAGGGCATTAATGATTGAAAAGTATGATGGAGGAGTTCCCTCAGAAGAAGATAGGAAACTATTAATGAATGTTGTAGTTTCCCAAGAAAAGGAGCACAATACCAGAAGTAAAGCTGCCAAGGGGCCACAAGCCAAGTCAAAATTTCTAGTGCTTACCAAAGAAACCCCAAAGAAAAATGCATCTGTAGAGAGCTTGTTTCCCCAAGAAAAACTTGTGTTCCTCCCCATGCCCAAAATGAAAAGAATCCCATTCCATCTAATGAATTTTCCAATATTTCCCCTAGTGCTACTCTACCCAAATTTTCTCCATATGACATAGCCCAAATTTTGAGTCAAATCAAAATTCCTGTCCCAATTGTTGAGCTGCTTAGGATCCCTGAGCACAAGAAGAGGGATTTTGAATATTTGGGATTCAAAGGGGGAGAGATCATACAAGGCAGAGATGTAAACAAGGTTGAGGTTCCCCTTACCATTACAGAGTTGGAAAAGCCACAAGTATTGGAAGAGTTGGGGGAACCACCAGAGGTTTATTTAGGAACTTCTTTGGTTAAATCCCAGCTGAATGTGGATCCATTTTTCACTACCCTAGTTATTAAAGACAAGTTATTACATAACTATATGTTTTATTCTAGAGCTTCATGTAATGTCACACCTCTTTAGGTCATGAATGAATTAGGTATCAAATTAACAACAACATATGGGAAGTGCACTTTGCCATGGACGATAGAGAGGTGTCAGTGGTCGGGTGTGTCAAAGTCTAGCGGTCAACTTGCATCTTATCCTGGAAGGAACTTAAAGCTTGATGTAGTCATTGTTGATTTGCCTTACCGCCAAGTGGGGGATGTTGTTGTCAAGAAAGTGGGAAGCAAGTGTTGATGGTAGTGTGGAAATGGACATGTCTTATGCCACTATCCCCATTCAAGGATACTTGGTGAAATTGTATGGAGATAAGAAGATGATGTACCTGAGTGAAGACCCAAACAATGCATCTTATGAATTTTTGAAAGTAGATGTTGATCTTAAAAATTTTGTGAGCTTTGTGGATTTCAGGGAGTATGAGAGTGTTGAAAAAGAGATCCTACGTATGTTGATTTTTCTTGGAATTTGTTCTTTGCTTCACCTTGTAGAATGTCAAATAATTTGACTTAAACACAATGGAGGAGATTCAGAGAAGATGGGTGGTTTACAAACAGAACAAAGAAGAAAAAGAGGTCTACTTCTAGTTGATGAAAACATATCAGAACCTCTTGGCATGGTCATATCCAGGATGGCAGGTGCTTGAATTGTTTCCTTGATTATTTTCTTTAAATTAGGAAAAAGTCTTCTGTACAGTGTATAGTTTTTTTTTTGTTTCCTATTTTTTTGTTTTTGCTCGTTCTGGTCCTTAGTGACCTGTTTTTGCTGGTTTCTCTATTTTTTTTTTTTAAGATGGTGATGTTCCTCTACTACCTGTAAAGATGACTTCACTTCCCGTGGATATTTTGGCACTTGGTCTGCTTTTGTTCTTGTGGCACTCGAAGGGAGTGTCCATCACCGATTCTAATCCAATGTTGGTGCTCAGAATTGTCTCGCCCCATTTGTGCCCTTGAAGATTTATTGATTCACAGCCTCTGTCATTTTATCCTTCCCGTATTGTGTTTGGCCAATATTTGTTTCCATTTTAATCTCCTCTGGGTCAAAGATCATGCGTGGGTCCATATTTTTCTCATGGTTCCTTTGTTCCTCTAAAAAAGCTCTGTATTTTGAGTCTCCCATGCTCTGTTCCTTCAAAACTCACGTTTTCCTATTTTCTCCATTTTCCATAGTCAAGATATGTTGTCCCTACCATTTTTTCCCTAAAAACTCAAAGAGAAATGAATTGATGTCTCCTCGAGGAACGTATTTGAGTCTTACAACATTTCTAAAATCTCTATCATTGAAGAAAATTTCACTTTCAGGCTCAAATTGTCATTTCTCTATGCTTTACGGTTTCATGGGAGTTTCCCTTGGTCAAATTTACATCCTTGTATCAATAGGGAAATGTGGCATCCTTTGGTTAGACGCGGCTCAGCCAAACACTTCAAAAATTCTATAAAAAGCCTCAACTTTAAAATGTGTCCACGTGGAGGAACGACGCTCATTTAAGAATCAAATTTTTGGTTTGGCTTTGAAGTAGTGCTGGGAGGAAACATGGAGGGTTTACAGGAAAGAGAAATGTGGAGACTTCCGCTGGGTTTCCCATACACATGGACAAGTCCAAGACACATGGAGGAACGACACTCATTTGAAAATCTACTTTTGGGCTTTGCCTTGGAAAGCACCGGGAGGACATGTGGATGCTTCGATGCTTAGCCCGAACTTAGGAAAATTTCATGCAAATGGATATAGTTTGGTGGAACAGGGACATGTGGTGAGCCCGCACTCATTCAGGGTCTTCAACTTTGGCACCATCTAAGAGAAGCACCATGCGGACATGTGGGGCACTCTGCTCACTTTGCATTTTACTTAGACTTTTCAATGGCCAAAAGGAGACTACCTCGGAGCTTGACAAGTGGCGCCTTTTTTGAGCTTCAAGCCTTCAAAAAAAAATTCTAGAGAAGGACACGTGGCAAGCCCTGCGCTCATTCAAGGTATCACATTTTTGGACCGCCTCAAGGTGTTCCATGGTGACACGTGGCAATTTGAAAAGTCATAAGGAGCATAGAAGTAGACCATTGGAGGCAACTTAAAATTTTCACCTCTTTGCTTCATAAAGGTTAAAGCATCAAAATGGCCCGCAATCTTGATGGGAAATAGTCAATGGTTTACCCCTTGGTTGAATGGCGGAGGTGTGGGATTTGAGAGGAAAAGTGAAAAAATTTCCCTTTGAGGGAAGAGAAGCTAAAGGCATAAAAGGACCCGAGGATTTGCTTTGGGACCCACATTAGAATCTTGAAGTGGAAGGGCAAAGCTGCGGAGGAAACATGGAAATTTTTCCTTTTCCCAAAAAGACATCAATGTTAGAGTTTTTGGTGGTTCCTTTGGGACCCACCTTAGGACACGTGTCGGACCATTTTCAGAAGTGGAGGTGCGGAGAAAATGGGAAATTTTTCATTTTTTCAAAAGGGTTACAAAAGGTAAAAGGATGCCCCAAGCCTATTTTTTCATCTTCCACGTGGATGACCCACATTCAAAATCAAAGATCAATAGCTGCTTAAGTCTCCAAATCTTATTTCCAACTCCATTTTCTCTGTAAAGCTCCTGGAAGTGTGAATCTTCGTGATTTCTTATTATTTTCTAAATGCTAAGTAGAGGAATGATTTAATTTTGATATCTAGAGTTTGGTGGAGGAGATCTGGAGGCGTCTTTCGCCATTAAAGGAGTTTGACTCTCGGACCTGATCTGGTTTTCCATTTTTCTTCTCTTCAGTATGCAAGGGGAAAGATTTGATTGATATGGAGTGGAAGTGGTTGGTGAATGGATGGAGGTGTGTTTTGCACAAGAAATGAGTTGAATGCGGGAAGAAATCGAAGAGATTTTCCCTTGAGCACCTAGAGACTTTTACAGATCCGATTCTCGCGAATAACAAAAGAATCATGGCAAGCACCGCGCATTTAAAGTTTTCATCTTTTTTCAAGGAAGGGGCTCTATTGAAAATGTTATAAATGGCACGAATTTTTCATGCAAATGGTTGGGAGTTTTTGGAAAGCTCAGGAATGATTCTCTCCAGTAGAAAAAGCTTGACAGAGCCCATCTCTCTTTGTTTCAAATTTGATTGTGTCAAGGTGGTTGCGAGTGTATAGACATTGAGAAGCTTTGAGACTATTCTTGAAAGTTTCCCTTGCTGATAAATTTGATCAAAATTTGAGTTATTCTGTGTCAATCTTGAGTAAAGTGTATTTATTTCATTTTTGAATGCATACGGGTAATTTTTCTTGTTTTTATTGCAATCTTGTACCAAAATATAGTCCAATCACATAGGTCTCGATCCTTGTGATATTTTAGTGGCATATAAACTTTCATTTCTCGAAAGATACTTCATCCGGGAATGGGATAAATGGTTTAAAATCAATTTTCTTTCATTTTGTTGATAGAGATTATCTGTAAGCCTCTCAGGGTGTACCTCGAACATGACTTGGTTGAAATCTTGGTGATTTATTGGGTCCATGACTCGAGCCTTCATGACAGAATCCCACAAGTTGTGTGAAAGAGTACGATCTGGGACTCCATTGAAGAACATATTCTAGTTAAGAAAATTATTTAACTTTTTGTGGCATTTTGTTGATTGAATCTTTCCATTTTGCATAAGCTCTCAAGGATCCGGTGAGTCAAGTCCATCCTGTTTCCCCTCCTACCAAAATTCATTTAACAACAACCAATCTTACCCATAATACCGTTATCACCGAATCACAAAGACCCTGTGCATGTATTTGAACTCACGGTGTGATTGGATAACATGGGTACTATCTCCAAGTTGTGGGACTTGCTACTTGAGATAGACCTCCAGAGAAAGCTGGTTCTTGCTCCTAAACTACCTGCCACAATCTACTCTAATGCAGGATAAGCTAACTATTCTAATCTAAATTTCCAAGGGACCAGGGAGAGAGAATACATAAAATGAAAGCCTACACTAAAGCGGTGATACACCAGAAAAGGAGGGTGTGAGAGTAATCTCCAAATGTGTGAAATACAGAGGCAAAGTGCACACTAGAAGAGGTGATGACAGTTCACCATAATCTAGCAAAATGCATTCACAACAATATTCCAAGCATACACTGATGTTAGTGAATTCCTGCAAGAACATAATAATAGACACAATATTCTTGTAGAAAGATAAAAGGGGCAAGAAGAATGCAAGAAAACACAGCAGGGGAAGATACATCCACAAACTTTGTATTTTATTGCTTCCTGGTATGCACTGATTCATTATTACAAGATAAGGGCCTGGATCACCATGCAAGGAGTCCACTACAAGGGCTGCAACACATTGGCTTCACAAAGCAATTTTGGCGAGCTTTGCCACCCAAAAACTCTCTCTTTTGAATGAGCCCAACACTCTAATTTATAGAAAAATGAGAAGGAAAAGAGAAGGAAAAATGGAAATCCCAAAATCTATCCTTCAACCACACTGTAAGAGGCATTAAATTGAATGGAATGGTTATACATTACTTGCAAAAGGCTCCCCATATTTGTCCCATGTGCTGCAAAGAGAAAGAATGATGGCCATGCCTCTTAATTGCACTCCCTACCAAATAAAACACTTACTCTGAATCCGGCCACGTTTTCTTAAAAAAATCAATCAATTTCTGATCAAATCTGGAATTTCTTGATTGCTATGCATCGGGCTCGGAACCATGATTCCAACGGTACCAATTTTGTGTGATTTCGTTGAGAAATGCAAAAGTTATGGCCTTCGAGTGCGGGCGCTATTTTGGGTCCGCGGCGTTTTTCGTCATTTGACGGGATGAACATTAAGCGATCGGAGCCAAATATGTTTCCTTAATTTAAATATATCTACCCTCATTAAAAATAATAAATCCAGTTTTTGTGGCGTAGAGGACATCGTGCTCGTTCCAGAAAGTCCAATTTTGTGAAAATCGGAGCTCGGAGTCAAAAGTTATGGCCGTTTGAAGTTTCCGGACCAAACGTTGACTTTTCTCCTCTGTCTTCGGCCATTTCGGCTTTTCGCGTCCCACGCATCCCTTTGTCCCAAATGTCCCAGTGCTGCGTGGGACAAATTCTTCCGAACCGCCCGAAATGGGCTTCCATGTCCCTTTTCTGCCGGTGACACGTGGCGTGATCTGATTGGCCTTCGGCTCCTTCGGCTATCCGCGTCCCGCGCGTCCCTTTGTCCCATTTGGCCCAGTGCTGAAGTTCCCTGTTTTGGCCGAACCGGCCGGTTCGCGTACTCGCGGCCCAGATGTCCCAGCATCGCTGTTTCAATAGTTAGTCAATTTTTTCAACTTTTCGGCCAGTTCGGATTTCCGCGTCCCACGCGTCCCTTTGGCCCGGATGTCCCAAATGTTTGCACAGAGACCGCCTAGCAGCTGACCTTTCGGCGGTTCACGCCTTTTGTCCCAACTGTCCCAAGGACCGCCCGGACTAGGACTTAGCCATTTTTCGTGATTTTCCTAGCCCGAGCTTTTTTTTTTTTGCAATTTTTTCACATCTTCTCGAACTTGCTCTCTTCTTCTTGGACAGGGGAGTTAGAAAAAATCTGAGGGGACCCTAGAAACATGACTTTTGCCCGGACTCAATATAATTGCTTGGGACTAAAGAATTTGATGCATGTTATCAAAATTACCTTGAGGGGTGAATTTTGGATAACAATACCCGTATTTATCATGTGTGTACACAAATGAATAATCTCTATTACCAAAACATGCAGAAATAATCAGGGTCTCAAATGTCTTTAGTAACCTTTGCCTTGCTGATGAGAATATCTCCATAATCTGGAAGTGACAACTCGTGAGAGTCAGATTTGGTGTGTTGATCATATTTTCCCCAAGGTCTTCTCTACAAAAATTATGCAAAAGAAAGGTACCTATATCTCCTTTCAAATAATAGAGGTTACAAAATAGGTTCTCTTACCTTGGTTGAAAGGAACAACCTAAAATAGTTAGGATCAGATCACATCCTTTTGTATGTGCTACCCAATCCCTTT
Source organism: Taxus wallichiana var. yunnanensis (assembly GCA_018340775.1). Lineage (NCBI taxonomy): Eukaryota > Viridiplantae > Streptophyta > Pinopsida > Cupressales > Taxaceae > Taxus > Taxus wallichiana. The sequence continues at coordinate 733,506,227 of CM031243.1, read as the reverse complement.
AGAGCACGGGTGTAACAAGTTAGATAGATTGCTTTCCCGGCTGCAAAATGACATACATGATTGTCTATCTGCCTCTGAGTGTCCTGTCAAACCCATGATGTTGCTCGGTCTCTGAAGGAGGTTAAATTTGGGTACCAACAGAGTGCATTCTTTCAAATTTTAACAAAGTGATTATTATGTTTAATGATTTATTTTATATTCAAGTCCAATATTAGAAGGTGGAACTAGGATCGGACATCCTAAAGACTCTTATAGATCATTAATGTAATGCCCATTACAATATTTTTATTTTTATTATTTCTTCTAGTCGGGTTCCCTCTCCTTGATGTTATAACCATCATTATATTAATTCTCATCGCCACATTCACATTCATTATGGGTGGGGTGCACATCCTTACCACCCCTCTCCTCCTCTGACTTAGTGGGAAGGGTGGGACTTGTTACCTCCCTACCATCACATCTTTGTATCGCCACGGATACAAGAAAGTTCACTTTCACGACATTGGCCATTTCACTTGCACTTGGGGTAGGAAAATCAAATTACATATCAACATGAGGGAACCACCCCCACTTCCATTAGATGGGATCCAATTTTTGATGGGAAATACCTTCCTAAAAGTGGGTGGGGAGATCCCAATGATAGATAGACACCAACTTTGACTCTTTTTGTGTATTTGGTCTAATGTTATGATTTTATAATTAGATTTTTACCCAAGAACTCTAGTTCATGTAATTTTTTTCCCGTTCCTTTGAGAGGATTTAAACTTGATGTGTTCTTCCATATTTCCTACTCTTTGTTATGAAGAGTTGTACTATCCTATTCATTGGAATTATAATATTTAGTTCATCATATTGTTAATTAAACTGATTAATTTGGTGATTGAATCTACCTACATATTTTAAACATATTTTTATAAGCACATCACACACCTACACACAGTGTGTGTGTGTGAATATATATATAGATATATATCTATACATATATATATACACACACATACAAACACACAAAAACACGCGTGCACACACACATATGTATATATATATATAAAAGATATTGAACACCAAGAATTTGAAAATCATATTAATGTTTATTGATTCAACTACATGGTAAGTAATGAAACTTAATTGAAGCACATTCTATTTATTTCAAAGAAAATATTAAATTTGAATTTTTAATTTGTTGGTGCTCAAAATGGTCTCGCCCCATCTGTTCCTTTGAAAAATTATTCATTCACGGCCTCTGTCATTTTCTCCTTCCCCGTATGGTGCTTGGTCGGTCTTATTGCCATTTTTTGTCTGCTCTTGGGTCAAGGATCATGTGTAGCTCGTATTTGTTTCATGGTTCCTTTGTTCCTCTGAAAAATATTTGTATTTTGAGTCTCCCGTTCTTTCTTTGTTCAAAACTTGCATTTTCCCGTTTTCTCCATTCACCGAGTCAGAATTTGTTGTTCTTGTTGTCTTTTCCCTAGGTACTTGAGGAGAAATGAGTTGATGTGTCCCTAAGGATCATGTTTGAGCCTTGCAATAGTCTAAATTCTCTGTCCTCAAAGAAGACCTCATTTTCCTACTTGAATGGGTGTTTCTCTGTGTTTTACAGTTTGATAGGCATTTGTCCGAGTCAAATTTACATCATTCAGTTGATAGGGAAATGTGGCACCTCTTTGTTGGATCCGGATCAGATTAATACTTTGATAAATTCCATGAAATGCATCATTTTTAAAATATGTCCACGCGTGCAGGAACAATGCTCATTTGAGAATCAATCTTTTGGTTTGGCTTTAAAGTAGTGCCAGGAGGACATGTGGAGGGCTTCCAGGAAAGAGACATGTGGAGACTCCGCTGGGTTTCCCATACTTAGAAAAATTTCAAAATGTTTTCGGGAAGTCCATGAAACGTGGAGGAATGACACTCATTTGAAGATCTGCTTTTGGGCTTTGCCTTGGAGTAGTCTTTGGGAGGATACGTGGAGGCTTCCGCTGATTTCCCATACTGTATGCAAATGGATACAGTTTGGTGGAACAGGGACACATGGCTAGCCCGCGCTCATTCAGGGTCTTGAACTTGGATTCCATCTAAGAGAAGCATCATGCAGACATGTGGGGCACTCTGCTCACTTTGCATTTTACTTAGAATTTTCAACGGTAAGAGGATACTACCTCGGAGCTTACAAATGGTGCCTTCCACTAAGCTTCAAGAATTTAAACAAATTTTTCTAGAGTAGGACACGTGGTGAGCCCGTGCTCATTCAAGGTATCAAATTTTGGGACCGCCTCAAGGTGCACCATGGTGACACGTGGCAATTTGAAAAGTCACAAGGGGTAGGGAAGCGGACCATCAGAGGTGACTTAAACTTTTCACCTCTTTGCTTCATAAAGGTTAAAACATCAAAATGGCCCGCAAGCCCGATGGGAAATAGTCAATGTTTTACCCTCCAACGGCGGAGGTGCGGACCCGTGGAGGAAAATTGGAAAAATTTCCTTTTGAGAAAAAGAGTTAAAAGTAAAAGGGGAAGCGTAGTTCTGCTGGGACCCACATTGGGACACATGTCAAAAGTATAGAGCAGAGCTACGGGAAAACTTGGAAAATTTTCCTTTTTCCAAAAGAGAGTCAAATGGTAGAATTTCTCCATGTTTCCTTTAGGACCCACCTCAGGACACGTGTTGGGCCCATTTTTAGAAGCGGAGGTGCGAGCAAAATGGGAAATTTTTCCATTTTTTCAAAAGGGTCAGAAAAGGTCAAAGGAAGCCCGAGCCTGTTTTTGCATCTTCCATGTGGATAGCCCACATTCAAAATCAAAGATCAACTTGACTGCTAAGTGTCTAAATCTGATTTTCCCCCCATTTTTGTAAAACTCCTAGGAGTGTGAGTCTTCATGATTTCTTGTTATTTTCTACATGCCAAACAGAGGAGCGAGTTAATTTTGATATCTAGAGTTTTGTGGGGGAGATTTAGAGATGACATTCGCCATGAAAATGGTCTGACTCTCAAGCCCAATTTAGTTTTCTAGTTTTTTTCTCCTGAGCACGCAATGGGTCGATTTGATTAATATGGGGTAGAAGTTGTTAGCGAATGGATGGAAGCATGTTTTGCCTAAGAAAGGAGTTGAATGCGGGAATAAATTGAAGATATTTTCCCTCAAGCACCTAGAGACTTTTACAGATCTGATTCTACGAATCACGAAAGAATCATGGCAAACAATGGTGCATTTAATTTTTTTGTCTTTTCGGAGGAAGGGGATCTATTTGAAATTCTATAAAGGTCACGAATTCATCATGCAAATGGTTGTGAGTTTTTGTAAAAGATCAGGACTGATTATCTCTAGCAAAAAATGCTTGACAAAGCCCATCCATTTTGAGAAGCCATCTAGAGAAGCCTGTATATCTCTCTTTGTGTCAAATTTGATTGTGTCAAGGTGGTTGCAAGTGTACAACCATTGAAAAGCTTTGAGATTTTTCTAGAAACTTTACCTTGCTAGTAAATTTGATCAAACTTTTAGTTATTCAATGTCAATCTTGAGTAAAGTGTATTTATTTCATTTCTGAATGCATACGGTAGTTTTTCTTGTTTATATTGCAATCTTGTACCAAAATATAGTCCAATCACATAGGTATTAGTCCTTTTGATAGTTTAGTGGCATTTGTAATTTCATTTCTTAGAAGATCCTTCATCTGGGAATGGGATAAACGGTTTAAAATCACTTTTCTTTCATTTTGTTGATAGAGATTCTCTGTAAGCCTCTGGGTGTACCTCAGGCGTGACTTGGTTTAAATCTTGGTGCTTTATTGGGTCCTCTGACTTGAGCCTTCATGACAGAATCCCACAGGTTGTGTGAAAGAGTGTTGATCTGGGCCTCCATTGAAGCACATATTCTAGTTGAGGAAACAATTTAACTTTTTGTGGCATTTTTTTGATTGAATCTTTCCATTTTGCATAAGCTCTCAAGGATCTGGTGAGTCAAGTCCATCTTGTCTCCCCCACCAAAATTCATTTAACAACAACCAATCCTACCCATACTACCCTTGTTTTTTCTCTGTATACCCACACTAGACCAAAATCCTTTTACTAAAGTATGCGAAATGATTAGGTTTCCAAATGTCTTTAGTAACCTTTGCCTTGTTGTGAGAATATCTCCATAATCTAGAAGTGACAACTCATGAGAGTCAGATTTGGTGTGTTGATCATATTTTCCCAAGGCCTTCTCTATAAAATTTATGCAAAAGAAAGGTACATGTATCTCCTTTCAAATAACAGAGGTTACACAATAGGTTCTCTTACCTTGGTTGAAAGGCACAACCTAAAATAGTTAGGATAAGATCACATCCTTTTGAGGTGCTATCCATCTCTCCACAAATCCAAGTAACAAAGGGATAGCTAGATTTCTCCTCGGCTACAAAACGACATACATTTATGATCTATTTGCCTCTAAGCTCCCTATTGAATCTGTGTTTCTGCTTGGTTTTAAAAGGAGAACAAATTTGGGTACCAACATAATTGATGTGGAATGTATGTATCAATGATATGCATATATATATATATATATATATATATATATATATATATCATTGATACATACTATATGCATATCATTAATACATACATTTCACATCAATTCAAAATTCAAATTTAATATTTTATTCGAAATAAATAAAATGTGCTTCAGTTAAGTTTAGTTACTTACCATGTAGTTGAATCAATAAAAATTAACACGATTTTCAAATTATTGGTGTTCTCAAGGTGAAAGTTTCATCTTCAATATCTTAGGATAACTAAGACTATGAAGTGCCATTATTTTTCCACATGGGCCAATCACAACATTCTATGATCTTGATCCTACTCACCTCGAGTCAATATCCTTAGGATTGTAACTATTTATGTCCTTAGGTTATCAAGAACCCAAGAACCTAATCCCTTTAGCCTTAACAATCAATACTTCATAATTTAAAAATTAGTTCACGTGGAGTAATGAAAAGCATCTATGTTTTCAATGTTCTCTCCACTACTTGGACTCAAAACGTTATACCAAGACTTCACCAAGAGACAAATAGGCTCATGATTGGTCAACATGGTCTAATCATGAACCACTCAGGTTCTCAAGCCTATGGAATTTTATCTTCCCCATGCCTTATCTGATTGGACCATTTTGAGCTTGGAAAAGATGTAAACAATGGATCCTTAGATCTACTTAACTAATACGGAAACCAAGTATATAAACTAAACCTAATCTTACCATGGATGTAGATAGGATTATTCTCCAAATGGTGAATAAGCAACAAGTGACTTCCACATATCCCTTTGTGAACCAATTGACCTTGATGGTCAATATTCTTTAGCAAATGAATGGTGTGAAGTTCATCTTCCTATCTTGAGCCCAAAACAAGTGAATTTGATCAAAAATTTAGTTTTAAACTATGGAAATATGGACCAAATATGTACAAGTAATTTTTATTAGTTCTAAGATAGAGAAGTTCCAAAATTACATGAATGATCACAATTAAATTCCAAATTTTAATTCTAAGGCCCCAAAATGAGGTGAACATTTTTGGGTGCCAAGAGGTTGCTTGTTAGAATAAATACACTTGACTATCACAATCGACTAGGTGATAGCATTTGAAGTGAACCCAATAGTAGCGAAAATTTTTGTGGTGAAATATTCATTAATTCAAAAATATTTATGTTTTGAAATTGGCATTTGGAAATATTGAGGAGTATTAAACAACAAATTTTCACCTAAATTATAAGGATGTCAGTTATTTTTCCAAGTCAACTCACCTAAAGTTTAAAATAAATTTCATACTTCTTAATGTATATCGCCACTACCGTAAAAATAAAACTAGGTTTACTCACTAATATATAGCTATACAACTTACATCTTGAGGGAATATCTCTTAAAATCATAGTTCTTCCCTCAACTGACAATACATCTACCCAAAAAGAACATATAATCATTTGTTTGAATAAAAATAGTCTATCTACACAAATATATACATAAAAATTCATCGTGGGTTTTTAATAGATAGGATTATTATATAAATGTATGGCTACATAATAGTCATTCACATACAAACTCTAGGACCATACCCATAAAATAGAATTGGTGTAAATTGTTTAGAAATTATTACTCTTTTGCAACCGGCCATAAGTTTATCACATCCATTAAACAAGATTCTATAGATGCTCATGAAAATATGATTCCATGGATTATGTTTATAATTATAAGGTGGCAGGACAATCATAAAATAATGACCCTTTTATCTTATTTTATCCATCCACAAAAGGGGTCACACAACCAAAATCCACGCGAAATATAGGTGTTAAATGATTAACTATATTTTTTGTTCATTTTAAGGTTCAATTTAATAATGCCAAAACCCTTTTGCATGTAGAATACTATGATTATGATATTCCACATGAAATAATTAATCACAATAACATGTCACCACTTCAAAATATTATTGATGATGACATGCCTCCACTTGAGGAAAATCCTTATTATGTGCCTTCATTGATGACATTCACCGTGAATAAGAATTTTTTTAGGAAGAATGGGAATATATAATAAATCACATATTATATATCCACCACATAAACAAGCCAAGGATTATAGTTTATGAATTTGAAACAAATTATATTGAATTTAACCACATCTTGCATGTATAACAAAGTAAAAGTAAAGGACATTTAACATAATATTTAAGTCGGAAAAACTTTCAATTAAAAATCCACATAAAATAACACTTATATTTTATTGAGAATTTAGTTTCACCTAGCACTTCCACTATTTCCTTAATTCCACACAATTACAACCTTTGAAAGGTTTTATAAACTACAAATATCATTCACATAAGACAAAGATCTTGCTTGATATTTCACATATTTCTTGATCATTCACTTATCTTCTCACATCTAGCTCACATGATCTACCAATTATTCACCTAGAAAGAAGAGATTGGAGAACATTGATCATGATGAGATCCAACTAACAGAAGATATTTCTACTCATTAGAAACAAACTTCCGTTCAAATTACTACAATAAAATGTGTTATAAGGAATACAAGTAGATGAATAATTAGGAAGTTATTTTAAGTTGGACTAGGTAACTAAATATCCATTCATTGAAGAAGTAGAGATAAAAAAAGGTAATGATAGTCCAATAGAATGTATATGTGCAATATGTAGTTTGAAACTTGGAAAGGACTACAAAATTAGGTTGGAAAGAATTGAGAAACATTGTTTTAAAAAAAATGTGTGGATTAAGAAAAAATATGGACAAACAAAAAGAACACAATAGGAAAAATCATAAGAATGCATGCATTTAAAAAACATACATAAGTATGAAAATTATCATAATTGTTTATGACATATCATTGAGAAAGGATGAATAAATATATCTTAAATAGGAAAAGTTATTCAGTCCAATCTTCATGCCAAAAATATACAACTCTTTGATATTTACCAAATTCTTAAAAGGGAAGAGATATTTCTAATTTTTATATTATTGTATTTTGTTTCAACATAATAGTTTTCATAATATTCCACAATCAAATTTGTCGATCGCACTACTTGAGAAATGGAAAAATGTCTAGTGATGATTGAGAAAGAGGAAAAGTTTAAGTGTTATCTTATTGTACATTGATGAGGTCGTATAATTTGACAAAATATAATGGGTTTGCATGCACATTTATACTTTTGAGATCCATTCAAGGAAACCTCATATATTAGTTATAAATAAAAATTTAAAATTTGGAATATTAAGAATCTTTATAAATTGGTTATTTCTAGTTTGAGTTATATAACCGGGACGGATGAGTATACTATATATATATTTGATGTGTGTTGTTATTGATGGTGCATAATTAATGAAGGGCACAAAATTCTGTTTGCAATTGAATAAAAAAGAGTTTCCCTATATATGGTTCCAATTCATGACATGGCTCATAGAATAAATCTTGTATACAGTTAGCACACTTGAAAATGTCACAAAAATGGAAAATATTATCTAGGACTTACATACTTATATGTCAAGAAGTCCAAAAGGAATTATAAAGTTCTGAAAATTAAAAATTGGAGTGATTGATTGTAAAAAGCTTCAAAAATATGTTGATACAAGATGGATATCAATGTATGAACCTACATTTAAAATTTTTGAATAACATATATTTTTGGAAAGTTATAGTTTCAAATAGCATATAGAAGTTGATAACACAAAATATTTATAATATTTATTAAATTTTGAAACATTGCTTTGACACTATGTGGTATCCTCCCCATATTGAATGAACGTTTTTTTATGAAACATGATCAAAAGAGATCTATATATATTATTGATTTCATACAGTTGAGAAAACATGTATGTTAATCTCTATATATTTTATACTTTTCCCAAGATATTTTTAACGGGAATGTTTTTCTTAGTTGGTACATTTTAAAATATATTAAAGATCCTAAAATATATTTCAAAATAAATATTAAGGATCATATTTCTATCATATTTAATGAGAGAGATATACCAATGCATACTTTTAAACAATGATTTGATTTAATAGGTACATAAATTGAAGTCCTTGAAATATGTGTTCAATATGATACTCCATTCTTGAGAAATCGGATTGACAAAAAAATGAAATATCTTGCAAAATACTCCAAACTAAGACCTACAACTTTGTCCGCACATCTTTAAAAAAATTACAACACACATCCCATGCTCACATTTGCACACTTCTGCTAGAAAGTGATCAACCTACCTCATTATGCCATGTTTTCTTCACCTTGTTTTGCTTCATGCCATAAATAGAACTTCATATATATGTTCATGAAATTTAAACCACATTATCATTCTCAAAAACTTGTACATACAAGTATCCACTCATTTCACCAAGCTACCATGACCATACCTTCTCATGAGACCTCTTTGTCTTAACATTGTCTTTAAGTTCTCTCTCTATGTACTCAAAATTACCTTGTAAACAACTAAAATAAACCATAAAGACCTTAAAAACAACTTTTGGCATCATTTGACATCAAATAAAACTCATAATAGACTCTCCACATTATTCTTTGGTAGCACATAGAACATACTCAACTTTGGCATCAATGAGAACAACATGCACTTTGTAAAAATCTCATCTTGACATCGATCATGCACAACACCATGATATTGATGACAAATTTTCTACAATCTCCCCTTTTTTCATTAATTTCAACAATACAAATAAATAATATGAAATCATTCTCCCACTTTAACATTAATGACAAAGGGTCTTCTATAAAGCATGTTATCCAATGTCAACAATACAATGAAATGTTGACATAATTGTTTTGATACCAATGTTTGACAAAGGACTCACCTTAGGCTCATGCCACTTGTATAAAAATTCAATACCTTCAAGAAACCATGCATCAAATAACTTCTTCAAATTTCATTGAATAGAGATCATATAGCACCTTGAGCCGATGCCTCTCCTCAATGACAACCAAACTTTCTTGCAATAATATTCAATAATCAGGAAACAAGCACTTATAGGACCATACTCCTCATTTATTAAACATTATCCTCCTTTTAAATTACACCAAGAACTCACCATACATGGAATAAATGGTTGGAAACATCAACCAAATTTGAAAAAAAAACATGACATGTTCCCCTAACACAATGCATACTTTCTATAAGGAATCTTAGATCACATTACCACTTACCTCAGCCTTTCTATGAAAAATCATATTCAAACCTTTATGACTAATAACAATGCAAATTCACATCTCATGACAATATAAAATACCATATTCTTGATACCAATAGACCATCTTCTCAATTGCTGCCAATTGCATGGAACAAAGAAATAACTTTCTTACCTCTTATTTGACTCTACATATCTTCAACGTATCTTCATGACCTACATACCAACTTAACTCGTCCTTAATTTCTCATGAAAAACTGATATAGATCATCCTACTTATGGAACTAATGAACAATATGATAAGCTACCCCTTAGATCATGACTGCTAGATACAAATTGAGCGTCAAAAACTTCCCATGTCCTTCATGTAATTGAGCTAGGATTTCTCAAAATAATATATGCACACCACCATTTTTTAATAATGTGCACGCATTCGATGTACTCTCATAACTTATACACAAATAAATTAAACAACACAAAAACTTTCGTACCTTTATCCATTAACTTATAAAGAAACCAAGATCCCCCTAAGACCATATTCTCCTTCATATGAATCAAGCACTTCGACTATATAAGGACCCAAATTCAAGTTTTACAAGCCACAAAACCTCTTTATGACATCCTCCTTTCATTACATAGACAACCATGCATGGTTTTCTATGACATACTTCTGACTTGATCATACCAACAAATACAAAAGACTTTATAAACATTGTTCTTTCAAAACTCGTAGCAAACACAATTCTCCAGTCTTTATCAAGCCTCTATGGAGATCGACTCACTAGATCAATCCTACAACCAATGATATTGTTATGAGGGAACAATCTAGTACAATATTCTAGAAAATGATCAACCTTGTACTTTTAAAATGGTTTCTTGGATCAATCTACCTCATTCATCTTTCATAGGTTATCATGATACCAACCACATCATAACAACATCACTCTTGCCAACTAGGTATTCACTTTATGTTTCACTATGCCACCATCACCAAGCCATGAATTCTTTCTTACATTACTCTATCAAATAGGACTTTACATACATGCTTCTATCATAACTATATTCTTAACATTTTCACTAGATGAGACTACACAATATATTCCTTGATATGAAAAATCATCTCTTCATGTTAGAATTTGAATGAAAAATCTATAATATTTCGTTATAATTCATGATTTTACTATGAAAATCCTCTTTCAAACTTGATTCTTCAAGCCAAGACACTACAACTCATGACTTGGACCTCCATGCTCAAGAAACACCTCAACAATTCTTGTTAGCTCCTTAATGAATAGTCTGTGCATATTAATTTACATGGTTTCACTATCCAACATACCTAGATCTGACCTTTTTGATCCTAACTTTTCTTAACATTATAATATTATCTTCAAAATTACTATTATGCTAAAATATGTACAAAATACTTCACATATATAGGAAAATACTTCAATGAAAAATAACTTACTAGTATTTTATGACTCTATCTTGTGTCATGCATACCTTCTTCAAACCATGAATACTCTATTCTCATACAATCATTCCTTTATGACTTTCTAACTTCTAAACATCACTCCTATGAACTCACTTATATATTTCATATCCTCCTTAACCATATAGGCTATAGACTTAAAAACATATTGGTCTTACATACCAATCACCTACTCTATGGACCTAAATTAGGCCTCAAGACACAATTCTTTTCTCCAAACATGCCTACCAATTTATTCAAAATGTCTACCAACCTTCACACCTCCATACATATTCTTAGTGCTCATTAAATATCAACACAACTCCATGAATACACCTAAACTGATCAAGACAAGACATAAAAACATAGCTTGTAACACAACTCATCTTCAATGTCCTTCTCATCTGCTACAAGTATTCATTCATCTTCTTGATGCTCTTAAAATATGTATATATTCCTTTAAACCTTCATACACCTTCTTGATGATCTTATTTACAACAAATATTCATGACTATAACTGGTCTGATCAAGTCATCATGTAAACCTACTTCATTACTAAAATCATCTTTCATAGTCCTTTTCTCACAATTGTCCAAGTTATAAACATGACTACATGACTCAACACCTATCCATGATGCTTCTAATGAGTTAATAATTACTTTATGAAGCCTAATAGAGACATCATGTTTCTTAGGACTCTTAGAACATCACGAATTTAGGATATTCCAAGATCTCCATCACCTTATTGTCTTGGGATTGATATTCTATTTTAAGATGTTTTTTTACTTTGGATTGGCATCTCCGATTTGATGAATGTATCATCCTCTCTTCCTATACTATTTGAGATGGTAGTAAATACTACTGTCACTATTGGAACTCTTTAACCTCTTTCCTACTCTCTATCATAGAAAATTGTCCACTTTGGTTTGTAGGTTGATCAAGACTCAACTTGAATATATCTTGTTTCTCCTTCATCTTATCTTCATGGAATTATTTCATGTTATGCTTGACTATGTTTGGCTTTGCTTTAACCTTTTATTCATGATAATACTTCTAAATATGTTTGATTGTATTTGGTTCATCCTTCACCTCATTCACATTGTATAATTTCTTGATATATACTTTCTTAAATATAGAGCTTTAACCTTCTTGTTTTATCCTCGGCTCATGATGACAAAAGCTAGCAATGTGACCTCTTTCATGACAGTTGTTTAAAACATTATATCTCATTTCTCTTTACTGATATAAAATTTTATTCCGTCCATAATATGATGAGTACTCATTTTTGTAGGGCCTCCTACAGTCTCTTGCTTTATGACAAAAAAAAATTCAAGAAAAATAGTAACCATTGAATGAATTTTCATACCTTATGGTATTATGCGGTCTAATTAGATTTGTCTTCTTATGGTTGACCTTCTTGTTCACAATGGTATTCTTCTTATTATTCTTGTATTGATATACTTCTTGACTTGGAATTCCATACTTGTTATCATTCATCTCTTTCTACTCTTTGAATCCTAGACCTATATTTTCATTGGCACACTTTGCCTACTCATCATGTCATTTAGAGCCTCAGTGCTCTTCTCAAACTTCTCATAAGTCTTCAAATTTTTCATTTCCAAATTAAAATATACTTTCAAGAACTCCATTTTGACTTGAACTTGATGTATTCCTCTTCTCTATACTTTATGGATTCCATCTATGTCATGAGACTCGTACATTCTTCTTCCTTAGAATTGAGACTAGTTGTCACCAACTGAACCTGAGTTTCTATTTCCTTGATGATCTCATCATGCTGACTATCCATGCAACTGATTTTATCTTCATACTCTTTGATCAAGAACCTCAATTATTGGTTCTTATTTCTTCTATTCTTCAAGTCATTTAGGGAACTAATCAACTTTTCTTCTAGGTCCACCCTAGCCTCTTCATCTTTTTAATCTTCCATAAGACTGCTCAAACACTTATTACCTACTTCTTTGGCCATGAATAAATTTTTATGCTTGAAATTAGTTTCTTCACTTTAAGATGTACTACAGTATTATTTTCTCTTGAATGACTTCTTCATGTTGAACTTTTTTGGACCATTGATTTCCATATGTCATGCCATAATGACATCAAATAGAACTTCATTTTGTGCTTCAAGGATCTTCTTGAAGACGCTAAACATTTTTCAAAAGACCAAGATCTAATACCAATTGTTGAAGCATAATCAATGAGAGGGGAGATGAATTAGTGTCCTTAAAGACTTTCATTTTAGTTATCATAACTAGGTCAAAGCATATAAGTGTGTCCCACTTGGTGGCCAAAAATATTTTAAAATATGACTAGTAAATAAATATTTAAAAATACTATAATTTTTTTAAAATTAGGTAAATTTTTGATGCCCTGCACCTTGGTATTTATAATCTCTTAAAAATACATGTTTTTTCATTTAATATGTGTTTGGTCATGTTTTGGTTTTCAAACAAATTTTTCTGAAAGTATAAAAACACACAAAAGTTGGACACAATTATATGCTCTAACTCAACTTATGCGTTGAACACATATGAGCCATAATGAACATTTACATAACTTGGATGAGTCATTCAATAAAACATCATTATATAAGCAATGTCAAACCATAAATACAACATAAATTTCATCCACATGAGCATTAAATAGTAGATAACACACATGAACACATATACGTGAGAAAACCTAGAGATTATTCCATTAAAAAACAATAATCAAGATTTACTGAAATACCAACTCTACAAGGACCACCAACCCCTAAATTATCAAGCAAAAACTTGAATTTAGCAAGTCTTGGATTACAAGGACGAACTAACCCCTAATTTAATAAATCACCAACTTCACAAGGAGCGCCAACTCATATTTTATCGAACCAACCTAACTTCTGCAAGCACCTACTTGCGAAGGATACTACAACCCCTAATTTACTTGAAGCACCAACTCCACATGGAAGACTCATCACAAACTCAAAACCTAGAATGTTTGTTACTTTCACTTTGTTGATGATCAGCTAGTGATGAGACTCTCTTAGCTATTCTTCTATCCTCAAACTTTCATCGTATGATTCTTCTTTACTCTTCTCTAAATTCATGTCTTCTTCTTCATCTTCTAATCTCTATCCGTGATGTATCACCACCTTATCATGAAATAAAGCCTATTGGATATACATTGATCCTCAAACATCAACAGATCTCTATACCCTTGCACATATGTTCTTGAAGACTCTTCAAACAACTTAGTTTACTTACTCATTCATCATCATCCGCCACCTTCTCTTGGACATGGAATAAATTACCTTTCATAGCTAGATACCTTCATATTTTCAGCATAGATACATTATCCATGGTTTTTAATACCTTATACAACTCACTTTAATCCTTATATCTTGCTCATACTCTCTACAAGTCATTGTTTTCTAAAACAGCCCTCCTACACCTATATATAGATGGCTCGATTACACATCCATATAGGTTTGTTATTATTGCATCAATGTCATCCAATCCAAGACCTGAAAACATCTAAAAGAATTTACAAATTACATCATGACCTTCTTAAGTACTACCATGACTCAATTTAGTTTTTTACACATTTTTAGGACTCAATAAGACCTACAACACTAGGTTTACAAGCATAAATTTACATCATGATACTTTTGATCAACTTATGGGCATCTTCAAAGCTTGAAACTCTTTGTGAACATTTTCCATGACCTCTTCATACTTCCTCCATGCTTGGACATATCTAAAAATGCATTTACACATGAAAACAACTTAAGAACATGATTGTCCTATTAGGATTGAATACCCAAAAAAACTAAACTCAAGAATAAGTATTGTACAACCTTGAAAAAATCAACCATGAAAAATAAATCATGTGAATGGGTGATCCATGATCTCTATAACATCACCATGCTCATTAGAAACTGTCCCAAAAACCAGTCATGAGAAATTGACTTGGTATGACCTCTAAATGACTGAAACTTGTCTGGAAATCATCATATACATGTATTATAGGTCCATGGAATCATGAAACATCCATTTTTTCAACTATTCCAATGCAAAACATGAGAGCTGCAAAACATTCTTCAAAAAACATTCTTTTTGTGTGGGGTCCACTCACTCATCTGACAAACCAAAACCACCTGGAGATATCTGGGAGAGTCCTCTACATTCTCCAATCATAAAAAGGCAATCAATTATGGGTCTGCATTTCAACCATATCTACCCAATTGACTTCAAGGTGGAGTTTTATACATGTTTTGGTGTTAAAGATTGTTCCTAAAGCTCTCGACCTTAAACCTAAAAATAATGATAGGAAATATGAGATAGAACATCCCTCAATCACTCTCCAAGTGCTTAGGCTCCCATGCAAAAGTTCAACATACTAGTTTGAGCAACTGAAAATGACCTTGTAGCTAGAAACACCATTCTTGAGAACTCGCTTTGACCAAAAATGCAATATCTTTCAAAATACTCTAAACTAAGACTTGATATTTTGTCCACACATTTTAAACAACATGCCAATACACTTTGACACCAATGAGAACAACATGCACCGTAACCATCTCATCTTGACATCATTCATGCACAACATCATGACTTCTTTGACAACTTTTCAACACTTTTGACCCATTATTGTTCCCATTTCCATTCGTGTACCCTATTATGTTATGCATGCAATCATGCTTGGAATTTCACTTTAAGGTGTTTGTTAATTCAAAATTTATTGTAAATAGACTTTTTATGGCTATAAATTGTAAATTATTATATTAAAATCTCCATATCATTGATAATTTGTTTCACATATATATGAATATTTTTGTAATTTCATTTTTGAGATTTTCACGATTCATCATTGAGAGATTTATCTCGAATATTGTGTGATGAGGTTTTATAATTGTTCAACCAATCGATCTCTGTGTGTGTGTTTATGTGTGTGTGTGTGTGTGTGTGTGTGTGTGTGTGTGTGTGTGTGTGTGTGTGTGTGTGTGTGTGTGTGTGTGTGTGTGTGTGTCTATGATTTACTAATTTATTAAGTTGTACTTATGTAAATATATGATTTACTAATTTATCAAGTTGTAGTTATGTAAATTTTTTTAAAATTTTACTATTCATATACTGGTCTAAATCACAAAAATGGGTTGTAAACTTTGAATTGTCAAGCCTAAATTGATAATGTAAAACCAATCTCAAACAAGACAAGTCATTGAAACTAATAGAATACCTAGTGGGTCAACAAATCCTATTCCAAATGTTCTTAATATGCTCTCATTAATGTATCTTTCTAGCATGTTTTAAAACACTTAGCATATCAAAATCAATGTTGTTATGATACAAAGAAACATAGTTGCACCAATAATGGCTAAACTCTTCATGTCTAATGTAGGTGAACTTCAATTTGTACATGTTGACAATTTTCACATATATAACTTCATCTCACATTGAACAAGCTTATGTGAAATTTGAGGGAGCACAATGTGACTAAAGCCCGCATACAAGACATAAAATCTTCCTCTTTTATTTTTTAAAATTAATATTTATTTTGTCTTTTTACTTGAGCCAAAGGCATAAGACTGAGTGACTATGATAAAATGGCTAGTTTTAAATTTGATTAGTGGGTGAGTGTCATACTTGTGACATGTCAATAAAAATGGTAAATTTAAAATTGGATGTCCATTTAACCATTATAAGATAGCTATCTATTTTACTTGGAGAAGACGATCTAAAAATAACAATATCTTATGCATGTGTTAGAATTAAAAACTGATTCATTTTTCTTCAAAAAAAAATTGGAATCCACCACAATAATTTAGTTAGATTGAGACCATTCGTCATTACTCTCAATTATAAAAATATAAAATATTAATAGAATTGTTAGTCAATAAATAACACTTTAATAAATCAAACTATATCACAAATCCAAAATAAACACCTATAAATTAATATTTTTATTTTATTATTTTACATTATTTAAATATATTTGAATCTATTCGTGTTTATTGTGTTTTTAGCCCCGAAAGAAAATGTCGTTTTCAATTACGTTTACACAGTTTTTGTTTTGGTCATACTAAAGAACACAATTTTTAGATATTCTATTATTGGCCATCAAAGTTTAAAAAATCAGTCCTGTAAACAAAATATTAAAACCGTGTAATAATCGTCTATTATATTTATGAAATGGGAGCAATCTGTAATGGCTTGTCCTTCCTCATACACATTACATGACCCTCTTATTACAAAGCAAAATCTTAATACTTTGTCCAACATTTACACTATCACGAATTACTAGAATAGAATAGAATGCCTGGAATTCCTCATAGCTGAAGAGATCCATAGCTACCACCATCACTTCTGCAAGTCGAACCTTCTACTGCAAATAACCTATTCTGCATTGACAAAAATAAAGTTTTTTTAGCTCTTTAGAACATATTGGTGTGAATTTCTATATAAAATTTAATTGAAATGAAAAGGTCCAAAATATAGACTCAGAATGCTGTAGTAATTACTATTCTGAAAAAAATTATGTTATAACATAATCAGTATTAAACAGCGGAACAATTGTGATAGAAACTGACCTCTTATAAGACACTTTGAGATTGAGTCTGAGAATCAGTAGATGGGTGGTGGAGGGGAAGTGTATTTGTACTGAATTGGTGGAGGGGGTGGAGATTTGTAATAATATGGGGGAGGAGGTGATGGAGAAGGAGGTGGTGGGGATTTATAATAGTATGGAGGAGGAGGAGATGGAGATGGTGGTGGAGGGGATTTATAGTGGTATGGGGGTGGAGGAGATGGGGATGGTGGGGGAGGAGGAGATGGGGATGGTGGTGGAGGAGATTTGTAGTAATATGGCGGTGGAGGAGATGGGGATGGTGGGGGGAGACTTGTAATAGTATGGAGGAGGAGGAGATGGTGATGGTGGTGGTGGGGATTTGTAGTGATATGGTGGGGGTGGTGAAGGAGATGGTGGAGGTGGGGACTTGTAAAAATAGGGAGGAGGAGGAGATGGAGACGGAGGTGGAGGGGACTTATAGTAGTATGGTGGTGGAGGAGAGGGAGATGGTGGAGGTGGAGATTTGTAGATGTATGGTGGGGGGAGAAGGAGATGGTGGAGGTGGTGATTTATAGTAATATGGTGGAGGGGGTGAAGGAGATGGTGGAGGAGGTGACTTGTAGTAGTATGGGGGAGGAGGAGATGGAGAGGGTGGTGGTGGGGATTTGTAGATATATGGTGGGGGTGGCGATGGGGATGGCGGAGGTGGGGATTTATAGTAATATGGAGGAGGAGGAGATGGAGATGGAGGTGGTGGGGACTTGTAATAGTATGGTGCTGGAGGAGATGGAGATGGTGGAGGTGGAGATTTATAATGGTATGGTGGTGGAGGTGAAGGAGATGGCGGTGGAGGAGACTTGTAATAATATGGAGGAGAAGAAGATGGAGATGGTGGAGGTGGGGATTGGTGTAATAATAGGTAGGAGGTGGAGATAAGTAATAGTAAACTGGAGGTGAATAATGATCGTACTCAGCTGCTGCCAAGGCCACCAGAGAAAATGCCATAGCCACTAGAATTGCCATTGAATCTGGATATGATACTCTGCCAGCACCAATCTACTGCTTTGCTTCTGCTTCTGCAGTGCAGTTATCATTGAGGTTGTGAGTGTATGTATTTATATGTGCTAATGTATGATACAGGTCTTGCTTTCCGCGTGGGGGGCCAAGTCAAGTAGGTCAGGTGGTGATGCAATTTCTGATATAATTTTTAATTGATCACTGATATATGTGTGGTTATGAGAATTTCTTTGACACTGAACAGTTGTACCAATTCAAAAAAATCTACAACGAAATGCCCAGTGGCATATAATATGGCGCACTATAATTAATTGGAGTTCCCATTAAAGTCAGACCAGTTGAATACATAATGTAAAATAAAAATCATTGTATCGGATAAAATTTCACTGTATCAGTGCCCTCATTATTGGATCTGTAGAGCACTGAACCAAACCCAATTCATGGCTCCCGCAGAAACATATACTAAATCTACAAAAGTAATTACAGTCAATTTTGCTATTTTTTTAATTTTAAAATTTGTGAAATTGGAGAAATGTTCATACAAGATATAATTCCATCATGGTAAGTAGAATGTTCGTCAATGTTTTTGAAACATTCTTGCCCATGTCATTCTGTGAATTCTTTTGAATCCTCCGCATAGATTTATCTTTACTACCTTCATTTTGTCGGTCTTTCTTTTAATAGCAATATTTAAAAACTTATCCAGCTCCAACAACCTCCCAGAAACTTCAATATCTTATCATCTTTTTAGTCGTTTTCTGAATAATTATAATATTTTTAAAACTTATCACTAACTTCAAGACGGACTTCCATTATTTTATTCAGGTAGACAATCTATCCTACTTGGAGACAGCAGGATGACTTTGTTTTTGTTCATACAGAGTATTCTAGCAGGAAAATGCCACAAGGTGGCAGGAATATACGACAAGAGGTTCCAAACTAGTAAAAAGATGGGGTATAAATACAATAATCAGTACAAAATAGCATTTATCATACCAGCGGACAGGGAAGAGGGGAGAGTATTGAGAATTACAGTTCTAATTGACATGAGGAAATGGAGAAGGGAGGGCTTATTAAATGGGCCTGTGAGGGTTAAAGGAAAATTTGATATTATTTATTAGGGTATAAATCTTCTAAATATAAAAGAAATACGATTGTGTTTGACATCAAAAGTAAATTAGGTAGTAGATATTTTCTAGTGTTTATCATCAAGTTGAAAAAGTTAGGTCAATTATTCACATTAACTTGAAGAATATTGATTATTCTTGTATTTCACACATTTGTATTAAATTGATGAAGGTTGATTAATCATGTACATTATATTAAAACCATAACATCAAGTTGAGGAGAATTGATTATTCTTACACTTAATATCATAATTTTTACATTATGTTGGAAAAGATGTATTATTTGTAAATAGTATAATAGATATTAGCAATAAAAATATTAACTATTCATGGGTTCAAAATTAAACATTAACAATAAATTTTAAAAATATATATTATTGTTTATATACCCTATATCCTGCATTTAATATTAAATTAAAACAATATTAATTATTTATATATTTAAAATGTAAACTTTTGTATTAAACTAAAAATATATACATGATTATTCATGCACCCAATATCCACCCCTTAAAAATGAATCCAATACCAGCATGTATTTTAAAATAAAAAAAAAAACTATTTTTTTTTCCCTAAAATTTAATAAAGAGCACATGGAAAGACTCACTCATAAGTGAACTACCTCCTTGTGTATTCTCAAGTTGTATGTAACTATAAAATTTAAATTAATATTACTCTAGACATTTTATTGACACTCCCGTTGTCACTTCCTTTTTCTTTTCTTTTTCCGTTAAATTTTCGAAGACAAATTTTGATGGGAATATCCATTCTGTTTTATTAAATGAACGGGCAGCACAATATTATTTCAGAGACGAGCACATGAAGATAAAAAGAATTTGTATTTGTGGCGAGTAGGTGGATGTGGATCACCCATTACAAATTTCAGAGTTTCATCGCATCCATACCACACATACAAATGTAATGATGTTGCACTAATATTCGGAATAGTTTTATATAGTTTGTGCTAACTATAGTGTTATATATTTTGTGTTATAATATGTAGTTGGTAGTTTATAGAGAAGTTTTCGATTCCAATTCACTTCAAGGTTAATATATTAACCAAGACTACATCAAATTTATATTTAAGATGGGGGCGACTCTAAACTTATTTGTAATTGGATGTCTATTATCTTGTTGAATGTTTCTTACAATATTATTGTCAAGGTCTTAGGGTTCTGTGCCCACCACTTCCTTTGTGTAATTTTTGGGTAGAAAAAATAAGATTTATTCAAAGTAGATATGCTTTCGAGTATGTAAATCTAATATGGGAAGGAATGTAGTGGGCTTGTCGCTCTCGGCATAAGGCACTATTTGTGAAAATTGACTTTGAAATAGCTAAAAGAGTGAATAAAATGACTCTTCATTTTGGTAATGTTATTTAGGGTTAACGATTTGGACCTACCTTTGTTCACTTAGTTCAAATGTTTTTTGCAGATGCTTCAACTTACATGTTTGTCAATGGCGTTAGCTCTTAGTTGTTTGGTTTCTTTCACTTTATTCATCAAGGATGCCCTTTGGGCATGTGCTCTATGTCTTTCTTGCTATATAGTTTTCTTCTCTCAACACCAATGTCAATCAACAAGGTCTTATCAAAGACATCTCTTCTTGGGTCAACACATTATTAGTTTTTTTAATGGACACTTTGTTGATGATTCTTTTCTCACCTTACTTGAAGAAAATAGCAATATGTACATCAATCTACGCATTTCCTTGACATTTATTTATGCTTTAATCTAAATTGAATTAAACCTTTATTTCAAAGTAACTACTATAATGAATGATATGCAAATGATAATACACACTCATTGGAAAAGAAAAAAGAAAGTAATAACATGAAACACTAAGTGAGAGAGGAAGAGAGGGTAACTTAGCTGATTTAATGCAATTTGGACATGATCTGGGTAGATGACTTGTTGAAATAGGACTCGTAGGTAGAAGTGTCATCAAGGCTCAATGAAGGTTCTAGAACTCATAAATGTGTAGGACATAAGTGGTCATGGGAGAATAGGAGTACCCGGTACAAGTGAGTAATCTGGGTGCTAGTGTCCAGTCAAGTACTCAAGTTCTATCCTTTTCTACGCATGAGGAGCTTTGTTGTTAGCATAATTTTTTCGCTCTAGTTTTGATATATTTTCATTAATTGTACATGTAAATTGAAATGATAAATACCTAGTTACGTGCCCATAAACCACATCAAATATAAAAATAAAAATGGAAAATGTGGAGTCGACCGATTCCAAGTGGCGGTCACCTAAAGAGTGAACTTAGTACCAAACATTGCACTACATTTCAGACTCCATGTAGTTCTATATGAATGTGTGTGTAATGATGACCTAGGATGCCCTTGTGCAAGTTGCACAGTGTTAGTAGGATAGATCTAGAATGTAACAATGTATAGAATGTGTGTGATGGAATAAAATGAACTTCCCCTCCTTTGTTGTGTATGCAAAGTGATGCATCTTATGTCCCTTGTGTGAGTGTGTAAGATGGATTCCTTTGAAGTGATCTTATGTCTTTGAATGAAATATTACATGATTATAGGTCATTCTTAGTTCTTGTCCACTTATTTGAGAGCTATAACGATGTATATATATATATATATATATATATATATATATGATTTCATTGTTTGAATTTCAAATTTGAAAACTAGAAGGATGACCAAAGGTTGTAAAAGATGACCCAAAAAGTTACAAAGACCCAAAAGAGTAAGAAGAAAGTAAAGAAGATCGGGAGCACCCAGAAGGGACAGGAGTTCCTGGGTGCTTCTATCCTAAATGGGCACTAGTGTCTAAGGCGATAAAATACCGATAGGGAAAAGGGTGTGTAAGCTCAACTAAAGTATAATAAACAAATAAAATGGCCCAAAATATATTATCAATTACTAGTTTTATTTCTTAGGAATCATGTATATTTTAGTATGCTCTAGGACCTAGAAATGTACCCAAGTGAATAGATTTTATGTCTACATTTTCCCCCACTTTATGTTTTTGAGTGAATAATCGATAGCATAAAGTAGATAGAAGATGTGTACCTTGTGATCATGTACAAAAGAGTGTATTGGATAGCGTTTTGAGTAGACAAGTGAAGCGTGAAGTGATAGTAAAGTGAAGAGTGTAACTAGGAAGGGAGAGATAGACCACTAGGGGTGATGCATATATGTAGTAGTGTGTTATTGGAGCTTGTACTTGTTGATGTGAGTTATTTCTTGTTGCTTCTAAGGATGCACTGTAAAATAAGAGAAATACATTAGTCAAAGTCATGTATATGAAAATTGGAATTAACATATGTATAAGTAAAAGTGTAAAGGTGTCCAAAAGGATTGTGTTCACCTGATGTATAAGGGAGTAAAATATAGAAAATTGTCTTGATTTTATTAGAGATGCTAATACATTTGTATCCCAATGGTGAGGTTTTTGATCTCACGCTAAGAGCGAGTTATTTGTGTAATATCACACCAAGGAAAGTTTTTTGTGAAATCTCATGCCAAGGATGAGTTTTTTGGGTCATCTCACGCCCAAAGAAGAGTGTTGTGGAAAGAGGTTTGTTTTCGAGTCTCTTTTAATGGAAATTCTCAAATAATTTCTACTACACATGGCATGTCACCGTATGTAACTATATGTAATTGTTTGCAATTTAATGTAAAAATAATGTAATCATAATGTAAATAGAATTTATAAGTCATGATTAACAAAAATAGGGCCTAATGTAGCCTAAAGAGGAAAAACTAGGGTATTAATTGTAATCTAGTTAGGATGACTAAAACATTGTAATAGAAGACTAGAGCGAGATGGAATGAATGTAAAAAAACTATTCTAAGTAAAGGATAACCCTAATATGCAAGAGGAGAGAGGAGAAATGACTTAGGCTGGTAATGAGATACTATTGCACGTATTGTAGATCTAGTAGTGGAACTTGGCAAAGTGTAAAAAAACACTTAGAAACCCCGTAGAGGGTAGATCCAGATCTATCTAAAATGACACAGGTGCCTGGGAGGGTACTAGGTTTCCACTGGGCACCATGGCTTGTAATCTGGGTGCTCTAGACAATGTAGATGCTCAAAATATCAACCTGGTATGGTCATTAAATATCTCTAAATACTTCTCATCTGTCATGTTGGATCCTTCGATGGACTAAAGAATGACCCTAATGCAAGTAGAAGCAATAATCCCTAGAAAAATTAAAGATGCATATGAATGGGTCGAGGCGACCTCATCCACCAAACTAGTGAACTTATAACTTAGTGTTGCACTACATTACAGACCCTGATGTAGTTATGGTATGTGTGTGCATGTTGTGCCCTAGGTGTTCTCATGCCAATCACACTTTATGAAGTAGCGAGAAATATTAGCCATAGAAATATAAGTATCATGTGTGTGGCACATTGAATAGAATGAATCCACGCTTTATGAATTATATGTGATGCGAGATATCCTAGCTTGAATGCATGGCACTCTTTGGATGTAAGTGATGCAATGGATGCAGCCCTAGATGGAGTGATAGTAGTGATAATATGTAATAACCTAGGATCCTTATTATTGTCTTATAAGCTTGAAATTTACTGAGGATCTCGAGTTTAATTTCGTAATTAATCTTGACAAGGTCGACTAAGAAGAAGATAAGGATGCCCACAGCTAGAAGTGAACCAAAAAGGAGAGAAGGAGTTTGTACACGATCGAGGTTCCATGAGTGGGACAAGGGTGCCTTGGTTTCCCAGGTATAGTCTTGGGCACCTTGATTTAAGGCTAGAAACTCGGTGATGTTAGAAAATGGGGTGATAAGTATTGAAAATGACACGAAAGATGAAATAAAATATAATAAGAAGATGGCCAAACGTTTAGATTAATTAGTACTTTGTACACTTGAAAACCTTCTCAATAGTAGTATAAGAGCAGAGAGTAGATATTTGAATAATGTGTAATATTTTTGTCTACATTTTCCCCCACTTTATGTTGGTGATTGAAAATCTTGGTAACATAAAGTAGATACATATGTGTACCGATAACCATGTAGAGTGTAGAAGATGTGCCAATGGATTGACTCAAGTGTGGAATGAAAAAATAAAAATATGGAGGATCATGGATTCAAAAGATGAAAATGTGTATAAAAAGTGATGAGAGTGAACCTAGGGCGTAATGTGTGTGTAGTTACCATTGTGTGTAATTTACTGCATTGTTAGTATAGAAGTACAAGTTGCGGTGTGTTGTCATTATCATTATCAATGTTGTTGTTTTTTTGCCCCCAATTTGAATTTTTTTTTTTCTCATACGGCGGACCTACAAGGAGAAAATGTTAAAATAGTAAAATATGTATGTATGAAAAAACATTATATAAAATACACAAATGTAAAGTATGCTAGAATTGAAAATGTAAATGGAAAAATGTAACATGTGCACCTGATCCATGTCGAGAAAAATGGTGGAGAAGAATATTGTGTATTGTCATGAGTTTTTTGGTGATCTCACACCACCCTTGCTAAAGAAGTGTAGGGAGGAAATACTCTGTGTCCTCTAACTCTAATCTCTTGTTCTACATTTTTTTGAAGAGATATCTATACTCTACAAGTTTTTGGGTGATCCATTACCACTGGATGGAGAAGTGTAGAAATGTCACCCACTATAACCCCGAGCCTGTAGCTTCTCTGTAGAATTGTCTAAGGACACCATGTCCTTTTAAGGTCGTTGTGTATGGAGTTTGTATACTTGGTATGAACTCACTCATTATGTCCGAATCGGTGTAGATACATTGTGTTAGTAAAAATACCTCAATGATGCCCCCTTCTTTAGGGGCACATGCGATGACCCTGGAAGGAGAATTCAGCCCCAAAGAGGACCAACCGCACTCTGACCTTTAGATTTCTACCTTGCATAGGGAAGGCAAAACACTTGGTATATACCAAGGATTGTACAAAAGGGGATGGCTAGCAAAAAAAAGTGTTAGTCCGCAATCATAATGTATGTAATTAGTGTAAAAGTGCAAAAATGTAGAAAAACAACCACACACATTAGTGTAAAAATGTAAGAAAAAAAAAGAAGACCTCACAAAGTGGGTTATAAACACGAGACATCAATCACAATGTCTCAAGACACAAAAGACCATTATTACTTTGAAAAAAATAGACAATTTTGCGCACAAGAAAATGGAAAATCCCACAAACAATGGAAAACAATGTAGAGAAGTAGAAACAAATAGATAGTCATGGAAATATGTAGTCCTGAAAAATAAGTGTTGCACATGGAACACTCAATATCATGTTAGAGTGATAACAAATATCTCAAAGCGTGTAAGAAAAATTAATAAGATCCTAAGTATGCAATGAAACAATAAAGCACTGGATACGATGAAATTATATGCCCCTAGTGACCGGTATAGGAAGGGTAGAAGGATAGTATCCATGTCACATGTAAATTTCTTGTATCTATGATCACACTAAATAAAGAGGTGAACATGCATGTGTGTATGATAATAACATATAAGAAATCAATCTAACATGTGTAGTAGAATGAGCATGCAAAACACTAGTAAGCAAAAGTAAATGCTACCAAGACAATGGAGTATGTTGTGGATGGATGGAATGGAATGCAAGATGGAATGATAGGGGCAACATGGCCCCCGAGTTTATGGAAGTGTAGGAAATTAGGTTCATTTTTGTTTTCCCTCGGTAGTCAAGAATGAAATGTAAATTAGAGTGCATCATTGTGAAATGTTCAAGTAGGTTAGGTTGTGTCTAGCGCATTGCGATGAGTGTGTGTATGAGATAGTGAGGAAATACAACATGTAGAGATGGTGTGAGTGGACCCTATGGAGAAAGCGTATACCAGAACATTGTTGAATTCATGGGTGATGATTTATCCCTAAACGTATATCACTATGAAAGAAGTATATGGTGAGAATTCGTGATGGAAAGGGAAACATGGAACCTATATCCTAAGCGTATACCACGAGGTGTAAGAGGTGGGAGTGATGATTTATCCCTAATCGTATATCACTACACTATGAAAGAAGAAGGCTGATGAAGTAGCCTATAGCGTAGGTCACTACCAGATGGGTGATGAGGGTGTGTGATAATAGAAGGTGGTGATTTAGCCTAAAGTGTATACCACTAAGTGATGAATAAGGAAAAAGTTGTGATTTATCCTAAAGAGTATACCACTAAGTGATGAGTGAGAGTAAGGTGATAATTTAGCCTAAAGGGTATATCACTAACTAATGAGTAGGATAAATGATGATGTGATAGAATGACTAAGAATACCATAATATATTAGGTGATGACCAATGTTGTGTGACGCTCAAAATTACAAGAGCTGGAAAATGAGGATTTTTTTAAAACATAAAAAAATTACACAGCTACAATCATACATATTAATTTAATAAAATTCATTAAATAATATTTTTTCTTTTGATCTATCTGACAACATCCATGTAAGCCATGTGCAGCTGAGAAGGGTGTATCCAGATCTCCACGATCTCCCTTCATCACTACTTCAAGTGACAATGGTTACTAGCATTTAGGCTTGACCTTTATTAGGTCATGGGAACCATGTGAAAGTCCTTGGGTCTACCATAAATCTAGTTTCCCAACTTTGTATTCTGGTATCCGACCATTTCCTACCTCATGTTTAATGTTCAACTTCCCATGATCAGCTTACTGACAATTTTTTTAATTAGAGGACTAGGTGATCAAAAATAAACAACCATCAATGCATTAATTTGGCCAAAATTATCCACCATGTACGTTACGGCTAAACTCAAGACAACATACTAGTCTTATGGGTTTTAAGTCTTCTGCCACTTGACAACTATCCCTTTCACTATTATCTAGATATTATAGTTTGTATTTAGTTTATTTCCAATTAAAATTATCTTGTAAGAGTTTATATTGAGATAGATTCCAAGGCCAATTAGGATCATTATGAGATGAGTACATTTGTTATGCTTAAATGTAACTATTTCAGCATTCCACATGTACTTATCGCTTAAAATGCCTTATGGATCTTTTCATCTAATTATCTTCCTATCTATTTTCTCTTTTCCGGTGTTCGATTTTTAACCATAAATTACCTTTTTATAACGATACTCTTTCATCCTCTAAAAATTATGCTTTACAATCTCAACAAATTAATGTCAAGTTTACCCGAAAGGCCGAATTAAATAGATATTAATATATATTGAAGTATTCCTCCCATTAACTACGCCACTAAATAGCTATTTACTTTAGAAATTAAAAGACAATTGAATGTTATAATAATTTTCCCATTTTTGTCTTCATACATTGGTAAATATCAAATAAATATATTTAACAATTTATGATAAGTAAGACCTCATAATTCTAGTATTTATCATTTACTCATATTGAGATATTACTCATACAAAGTAATCATCTCTTTATTAAAAACATAAATTACATATGTCGTTAAGGAAAAATATATAACTTTGTAACTCTCACATAGTGAGGTTTGAATATTAACAATGGGTCCATGATCCCAATAAATTCAATCAAAATTTTAGGATATCATCCTTCTACAAATTGAAATCCAAGTAACTCATTTAGATCCATGCTATAATAAAACTTCTCAAGACATGAGTTTCCGCATATCCGAATGTGACAGCTAATTGTCCTACAAGACTGGAGTAGTGGTATGATGTCAGTTCAAAATGTACTAGCATGAATATTTCCTCCATTTTATGATGCAATTATTTAATAAAATATGAAATATATTCATGTTGTTTTATCAACAAGCGCATCGTAATACAACCGATGAAATGTATTACTACATGTTTTCCATAAAGATACGAGATATGAATGCACACAAATAGAGCAACCAATTTCTATTTTAGTGATCATTTTTCCCTCTAATCACAAGGATTAAAACATCCTTATTTCAGCTTCAAACAATAAATAGTTGACATTTACAATGTTACATAAATCATAGGAACAATATGATTAAGAAAAGTAAATTTTTTAGATCTTATTTTTAATAAGTTACCATCACAAGAAAAAAAAGTAATCAAACCATAACCATTCAACATCTAAATTTAGATTATAACCACAAGGAAATCATGTTTTACATGGTACAAATTTAAATATTATTTTACTTACCCTCCAATAAATGAGCAACTTAACAAAAGCCTGTCCAAATCAACATTTCCAAATACCAATTAAATATATTCTCTCTAGGTAATGATAAGCTCATCATATCATCCAAGAACATCATTAAAAATAAAATAGAACATAATATTTTTGTTTAATGAGAAACTCTATAAAACGTCGAAGAACATCATTAACAAGAGAAATAAAACATATTAATTATATTTAATGAGCAAGTCTATAAAGCGTCAATATATTCCTTTCCAAAAATCAAAACACATTTTTCTTATATATATGAACAACCCAACTAAACAATGTAAAAACACTACGATTACATCATTTACACATGATCTTTACGGTAAACGAACAACCTAACAAAACAATATAGCAACACCATGATTACATCATTTTAACATACTCTTTCCAGGTAAAAAGACAACTAATAATTTCTTTCATACAATATCATTATATTAAACCCAATCATGCCACCAATTACTCCTTGAGTACAACTCGGTCAAGTTGTCCTAGCTTTCATGCCCTTACCAAGACAAGTAATTTCTTTTCACAACCATGTAAGAATCCAAGTCATATTGCCGGGATGGAAGTTACATGCTAAATGCCATTTTTGTAGTTATTCACATATAACAACACACACTCATTTATACATGAACCGATTTAGATGACCATAATAAAAAAATTCTAGAAAATGTAGCCGTGCAAGAGCTTTGACATCCACAAATTTTCATTCAAAAGATCTCAATAAATTAAAAATCATACCTACATATAACAACCAAGAAGGAAAAAAAATACAAAACCCCAACTAGTTGCATATCGATATCAATTTGGTTACCCAAATTGATTCATTTATGCAAATCATTTTGTATACCCAAATAGATTTGGGTATGAAATTGATTTGTTTATAGAAAACGCAATCAAATTTCTATTAACAAAAGTGAAAACCCACAAGCACAAATCGATTTGAAACACAAAAATTCACTAAAACATTTTCCTTCTTCTAGTACAGGAAAAACCCAACTCTTTTCTTTTTGGGTACAATTTATTTTAATGCAAAGAAGGAATTTTAAGTTTCATTCTATTTTTACTTTTGCAGATCAAAACCCAAAACCCCATCTGCATTTTTTTTTCGGCTTTAGCTAAAACCACACAAGGAAAACGTAAGATAATACAAAACCCATCAATTTCCTCTTCAAATTTCATCTCCAAGCAATTAAATCAAAATCTATCCACAAATTCATTTAATTACCATTAAAACAGAATGTGTATTTCCTCATTTTTACAAATAATTGAGCAGAGAATGGAGAAGATATTCATGCACAAGTAAACTTCGAACTAACAACCTCTTAATCTTCCAAATCCAACAAGTTCAATGTTTCCTTCTTCCAAAACTCATGCAAGTATCCCAGAAGGGAAGAATGAAAATAGACAAGGAGAAATAAAAGAAACAAATATAATGAAAGAAACTATAGTTGGGCAACATATTCGAGAATTTTCGGGCTTCCCAATGTTGGCACATGCATTAATGCATGCCACATACTTGTGTTATGTAAAGGTGTTTCGCTTTACGAAACCCACAAATTTTAAGTATTAAAATTAATATATTTTTTTAATATAACTTTTGACTTACATGCCAAATCCTTCTAGAATATACATTACTAATTTTACAAATTAATATTGCATTTTTAAATTTTTTTATTAAGTTGTTATCCAACTTAATGGTTAAGTTAAAATTAATCATCATAATACAAGTCCACATATTACCAACAATATATTATAATGATAATTATTTGAATTTCGACGTTCCATAGGAAATATTCCAATAAAGGAAAAATCACCAAGTCCATAAATAATAATTCAAATATTCTCATAAATTTGGCTTGACATAGCATCATCAAATAAAATAGAAGCAATTATTATTATGGTCATTGCAAAAGTTGAACAAAACAAAAGATGACTAAACCAATTAAAATAAAGTATCCAAATACAAGTAATTGAAAGATTTGTTATCGTTTATGAAGCATTTTACCTAGGATCAAGGCCTAATCACATTTAGGAAGGATCATCAAGGTGAGTGTGGGGTTACCCGTTTAGTAGTGTCATGCCCCGCAGCAAAATCTGTGGGTCATGACATTATGAACCAAATGAATTATTACACACAATGATGATCTCGTCTAATTCTAATTAGACATAACGTAGTTAATTTAACTTTCTATAAAATTGGGAGATTACAAGTTGTAAGAGGATTAAGTAGAATGGATGCAACAAGTAGTGATTTAACCTAATGTATATACCACTACATGATGATGGAAGGCATGATATTGTAATGGAATAATTAGGAATTTAGAAAATGTAAGAGGAGGAGAGAATAGTAGATGAGAGAAAATAATAGAATGATGTAGAAAATAATGAGAAGAGTGGTTATTTAACCTAAGATGTATACCACTATAGTATGTGATGATGCATGTAGGTGACGTTAAAGCCTAGAGTGTAAGTCACTTT
Source organism: Taxus wallichiana var. yunnanensis (assembly GCA_018340775.1). Classification (NCBI taxonomy): domain Eukaryota; kingdom Viridiplantae; phylum Streptophyta; class Pinopsida; order Cupressales; family Taxaceae; genus Taxus; species Taxus wallichiana. Next base: position 733,474,765 of record CM031243.1, on the reverse strand, counting down.
TCTAATGTGTGTGGTATGATGACATGTCGCATGTGGGTAAGGTTTATTTGATTAGTAAAACCTTGATAGTCGAGTATGGACCGAGGAACTAGAGTGTGTCATAAGGTGGTGAGTGCGAACGTGTAATAAATGAAATGGTGTAAATGACCAAATAAGGAGTAGGGTATATAAGTGTGGTGTAGGAAATGCGAGTGTAGAATGTGTAGTGTGTGAAACGTAAGTGTCAAAACCACATTTTCAACAACAAAATACAATTACAAAATTATCAGAATAATTTTTTTCCCTTTAATTTCATGATAAACATCACCACATGGAGTCCAAATAAATAAACTCGACATCACGCAGGACACTTACATAGAAATAAACTCACTCACATGATAGGATAACATAGGGTACACATCAATGTCTTACTCAAATGATGTAAACCAAGACAATGAACCAATTACAATAAGAAACATAGGATAGGCATACTCCACAACATGGCCTTTTCATGGTTTATATATTCATTACATTTAGGTTTCCATTGTATGACCTTATATTTTTCAATAGGATTAAACACATAAGGTTTAAAATTTCCTATTTTTCAAACTTCAATTACTTTATTGGAAGAACATTAGCCTTAAGCGGAGAATGCGTGGTTGGTTCCTTTCTCTAATTCCATTAGTTATCCATAGCTCATTTGTTAAATAAATTAGTTTTAAACAATTATGAGTCTCCTAATATTCAATTCCTATGTTAAACCTTTGTTTCCAAAAAAAAATGTTCAGTTGACTATAACTGTCTAATGAAAACATAACATGGGATCCTTTGCTCCTTTTGAACTAGGCTGCATGTTTTTCTTTAACATTTCACCTATAGTGGTTACTTTAGAATTTACTTTTTTCTCTTATGGAAATAACTTTATATAGCATGACTATGATTAGGAACGTATGTACACACATGCATCTTCTAATATTTGATTAAAGGATATGTTTTGAGAGAGACGAGTTAACTTGGTTTGGAAAAATACTCTCGTTACAAGGAGGAAAATTAACAAGAAGAAAAATGAAGGTTACTAGATGAATAGAAGACCTAGCTCGAGTTAATTTCATAGCATTATTTAATACTAACAATACATTATTTTAATCTTTAACTTATTACAACCAACTATGTAGCTTAACTAATAAGTTGCATCATTCTTGATTCACAATTTGTTGCTCCAATTAGGAATTCATATTTTCACAATCATATTGCACATGGAAGGGTACATTACACATGTGTTCCCATTATAGATATTTTTCTTTGAATTTGAGTGTGAATTTCACATTTCAAACTACTTATGTTTCATCATCTTAAGGATTTACTCCTAATAGCAACAAGTTAATTTCATGTTTTAACCATAAATTCTACTTCTTGAGTGATCCTAGGTTTAATATATTCCTATCTACACCAAGGGTTCTACTAACTTTTACAAGTCCAACTAGAGTGTAATTTCCTTAACTCACAAGACCTTGGCTACAACCAAAGGTATCTTAATCTCAAGGCTACATTTCGTTATTTCATTAGCATCATTGTTTAACCACATTCATGCATACAAAGTATGTGATCATGCATCATATTTGGTTTTCAAAATTTATTAGGTTGTTGTATTATTCATGGATCTCTACTTTATCACATTCATTTTATGATCACATTTGACATTTTAGTTGGTTTTGACATCGCTCAATGGTGTACCAATTTCATAGAATTCATTCCTTAGTTTAATCTTATTTATCCTTTTACTAACTACATTTACGCAATTACTTTGGTCTTGTATTTAACATCATTTTGGAACAAATGTAATTCCTATAACACTTACGTATATTCAATGTTTAAAATTTTACTTTTTCTAGACAAGGGGAACTATCGTGAGATCAAGGAAGGAATTATTAGGATTTTAGGGTGATTTAGATTCAAGATACCTCTTCCCATAAAAATCCTTCCATCATAGTACCCTATTTTTCCTATTATAGTTTGTTATAATTCAACAATTAGTTTAAGTAGATTTAACATTTACACATCATAATTTTTTTGTTACATAAGAGTTTGTGTTGGCTCAAATGCTTTATTTCTCCAAGAAAAATTCATATTTATTTATTTTTAACAAAAAGACGATGCCTAAGTCAATTATGATGAATTTCAAAATAAATTTATTCCTAAACAATATCTTATTTACTCTTGTTTCCCATTACTCTTACATGGTTAATTTGGACTCTTATGGGCATTGTTTTAGAAAAATTTTAATTCAAATAACACATAATTTACACCCGAGGATTTAAGAATATAAGGTACAACCTCACACCGGACAATTCATTTCATTGCTCTTAGTCACGCATAGTATTAAGAGTATACTTGAAAGATAAATAAGCCACACAATCTTATGCATTTCAAAAGTCTCCTAATGACCTATTTCAATTGTTGGGTAAATATGCAAGTAATTCGAAATGTAGTGTCCACTCACATAATTTATATCTCACAAGAGATCCATCATAGGTACAACCACCAACTATCTTGCAAGGCTTTGGCCACCTACTAGGGTACCAAGGGAAATTACGCACAAGGGGAGTTAACTTATTCATGATATATTCATACCTAAAACACCTAGACATGATCACCTCACTTGTCTAAAAATATAGGTTTTACAACATAAAATCACCACCTCTTTAAATATTCAGGAAAAATGTCCTTAATAAGATGTCTTAGGTGCAAAGATTGAAGATGATTAATGATATCAGAGTATTTTATTAACACGAATAATGTTTTATACCTTGGAAAAGTACTTAATCGTGAGAATGAAGTACAATAGGTATTATAATTTGTTCTTTTAATTTCTTCCAAGGTAATTGCGGTTGTAACAATTGAAGCAATTCCTCTATCCATGATTCTTTCTTAGACATTCACCCATGCATTCAAATATCTTAAACTAGCTGGGGCAGGGAGGATGTTGGAAATGGTTATAGAGTATGTTTTAAACCAGCCAATGACATTCACTTGAAATTTTCTAGAGCCTTTCCAATAAGCCCTTTTGCATAATACATCAAGATTTGTAATCCACGAGAACACATTTCTCTCAGGATTTGTTTTTTTCAAAATTTTATTTGCCTATGTTTCAATTCTTTGCTTTCTATCTACCAAAAATTTTATCTTTGTAACCTCATATATACATACCTTTCCTTGGACATTGATGCATTGCCTCAAGCTCCTATTTCAATGCATAACTTGGGAAATTTTGTGGAATGGGTGAACTAATCTAGTAGCCACATTTTGGTTTAATTTATGATCTAACTTCAATGCATCATCATATGGATGCCCACGCTATGATAAAACTTCCCCTTCATCTACTAGAATCATTTGCTGTATGAAACCACATTTCTTTAAGTAATTTTGTCTCGATAGTGCACGTATCCTACCCAATGCATCTCCATTTTATAGCATAATTATTAGAATATCCATGCCATAATGTTTGGATAAAATACCTGCTCAAAATATCTCATTATATTTTTCACTTTGGTTCATAGAATCTTGGTAGGCATTGAAAACTCTTTGCATTTTTTTGTTTTTGATTTATCTCGAGAAGACACACAGACATCACTATAAGAATGTTCTTTTTGGTTAAAGAAAAATGTGAAGACCAAGGTGAAGTGACTAACATGCCACAAATTTAGAGGTGGTTTGTAGATGGGTGAGGATTATTCTCAAAGCATTTCATCTATAATTCCTAACATGTTCTATTTATTGAATAATGGGAATACATAAATCTGGTCTTCTTTAACTATCAAATCACTGCAAAAATCCAAATGTAAACTTTGGGTTTCCAATGAGTAACAAATCTAGAACTCAAATAAAGTGCTTGTATTATTCTACAAGGAAAGATAGGTTTGCATGCCTATAAACCTACCATCCCTTACAGGGGGACTCCAAAACTACAAATCAAGGGGGTCATTACAGGTAAGAAAGGCACTAATAAGTGTATATAGAAATGGTATATATGAAGATGATAGATGGAACTACACCCATATACAATGGAATATAGTGTAGTATATAGAATTTATGTGATGGATAGAGGCACTATGTAATGTAGGATGTGGTTACAGATGTAGATAGAATATGTAATGATCTTAGGTAGGGCTAGACCCAAGTAGAAGGAAATGTAGTGTAGTATGTAGAATAGGTGAGGTGTGTGAATGCAATATGTAGGATGTACATGTAGTGTGGGAGATACTATGATAGGTGTAGGTATAAGATGTGATAGTAAAATATAGACTCATATACAACGTTACCTTGCTTAAATGGAGAACGAGAGGATGTGATGCAAAACTAGGCTTATATGCAATGATGACTAGAGTAATGTGTTTTATGAAGATACAACATAGGATGGTAGAGTATAAATGTATAGGTCATGTATTGTAGTGTGTGGGGTTCATTGTAATGGTAATCCCTCAACGACAATGTGAAACATATCACTAGGGCGTGCCATCGGATAATGAGGGTGGTAAATCATGTAACAGTCATGCGGCTCATTAAAACTAGTGTAATAGGAAAGAAACATAATCAGATGTTGATTTGCGGGTGATGGGATGTGTGTATGTGTTATTCGCCCCAAGTAAAAATGTCCAAGGGTCATGTGAGGTTGTCAAGAAGGTCATCATCCTAAGGGTCAAAGTTAAAGGGGTTGGCATTGGCAACTTGGTAAGCAATGGTGTCTGGTTGATCTTGCAATGAACCATTAAGGCATAGGTTATACATGCCCATGGCACACTCTTCATCATTAAAGGAAGGATGTGGGTAACCATTGGCATACCATCGGTGTAGTGAGGTGAGTATCCAAGGAAGGAACTATTGCAAATGATAGTGCGACCAAAAGGCATATGGAAAATTATATCAGTGTGACTAGGGTATAAGGTACCCATGATGTAAATAAGCCAAAAATCCCTAATGTGAGTGGGGAGGGACAAGGACACATGTTAAATAGACTAGGAGATGGAAAACACATAAGCTATAAGCTGCGGTGACATGTACAAAGCCATAATATAAATGAGGAGCATGAGTAGAAGGTGAAGGTCATTAGAAGTGAAACCCAGACGGGAGAGGCTAGAAAGAGAACAAATGTTTTCATCATAGGTGGGTAAAATGAGACATGGTCCCAAAATGACTCATGTATAAAGAGTGTACATATGAAGGGTAGGTGGGTGGATGATAATATTGGAAATGGGATAATACTAGTCAAGGAGGGGAGGTGTGTTTTATGTGAGGAGAAAACGGTAGAAAGAGATGATGGAGGGGGAACTACATTGACTAAAAAATAGCACACTCAAGTGGAGGTAAATTTGGTTGATCATCTAAAGGCTAAGGTTCATCGGTAGTATCAATGCGAGGGATAGGAATACTAGTATGAGGTTCATGGACACAATATTGGAATGGATCACGATCTCGAAAAATAGTACACTTGACATTCTCATGTAAAAATTTGACACAATGGTTGACGGTTGAAACAACAACTTTGAATGGTGTGAAGACATGGTCTACCTAACAAGAAATTGTATGACACATGGAAATAAATGGCAAAAAGATAGTAGGTAGGTTCTTAGGACCAGTAGTTAAAGGAAAGGTAACATGGTCTAGATATGGATGAAAATAAGCTGTCGTAAGAACGAAGTGAAATGGAATAAGGGCTAATGTCATGAGAAGACAAAGTTAAGGCTTAGATAAAGGAAAAAGGACACAAATTAAGCTCATATCCATTATTGATAAGAGTACACTTGATAACAACATTATAGATGTGAGACATGATGTAAAATGGTGTATCATTGTCAAAGGGGTGAATGTCAGTGGGAGGATTTCCCTGGAATGCTATGTGTTGAGAAAAGGCCTTGACAAATGTATCATATAGGGAATCTGGATGCATGTCGGCACCAAAACATTAGTAGTATAAAATAGGGTTTGAACATAATGAAGCAAATCAAGGTGGGTAAGCGGTATTTGGTTATAGATATATTCATGGTGGTGGAATGAAGAAGTTGTAGAAGGTGGTAGGAAGGACAGTCAGGTTCACCAACATGATTAAAAAAATAGGGCCTAGTGTAGCCTAAAGAGGAAAAAATAGGATATTAATGTTAATCTAGTTAGGAGGACTAAAAGGCTGTAATAAAAGACTAGAGTTTGTATGGAATGCATGTAAACAAACTATTCTAAGTAAATGATAACCCTAAAATGCAAGAGGATAGAAGAAATGACTTAGTTGGTAATGACAAAATGTCACACAGTGATGCGAGATCAGCAGTGGAACTTGGCGGTCTGAGACGAACACTCAAGAAACCATGTAGAGGCTAGATACGATGCATGCAGAAATGATATAGGTGCCGGGTAGGTGTACTGGGGTGCCTTATGGCCTACTAGTCTACAATTTGGGTGCTCTAGACAATGTAGATGCTCGGAATCTCAACTTTGGTATGGTCACTAAATATCTCTCGAATACTTCTTGTTTATCACACTGGGATCTATTGAATGGATGGAAGAATGAACCGTAATTCAAGTAGAAGAAATAAACCATAGAAAAAGGAAAGATGCATATGAATGGGTCGACCGACCTCATCTGCCAAGATAGTGGACTTATAACTAAGTGATGCACTACATTATGGATCCTAATGTAGTTTTTGTGTGTGTACTGTTTTCCCCTAGATTCTCTTGTGTCGATCGCACTTTGTGAAGTAGTGAGAAATAATATCTATAGAAATATAAGTAGCATGTGTGCATGGAATAGAATGAATCCTACCCCCTATGAAGTGTTTGTGATGCAGATATCCTAGCTTGAATACATGGCACTATGTGGATGCAAGTGATGCAATGGATGTAGTCCTAGATGGAGTGATAGTAGTGATAAGATGCAATGACCTAGGACCCATATTATGGTCTTATAGCTTCATATTTATAGGGATCTCAAGTTTAATTTCATAATTAATCCCGATAAGGCCAACTAAGAAGAAGATAAGGATGACCAACAACTAGAAGTGACTCAAAAATGAGCAAAGCAAGTTGTGCATAGAACAAGGAACACTTTGGGTGGGATAAGAGCACCTCGAGGCACCCCAAGTACATCCCGGGCACCTTTATTTAAGGCTAGAAAACTCGGGGTTTTCTAAAATGGAGTGATAATTATTGGAAATTACATGGGAAAGATGAAATAAAATATAATAAGAAGATGTCCAAAAGGTGGGATTAATTAGTAATTTGTACACTTGAGAACCTTCTAAATAGTAGTATAAGACCAGGCTAGATATTTGACTAATGTGTAATATTTGTGTCTCAACTAGGGTCATGTGACTGCTAAGTTGTAGAATTGTGCTATGAACTTCTTGAAACCAAGATGATCTAATAAATTAACCATTTTTCCCGCAGCACACAGAAGCACCCGGGTGGGACACAAGCCCCCACCGTCCCTGTCCTAATCGAGTGCTAGTGTCCTATATGTATTTGTGACCCAAGTCTTATTCGGGGCTATTCATGCCGTGTGTTCATTGTCAAATTTATTTTTTTCTATTGTGATCTATAAATCTATGTTGTTATAAGGTTGATTTTCTCACCTAAATTATGACCCCTCATTTGGGGTGCATGCGAGAAATTAGGATAAGGTTTCCCAAGCGAGATGACTTGATTATTGATATGCATATGTAATAATGGCTTCCTACGGGGTAGGGGATGTGCATGGTGGAAACCAAGGCACATGTAAACAAGATGATCTATAAATAAGAATTAGTGTAACAATAACTCTCATGAAATAGAAAAAAATGTAACATATACCTATAAATACAATATGTACCATGAAAATAGGATTTCATGTGTGGGACATTAATCACAATATCACAAGAAAATTAGTGCCAAGTAGTGATAAGTAAAGAAGGAGCAAAAACAATATAGGACATAGCCCACAAACAATAGCATACAATGTCAAACAAGATCAAGAAAAATGTATCGATAACCGTGGTTATATATAATCCTCAAATCCAATACTACACATGAAACACTCATTAACATGTAAGAAAGATAAATAGTATGTAAAAGCGTGTAGAAATTAGAGAAATGTATAGTGATGGTAATAAGAAATAGTAAATAATGCAGCAATAGAACATGTGATATGTAGAGTGTGAGAGTAGTAAAGGTAGATTCCCCCAAGAGCTGCAGAGGGACTGGTAAAGACTAGTGTAAAGCATCATGCATCATGTATGGATCATTGAAAGGTCCTACATTCACCTCAAGATATGAAGTGAATGCACATTTGTATATAGAAAAATATAATGACATATTAAGTATCTTACTAGCATGGGATACAAAATGTAACATGTAAGTACAATAAGCTATTAGAGTAAATGCAACCAAGATATGCAAATGATGTGTGAATGTGATGGTGTGTTGTAATGTCTAGGATGTGAAAATTAGGATATCCATGTTTCCCCCTAGACGATGTGTGTGTGATTAGGTTAATTTAGGATTATTACCTTAATAGTCAAGAATGAACCGTAGAACAAGAGTGTGTCATTAGGAAATGATGGTACAATATTTATACTAGAGATGTGAGAGTTCTTAGAAATATTTTTCATGAGGTACAAGTATAAAGTAAAGAGTAGGTGATGTGAGGTTCATTTGATGATTGTACCCTCAACAGTCGAGTATGAACTGTAGAACTACAATGAATCATCGGGTAACGAAGATGAAGTATGTGAACCATTGATGGGTGATGCACAAAAAATATATTCATGAAGCACAAAGTGAGAGAGAGTAGTAGATGATAGGAAAGATGTATCTTGAAGAACTGAGTGTGAAGTTTACCAAGGAATGCTTGAAAATATTGATCGAGAAGCATAGAGCATGAAGTGTAGAGAAGCTATAAGAAGATATTAGAGATGTCCAATAGTGATGGAGGGGGCAGAAAGTGTGATGCCCCCCAAGTGTGTATATCAAGAGAAGTTGGAAAATAGATGTGATTATTGTGAAGAAGAATAACCATAGTATTTATAGTGCTTGAAAGGATGAATATCATATATAGAAAGTAGTATGTGCATCATGAGTAAAAGGATCCATAAGTAAGAATGAGTATAAAATCATGTCTAAAGTATCATAGGTGCATGGATATATTTAACAAGGTGTGCACATAGTGTAGATAAGAGAAAGTGCTGCTAGAAAGATTGACGTGAATTACAAAACAAGGTTAATGTACCAATGTATATATGAATATTATGGATAGGAAACTATTGATTAGAACATGCAACTATGGAGGGAGTTTGATTTCCCCCTAAGTGTTCAAGTAATGGAGATACATACAATGATGTGAGAGAGACCATGCCATGGTGGTAGAGTTTGAAATGTGTCCTAGAAATCAATTTAAGCATTAGCATGATCAAAATAAGGAATTATATGTTTAATTAGAGGAGGATGGTGAGGGATCTTAGCTTATGAAAGTGAAATTGGTTGGTCTTACTTTAATGGTGGTAATTTATTTTTATTGGTAACATGATATATGACATAATAGGAGGAGGTAATGGGGATAATTATTTGTTAATTTGGTATGATATTGGGTTGAATAGGTGGCTCTAGAATTACTTGGAGAAGCAACATTAGTAATTAATGCGTGAAACTCACTAGACATAAAGGGATTAGATTTGGGAGCCCTTGGGGTTTAGTAATTGGGGATAAGCAGAGATAAGAATGATGTGTATCAAATTAAATGATATCCTTATGCTCTAAATGTCATATTTTTATTCTAAAGCATAGAAATCATCATCACGGTGTCCATTAATACCATAGTAATTATAATATGGTCTCCTTTTAGAACGAATGACCCAATGATGAGGGTGGTAATGATTAGGTAAGAAATTAATTAAGTGATTATCAAGTAGTGCAAATAATATATCATGTTTTCTATCCTTTTGATCGATTTGGATTTTTCTTTGTTGTGGTAATACCTTTACCTTTCTTGTATGGGCACATGTAGTAGACATGGGATCGAGATGAGATGTAGAAGAAGAATTAGCATGAGATTGAGAAGCATCCTTCGATGTTAGATTTTTGTTGTGGTGTATGAAATATTGGTTTCCATCGCTTGATATTTTTATTTAAATAAATGGTGCAAAGCTTGAATGGACTCAAATATGAATTGATTGGCTGTAGTATCATGACTCATAAGGTCATCGGAGAGACGATAAAAATGGAACTTACTTGTATAGCTTGCATATTACAAGGGAGGTACATAGTCTCTAGGTCTTTTTAGAGAAAATATTTACAATGTGGGTGCATTTGATGTAATTCATACAAGGATACTTAAGGAATATTAGGAGCCATGAAAGAAAAATAATGTGCGAAATAAGGATCTAAGTTTTAGATCACAAGTGGGGTTCACCAAATGATTTAATTTAAATTGAATTAAAACTTTTTTCATAGTAACTATTGTAATAAATGATATACACATGATAATAAACAATAAATGGACAAGCAACAAGAAAGCAATAATATGAAACCCTAAGCAAGAGAGAAAGAGATAGTAACTTAGCTGATTTCGCACAACCCGGAGATGATTTGTGTAGATTAATTGTTGAAATATACTATAAGTAGTGTCATCAAGACTTAGTTAAAATTATGGAACTCATAAATGTGCAGAAAAAAATTTCCCATGGAAGGAAAAGAGTTTTTGGAAACTAGTGATTGATATTGGCACTAGTGTCCAATCAAGTTCACAGGTTCTATCCTTTTCTATGGAGGAGGAGCTTCATTGTAAGCTTCCTTTTGTTGCTCTTGTTTTGATATACTTTTATTGATTTTATATGTAACTTGCAAATAGAAATACCTAGTTATACATGCCCACAAATGACATCAAATCTAAAACTCAAAATTCAAAATGTGGAGTCGAATGACCCTAAAAATCACCTGAAGAGTGAGCTTGGTACTCTGAGTTTTGCATTACATTTCAAAATCCATGTAGTTTTGTGTAAATTTTTTGTGTAATGATTCCCTAGTATTCCCTTGTGTAACTTCCACAGTGATAGTGGGCTAGATCTAGAATGTAACATGTATAAAATGTGTGTGATGGAATAAAATGAACTTCCCCTTCCTAGTTTTTGTATGCATATTGATGCAGCCCTTGTCCCTTATGTGAATGTGCTATATGAATTCCTTGAAATTTATATTGTGACTTTGAATGCAAGAGTAGGTGATCATAGGTAATGCTTAGTCTTTGGAGGCTTATTTGAGAGATATAACTATGTATATATATGATTCCCTTGTTTGAATTTTATATTTAGCAACTAAAAGGCCGACTTAAAGTTGTAAAATATGACCCAAAAGTAAAATAAACCCAAAAGAGTAAGAGGAAATAAAATAAGGTCAAGAATGCCTAGACGAGACATGAGCATTTGGGAGCTTCTATCCTAAATGGGCACTAGTGTCCAAGACCATAAAAGATAAATTAATCAAATACTAAAAGGTCTATAGGGTGTATACGGTCAACAAAAGTATAAGAAACAAAGCAAAAGGCCCAAAATATGTTGTCAATCACTAATTTTCTTTTTCAGCAGTCATGTATATGTTAGTATTCTCTAGGACCTATAAATGTACCCAAGTGCATAGATTTTGTGTCTATAATTTCTTACTTTAGAATCAAGCATTTGATAGTGAAAAACTTAGTGTTACAAGAAATCCTTCCTACATCCTCCTTCTTAGTTGGACCCCTTTCAATATAATTTGATACAACATGGTGAGATATTTTATTTTCTAGGTATTCCATTTTGTATTCTATGAAACCCCATCTCACTTATTGTAGTAAGTCATTAATAGAGTGGAAGAGAAACTTTCTTGCTAGCTCCTAATCCCCTCTCCTTGGTAGGTAAGTTTCAATTTTATACAAATTTCTTGTTTTCATCCATGTCTAATACTCACCATTTTGGGCTCCCTTTCAAGCCTTTTACAAAAAGCTTGAAAAGTTAATCAAAATTTTTCTATGGGCCATCTCGAGAACTTGGAAAAGGATTTCATATGGTTTCTCGAAAATATATTATATTATTAAGGATTCGGAGGCATCATATGCTTTACATTGGGAATTATGGTGGTTCCCTTTGCACAAAGTGGATCATTTTGTTATCAAAGTGTGGGAAGCTTATAATATTTTATTATGCAATTCCATCTCTTAAGGAACTCTTCAAGGACTTAAGACCTAGAAAGTTCTTGTATTTTAACAATTTATTAGTTTCAAAGCCCCAATGAAATTGTTTAGCTCACTTATTGTCTAAAGCATATAGAAGGATTGGGAGAACATTAAATCATGTGGCTTGTGTGAGATGGGGATGGGTTTAGAAATTGAATTTTCATAAATATGTATTCATTTGTTAATGTGTTTTTGTTATTAATTTGTGTAATGTCCCTTTTTGGAGGTTCTTTGGGTATATTTTGTTAATATTTTCAAACAAGATATTCACAAAGTGCAATTTTGGGTTTTAGACAAACTAGGAGATTACTTTCTTGGCTAGAAGAAAAGATAAAATTTTATTGTCTAGTATTAACCAAAAATACTTTCAAGAAATTATGGATGGTATCCCAATGGAAATGCTCCATAAAATTGGAAATTTTTCTTCCCTACCATGGTGCAAAGACTAGAAATAGTATCCAAAAATATCATTTTAGAACTACTCACCCAACAAGGGCTATGAGTTTCTCACACAAAATTTTTCCATGGTGTATAATCTCAATTACATGTGGTCTCTTCATTCTATTATGCATTATTAGAAGTTTAGATTTATTACTATCTGGAACACTGTAATTGAAAACAAACTTTCTCATTTTACTTGGTGACTAATCTATCAAGGTCTATCTGTCATCTATAGGATTATCCATTTAACTTAGTCCCCTAACAAAAATATCCTTATTTTGGATGCATTGAGAACCTTGTACATATTTTTGGTTCTTTCAGAAAGCTCAAATTGTCTTGTATTCGATTGATTATTTCTTCACACCTTTTGCACATAATCCTTTTATTTGGTAATAAATCCTTCTACATGTATTTCACATGATTTGATATTGGAAATTCTAATTTTCATTTGGAAAGAGATAAATTAAGTTATTTTTTCTCTGACAATTATTGATTAAAATCTTTCAACTTATAGAAAAGTTATGATTATTTCCAATGTATTTTTTTATATCTAGGTGCAAGCCCAAAGGTGCCTCTAGTGGTATCCCATCTCTAGACCCTTATTTATCATAGGGGAAATGCTCGGGTAGCATCGTTGTGTGGATCCTACTATTTCCTTCTTCTCTTAATCCCCCACATAGAAGGAGGGGACACTACACCAATATATCTCATTGCCATTCTTGTATCTTCTTTATGTGGGGATCTCTATATTTTTGCCACTCTTATTTAGAGCCTCAACATGGGGGTAGGGCTCACCACCACCATGATGTAACAATTTGTCTTCTCTTAAGGTTAATTTATGAACAAGGTCCCTTGGTTGGCCTTGATAATTTCTCTAGCTTGGGGTAAGAATAAGGAAATGAATACACCATTGAAGCTACTAGAAACATAAACACTTCATGGGATCCTATCTCTAAGGGACCGAAAATTTCATATCAAAGAATTGGGGCAAGTTAGATAAAAGAGACCCTGTTCATTTTTTTATCTTAACGATTTATAGCAAAACAACCATTTGTTTTTAAAGGTTTCATTGATGTATTTGTAAGGTACTCCTATGCTTATGATCTAATGCAATGTTTTGTTTTTTATTCCATAATGCCAATTTTTTGTGAATAGTTATACTATTTTATTTTTAGTAATTTTCATTCTATTTCATCAAAAATTAAAGGAAGTTTTACTTATGAGGAATTTGATGCAAAGGAAAGAACTTTCATTAGGAATGTCTCCTTGGAGTTGAATGTGCAACCACAAGATTCATGGATGTTCCATAGTGTAATCTATAGGAAGAAAGTAATAAAACTAAAAATGATACTTATCCAAAGTGTTGATGTTTCTTGTTCATTATTTTTATTGAAAGGGAATAATACCATTGGCATATATCATCATAAACATGTGAAATTAAAGGTTTAAAAATATAAGAGAACATTTTACTAGAAATAAATTCATACAAAATGCAATACATGTCTATCTCCCATTGTAAAGTGATTTTGTTATGATGTGTAAGACAAGTTTTATTACTATCCAAATTTTCTCTTAGTTAAGAAAATTTTATAGTAGTCAAGCACTCTATAAATGAAGTGTGTTATATTTAAACTTAATTGTGTATGATCTTTTCTCCTTTATGCATATTATTTAATAATATCTAACTCTATTATTTTGGATAATTTTTTGATGTATATAATCAGTCACAACATTATATTATGTCCCATTATTTGGCATTTTCATTTTTTTGAAAAAACCTCCACCAACAAAATGATAATTTAGACTTTTAAAATAAAAATATATACACATTTCTATTACCTTATAGATTTACATGTGTATATTGTATCGATAATTTTGAAACACTTTAAAATTTGTTGAATAATTATAAAGATCTATTTTGTAATAAATTTTTCAAATGTGTTTTTCCACCTTATAGGAACAATATTCATCGAATCATATACATTAAGAGATAGAGTTGGATAGGCCACAACAAAATAATGTTATGCATGTGGAAAATGAAATTTTTAAATGATAAAAAATACACTTTTGTTAACTTTTTTTTAACATATTGTTGCATTTTAATAATTATATTAAGTGAAGATTATTAAAAATTTGATTTTTCATTGATAGTTATTTTCAAATCATGGTGTGAATATATAACACAATGAATTATCTATAGAAGGAACATTATATAGTGATGGATATCAATCCGTGACTTTACGCCTTGGCCAATTAAATTTCATTAGCATGATTCAAACATAACTATACATACATACATGCATACTTACTTACATGCATACACATATATATACACATACATACATATGCACACATGCATTTACATATGTGTGTGTGTGTGGCAATTTGATTTTTTTACATATACATATATAAACACATACATACATACACACATGCACACACATAGATGTGTGTGTGTGTGTGGAAATTTGATTTGTTTGGGTAGTAATTGGTTAAGGGATATTGTCCTAACCATATGAGCATAATGTTAATTAGTTTTATCTGAAATAAATCTAGCTTATAGTTGATAAAGCATCCAAGTGATGTTGTTCTATCATTAGTTTTATAGCACAGTAGTTTAGATGTTATTTAGTTGTTGTTTGGTGGTTGTACTTTTGCACTCTTGTTCATTTTTTGGTCTTTTTATTTGTAGTGGTTATACTGCAATTGGAATTTCATGTAATCATCTGAGATGTTGATCTCCTTTTGGTTTGTTGCATTGTAATATTTAGCTTTTGAGCCTCTTTTGTACTGGGGTATAGTCCCTCCCAAAAAACTATTTTCCTAATTAAAAAAATATGGCTTATTAGGAATACGAAATTATTTTTTGTCATGGTAGACTATAGTTTTGATTTTTACAATAGTACATTATTACAAATATGTGATGCAAGAAAAGAATTTAATTATTTAGTTTTTTTAATCAATATTGTTCTAGAGTTGTAGAGGCCTTTAATTAAGGCCATAGAATTAACAACCAATGTTGGATTCACGTGGAGCCATGCAGGTTTGACTATAGTGGCATACACATTTCACTCTAGGGGTTCAAATTTTTGTGTTTGATGCTTCCAAGTTGTCCAAAAAAACATACAAGAATGTTTCCTTAAGGCAGATGGGTTGATAGAGCTATTAAGTCGATGGTACATGTGTTATGGGCATTGATTATTTAGATCTAACCAAGTGAGTATTATTTTTATGCGACCGCATTTCATATCATACATTTAACTATGGTTACGATAGTGTGTTTTGATCCATTCATTTGAAAAACATCATTCATGAATGGAGGTGGTCTAGATTATCTACATGTATTTGGATTTTTTTTTTTTTGCATAAGCAAAAATCTTATATGAAATTTGTGATTCTTTATTAACTCTTTTGAAATATATTCTCATTTTCATTACAATTAATACATCGAATAAACATCCTTCATTAACATTTTCACCTACATGTTAGTTATTCTGAAGCTCAAAAAAAAGTTGTTTTATTTTTTTTTATAATAGGTAAAACAAGGTTGAGGGGACCCTACCCTTACATGGTAGTGTTCCAAAATGAGCAGATAAAAATATTACAAAGAATACAAAAATATCCATATAAAAGGGTTTATAATAGTATAGCTCTTCTATGAGCATACAATCCAAAAAAACATAGCAAAAAGATTAATAACAACACCGACTAAACCAAAGTCTTACTAACAAAAAAGTAAAAAAATAGCATAGTAAACAAACAACCAAACAAAAAAACATTACTTTTTAGCTTTTCCCAGGTCGGCTTAAATTTTATCCCATTCTTTTGATAGAGACTTAATGTTTGCACCCAATGAAACTAGATCACATTTAGCAGTTTCCCTTTCCTTTTCTTCGGATTACCATGTTCGTGCACTTACCTATACGAATTATCCAATTGAATGGGGTTTGAAGGTATTGCAAATTGGATCTCATAGTAAGAATACTCCATTCCATATAGTTGTGCAATATGGATTTAATATGATCCACCTCATTGGATAGGTTGTTGTAATTTGATTTCATAATTTAAATACTTCCCCCACTGGTGATTTTGGCTACATCTTCAACTGCATTCTCATAGATTTCCGGTCATTAAAGAGAAACTGAACTAAACTCTTAGTAATCCTCATGTCACCTTTCAATTCTTAAATATCCATATCCATTTTGGCAAGATGATTTTCTCCCTTCTTGGGTTCCATTTTACCTAACGCTTTGATCTGCTACCCCAATTGGGTGTTCCTAGGAACTTGATTCCCCTACATACTCGACTTCTCTTCAATTCTAACAGAAAAACTTTGAACATTCTTTAACTTAAGCTTGTTGATATTCGAATCGCATCAATTTCAACAACATCCTTTTCATCCCCAGTATCATCTTCCCGAGAATATTCACTAGACTCATCCTCCTCCAAGTCCGAGTCCTCTTCTTTAGTGTAATCCTCAAGAGCCTTAATAAGAGTACCAATTTTTTCAATGTCAAGGGCAGCTCTTTTGACCCGAGTTAGAATAAAACCTTTGTGAAGTGGGACATCAACTCTTTCATTTTAAACCGAGAAATTAAAGCACATAGAGACCGGAGCAGAAAATAGGGAAAACTAAAACTATGGCTATGTCTAAGAAAATTGAGCATTTGATGATGGTAAGCATAAATACATTTATGATGGCCTTCAACAATAAATTGAATAAGGGTTAAGGCCACTTCATCAAAAGGCCAGGGTAAACATAAGCGTAAGAAACCAAAAAATGGGTGGTAAGTTTTTCATTACCTTATAGGAAAATCTTCAATTCATCTATGGCCTCCTTTTTAGGCTTGTACACCTCCCAACCTTCAACCGATAAACCCATGAAATTAGCCACTATATCAATGGTAATATCAATGTGCATGCCTTTTAGGTCGATAACTCCACCTTTTTTGGTAGATTTCTAGGCTCTGGAAAAATCCTTGCTCATATTTTTGTAATGGCCCTATAAAAATTTGAGAAAGGGAGAAATCCCCATTCTCTACAAATCTTCCATACCCTCTAGCTTTAATCCTTCTAGGTCCGATGGTTCAACTCGCACTTTACGATAACCCCCATTTGACTTTTTTAGAACCAATTCACAAAATCTCCCATTGAGGTTAACCAGATCAAATTTTCACAATCTCGGCTATGTCGATTTCACAAGCATATGAGGGGATTAATAATAATGAAATGTCACAAGTGACTCCAGTCCCAAATCTTTGCATAACTCCAACTTTTAAACAGACGTGTCTTGTAGATCTTATTCATAAAATCTTCGTCATATGGCGGGAGACTCCATGATCGATTATAATTATCCAGGTGGTGACGTGTCTTTGTTGTTCCTTTTGAAGGTCTACTCACACCTTAGTATATATAGCTTCCACATTGGTGACTAATTTCATACCATGACATGTAACCCCTTAGTGGAAAAATAATCCGCAATACAATTTGCGTCTCTATAGACATGTTTAAATTTTATTTCTTCAAACATATTTACCATCCATTTTATGCTAGTTATAGAGTTTTGAATAAATATGAAAGTGGTACCTTTTCCAATGATGTTGTTATTAATGTTGAGAGAATTACCCTCCTATTACAATCTAACAAAGTTGTGTTGACAAAGTTTGTAGAGACATGCTTTGGTATCCCGTAACATCTTCATCAACATGATTCGATTGAATTCCAAGGTTACATTGATACCTTAAAATTAAATTTCCCTGATAATCATGAAATACCCCTCCACAACCATATTTTGTCATTATTTCCTTTGGATGCACCATAAAAATTTAACTTTATCAATTCTTTTCTAGGTTTGACCTCGCCTTATAGCCTAGGATTTGGAATTGAAGGAATATTTTTATAGGGACTTAAACCCTAATTCTTAGATAAATTAATCTCAATCTGGAGTATATTTTTCTTATGTGGAGAAATAATAGAAAAGTTTTCATTGATAGCATTGAAAAAGTGAGCCCCTACTCTATTTTTTGACTCCTTTTTCCTTTGAAGATTCACCTATTCCTCTCTTTTCAAATTTCCCAAACAAGGTGCATGTGGGTAAGATTCCAAATATGTTTAAGTCCTTGACTCTTGAAGGGACTGAACCATTGGGACCATAGTTACTTAATGGAACATGGGAAAACCCACTTTATCTCAAATAAATTTATAAGGGTGTTTCTGACCGATTCTAAAAAGGTAAATTGAAGGAATAGGTGTAAAGAGTCTTCAGTATCTTTTTCACAAAGAACACACATGTTCACCATATGAAAATTCCTCTTATTTAGATTAGCCACAGTAGGAATTTTATCATGGAGGATCAACCACCAAAATATGTTGACCTTGGAAGTAACTTATTTGATCCACACACTTTCCCATTTAAATATATTAGGATCTTCTTCCCCTACGCAAAAGGCATTATAGGCACTTTTAACCGATAAAATCCCATTTTCCTCCCTAGACCACTATAAACTATATGTCTCTAAAATTTTGTTATTAATAATAAATCCACTCAATTTTTATTAATAAAGTTGATCTCATTGTTTTTATGTCCAGCCAAGTCAATTATTTTCCATTAACACAAGGGATCCTCGAGGTTGAAGTAATTTCATACCTTAGTGCCATATTTTTCCAAAGCATCTGTGTAGAGCTTAGGGTAGCTTTCTTTAAGAGTTTTTTCACCTAACCATTTTTCTTTCTAGAAAATTACCATGCTCCCATCCCCTATCATCCATTTTTTTCGTCGATACAATGTGCTTTGTCCAATTTTTTTGATTTCTAAAAGGTTGATCCATTAAAGTTAGCATATTTAAAGCACCATTCATTAGCTTCAAGATTTATCTAGTACTTGTGCCTTTTGATGGAATTCCACACACTATCTTCCTTAATAGTCTCCAAATAATTTTTTACAGCATAGATTTATTCAATTTTTACCAATCTCTAATACCAATGCCCCCAACTCTCTAAGGCTTACAAAATGTTTCCCAAGAAAGGAGTAGAATTTTATCTTTTTTTTTCAGAGCCACTCCAATGAAATTTATTTTCGATAATCTCCCAGTTTATTAGAAATTGTGGTAGGTAATCTATAGATAGACATAGTATACACTTTGGTAAATTTTGAATTAAGCATTTGAGGAGAAAAAATTTACCAGACTTGAGATAATAGAGATCCTTTCCACCCTTCCAGGTTTCTTGAGGTATTTATCTATGAGAAAATTCCATCAATAATAGCCTTTGACTTCTCGGTCCATAAATCATTCTAAGATACCTAGTGGGAAAATTTTTGCTCTCACAACTAAGAATACCAACTATCTTAACACATATTTTTTCAAGAGTATTGATAAAAATACGAGATTTTAGCAAAATTGACCGGTTGGTCAGAATTTTCCTCATAATCGACCACCGGTGGTTTGAACTCTTTAGCCTTGGGAACCGTATCCTCTCCAACCATCATTGTATCATCAACAAAATGTTGATGAACCAAATTGGCACTATTAACAATAGAGGAGATGCCTTTGATTATTCCTTAAATATTATCCTTATTGAGATCTCTTCTCGAGTTTCTCCCATAATAATAAATAGGAAAGGATAAATAGGATCTCCTTTTCTTAATCCTCTAGAGTTGTTAAAAAAACCATAGGGAGTCCCATTGATCAAAATAGAAAATTTAGCTATAGAAATCCATGTCTATATCATATTCCAAAAAGATTCACTAAACCCAAACCTGGTTAAATTTTGTTGAAGAAAATACCACGAGACACGGTCATAGGCTTTCTCCATGTCAAGCTTAATGAACATAGCTTATTTTTTATTTTTCTTGGTAGTATGAAGAGTCTCTTGGATAGTAACTATACCATCTATGATATGTCTTCCCATCACAAACCCACCTATTGATTGGAGATAATGGAAGGAAGAAGAAATTGAACTCTTAAAGCCATAATTTTAGAACACATTTTGTAAATACAGTTACAAATACTGATAGGTCTGAAATTCCTAAAATTAGTAGGATTGTGATTTTTGGGAACCAAAGAAAGAAATTTTTTGTTTAATTCATGACGCATATTTTTGTTCTTAAAAAAATCTTGAATAGCTTTGCATGTATCATCCTTGACAATATCCCAAAAAGATTGAAAAAGGAGAGAAGGAAAACCATCCGTTCTCGGAGCTTTTTCAGTGGCTCCAAAGTCTTGAACATAAATTCAATTTCCTCTATTTAGGAAACTTAGTGAGCATGTTCTTATCAACCTCGATTACCAACTAAGGAATATAGTCCAAAAATTAACCTTCCTTACTGTTATTAGATGCATTGGTGTAGAAAGGAGTTTGCTAAAAGAAGAAGTAGCAACATTCTAAATATCATTAGTTTTATTTAGTATCTCTCCATCTTCCTCGCATGCTCAAAATTTTATTAGTGATTAAAATTTTTAGGGTTGAAATGTGGAAGAATTTAGTATTTTATCACCTTCTTTAAGCTATTGCACCATGGATTTGTCTCCATAAATTCTCCTCTTTTAGAAGGATGTTTTGGTATTCTCAATAATTCTCTCTCTTTTTGTTGACCTTCCGAATATCGTCACTATTGAGAATTTCCAAAAATCTTGTAGGATGATAACTTGTTTTCAGGGACCTCTTCTTCTCAAAAATTTTACCAAACTTTTTTGTTCCATCCACACATGTTGTTCTTAAGATGAACAATTTTTTTGTTATTCTAAACATAGCAGCTCCTTCAATTTTTTTGCATTCCACCAATATTTCATGAGGTTAAATATTTCCTCATTTTGTAACCACATCTTCTCAAACCTAAAGGGATTTATTCTCCTCTCTTTATATTTGATTTGGAAAAGAAGTGGATTGTGGTCTGAACCAATCTTGGGGAGAGAGAAGAGGAAAGCTTCTTTATTCAACCACCCCAAGAAGTCGAGCCCTATCTAATTTTACTTGAATCAATTGATCCCCTTTTCTCCTATTAGACCAAATAAATTTGCTTCCCTTCAACTCTATATCCATGAGACTATTTTGCATGATAAAATCCTGAGATCTTTCATATTTTCAGTTAATTCAATTTTTCCACCCTTTTTTTCTCCCGGAATCAAAGGAGTGTTGAAGTCTCCCAAGATCAACCATTTAGTTCCTTTGATGATGTTCTGAATTCGGAAATTTTAGACCAAATTTTTTTCTTTCCCCTTTATTATTTAGAGCATAAATGTTAGACAACACCCAAGATTATGTAGATTTCTTATCTTGAAACAACATAGCCAAATGATTACTTATTTTAAGAAGATTTGTTCCTTTGAGTTTTTCCTCATTCCAAATGATAATTATTCCTTCAATTCCTTTTGAACTAACAACAACCACATTAAAATGTTTACAACATGTTATTTTAACCTCCATAATATGTCATTCCATTTTAGTTTGCTGTAAGACCATGATATTAGTTTTGTGCTTAGATTCAAGTTCTTTAATTAATATCCATTTAGCTCAGTTGTTCAATCCCCTAGCATTCCAAGAGATTATATTCATTTAAACAATTGATTTTTGGTTCTTTTAAATCTCCGTGAATCGATTTTAGATTTAGTTCCATCATCAATATCTCTTTGACTTTGTGTTTTTGATGTGCTGAATTAGCGGGAACCCTGAAAAGGTCATAACTTGAGCTCCGGTGTCTCTTTGAGTCATGCTTTTTTTAAATACATGTGTTTCGATGAGATGAACGCAATGCAAATCAGCCCTACTAGTTGGGGCTAGTTTTCGACATGCTTTCAGCCCTAAATCCGCCATCTTGAGGCCGAAAATTAGGATTTAAGTTATAGTTCTTTTTTTCCCTGTTTTTGAGCATTAGTTAATTTTAGTCTATTAATTGCATTATGAGTTAGAAAGTTGGCAATTCCTCTAATTTAGGGATGTAGAAGATGCAAGGAAATTTTTGTTCCCGTAGGAATAAGCATGCAAACTTACTAAGAATAGCAGGTTCTAGTATACTACTAAAAATAGTAAGTTCCACCGCTTAGAGTAGATTTAGTCGAGTTAGCTAGAGTTTACTTGGCAACTTGAGTTGGGAGGTATCTTCCTATTTAGGAAACATTGTAATTCATTATTTGGGGACAAAGAAGGAGATCTATTTTCTTTTGGAGTTCATATTATTTGCAATATATTTGGTTTGTTCTTAATTTGGCTATATTATTTTTCTAAAGAACTCGTTTAGTAGGTCTCCCATCTAGTTTTCTTCTCCTTAGGAGAAGCTTATGAAGTCTCCCCTATTTTAGCTAGAGTTTTCACAGAGATATCCTTTTCTTCCATGTTGGAATCCTTTTCAACAATTTTTTTTTATCTTTTCTATTTTCCTTCAATGGAGATAATGTATCATGAATAATCCTTTTGATTTTATTATCTTCCATCATCTCTACATTTCATGTCGATGACATTATTTTATTCTCTTCAAAACCCATGAGATTATCAATAGGATTGGTAAAAGCTCCTAGGGTTTCTTCAAGACTCATTTCCCTTATTTTTTTCATGGAAATTGTTCCTTATTAGCAGCTTCTAGGTAAGTGCAACAAGTTCGACGACCAAAAAGGGTCATAAGTGGACGTAATACTGCAAAAAATAGAAAAATATCAACTTGTAGGGATTATTAGCAATACGTGCACTCAAAATTGGAAAAATTATATAAACATGAATCGTATCATCTGAAATCTAGTTTTTAAACTACTATTTTTTTTAAAATGCAGACAATTTTAGCTATATTAAACACTCCAAATTCTATGACCTATTTTTTTTTAAAAACCTATAATATTGTAGTCAGGTAAGTGTATGAAGTTGGGGGGGAAAAAGTGGAAAAGAATCCAAAAAAAAGCAAAACATGTACGCATTTTGTTAAATCGTGCTCACATTTTAATTTTTTTTTCTTTGGAAGTTATGCCTAGTATATAAAAAAAAAGAGGCCCAAGCCTCTATCATTTTACTTCCTCAAACATGAATTTCAGATCTTAACCATGCCCTCACGTTTTTTTCATTCAACTCGGATCTAAAGCTCAAAGGATTGTTTCGGATCACCGGGAAGATCTTAATCAACGATGGCACCACATATAAGAGGTAAGCACAAATATTTTCTCAAAATTGCATTGAAATATGATAATTATAGATTAAAATTTGAATTGAATACATATTTTTTATTGTTATAGTTATAGGTCGAGGGAATCAAATGCAACCAAACCCTATTATTCTTGACATCCCTCCCGACACTCCAATAATTGCTCAACATCCCTCGGGTAGTAAAGAATATTTAGCACCCCAAATAGTTGAAAACAAAATTGAAATTGAGGATTTAATCAAAAAAATGAGGGATGAACAATCTACAAACCCCCACTGCGCCTCTCTTGCAAAAAAATTAGAGGCATTACTTGTTCAATTTGACGCGGAAATAGGGAAAATTGATCGTTGGATAGCTTACAGAGCAGGGTTCATTTTAAGAGACCTCTTGGAAATCGAAGGTGGAGAATACCTGGTGAATATCCTTGGAACCGGTTTCACGGGAAGGCGAATTTTTTGGGGGTTGTATGAAAAAATTTTGCCTGATTGTCAAGTGCTTTCTACGTAAGGCTGCAGAGCGCGCGACGGACGAACAAAGACGCCCTCGCGGCGCGTCAATAGACCTCGATGGCGTCACGCCATTACGGTTGTTGACGCGCAAATGAGGTCCGCGGTGACGCGTGCGTTAATGCATTTTTGACGTGCGATAGCAAAATCTCCGCGTCGCCGCGCGCCTGCGACCTCCGACCTCTGCTTTCTCATTGAAAAATCTCAGGTGTCGCTCATCAACAAACTCTTTGTCACGAGAGGATGCCGACGCGTCACGAGAGGGTGCCGCCGCACGTCACTGAGGCGATGTCGCGTCGCCACCGAGGGGGATGTCGCGCGCGGCACCGAGGGGATGTCGCACGTCACTGAGGGGGATGTCGCGCGTCACTGAGGGGGATGTCGCGCGTCACTGAGGGGGATGTCGCGCGTCACTGAGGGGGATGTCACGCGTCACTGAGGGGGATGTCGCGCGTCACTGAGGGGGATGTCGTGCGTCGGCCGAGGGGATGTCGCGCGTCACCGAGGGCGATGTTGCGCGCGCACCGAGGGGGATGTCGCACGTCACTAAGGGGATGCCGCGCGTCACCGAGGGCACTATCACGCGTCACCGAGGGCGCCGCGTGTCGGCGCCGAGGGTGCTGCACGCGTCACCGAGGATGCTTGCCGCACGCCTCGTAGCCTCTGCCCTTTTCTTGCTCATCGAAAAAATCTCCATGTCGCTCGTCAACAAACTCTTTTTCATGCATCTACTATGCGTAAATATCTCGCAGATCTCCTTATCTACAAACCCTCCTTGTCACGCGTCAATAACTTACCCCCTTGTCGCACGTCTATAATATTGGATATATCGTATTATTGAAAAATGTGAAGTAGAAGTGTTCTACCTGGCGAATAATCTAGGTTTATATAGGGGATATTTTTCAAGGGTAGGCGAAGCCAACCCCTAAAAAAATTAAAGTGTAATTTTTAGGCAAACAGGTCACTGACCCATGCCAAAAAATTCACCTTTTCAAAATTTTCAAAAATGGAATATTCGCCACTAAAATTTTCCCTGTTACAGAGAGGGTTGTAGGGTTTATTATTCCAACAAATTGTCATATGTGGATGTAAAGAATTTTTTTTTTCAAAAGAACTCATATGCGCCTTATTCATGGACCTCTGTACTAATTCTCCTATTTCTTTGACATGTAAACAATTTCCCATCCATCGGTGCAATAATAATTTGATTTAAAATAATTTTTCGACCGATGTGGATGGTGTTTTATTTTCCACCTTGTAATAACAACGAGGTGCCACTATACTTTCTAAGGAAACTCTATTGCGAGTTTATCCTCAACAAGATCCCAAATTATTTTAATTTCCAATATTTCCAGGGTCGAGGAAAAGGATCTGCACAGGATCGACCAGGTGCACAACGTGCACCTATTCAGCATAGTAGATTCCCCACACAGAAGCCCCCTCACCCTAATATTGTCCCTCAAGTAGTGAAGGAGACAGTAGAGATTGATACACTCCACGCGCTTCAGGGGCTATCTGCAACCCTTGTTCAACATACGAGGGAGATTTCTGAGATAGATGCTCATGGAGGTACATAGAGTATTCCCTCAAGGAGAACTAGCATGAGGCCACATCTTTGCTTGACATGTGGTAGCATATGTTTGGGGCTTGAGGAAGATGATAATTTCATGCATACTAATTTTGGTGAACCTGGTGCTAGGGGTGAACACGATAATGTCACTATGTCAGATATCCTATTGAGTGATACATTTGGATTACATTCATCGGTGTCACCTTCATAGGTAAATTTCTTATGTGTGTTACAAAAATTTTGGAGTACCTGATTTACTTATATATGTTAAATTTTTGAAATAATTGTATTTTTATATCTACATGCATTGACATTACAATGCGCGGGAGGCACATCTTCATCCCAACCATAGGCGGTGAGCACCATGTATACACATACATTCACAGAGGTAATTTAGAATGTTAATTATGTAAAAGTTTAACATACATGTGTGTATGTGTGTGTGTGTGTGTGTGTGTGTGTGTGTGTATATATATATATATATATATATATATATTTGCATGTATATATATTAGTTTTGAAGTAAAATATATGTATGTTCTTGTATGTCCATCTAACTCACGTGATATACATGTTTGATAAAGATGTTGACTTCACTAGACACCCCACCATCTCTACGACAAGTAGATAAAGGTGTTGCCGCTATGATTTCATTTGTACAACAACTCATTGAGGTATTCAAACAACACGTAAATTTTGTTAAATTTCTCATGTAATTCATATTATGTTAAATTACATGTTATTACTGTCTTTCATTGTAGAATTAATAAATTATGTTAATAATGTCCTTCATTCTCAGTATATGCAAGAGTTACCTATGGCAGGTAGCATCCTGTTCATTTGATTCACGATGTGGCAAGGTAAAAACAATAGTTCTATATTGATAAAATTAGTTAAAATATTATCATTATGTAGATACATGTACTTAGCTCTATTTTTGCTAATTCGATGTTAGATTTTTTGATCTTATGTGTATGTAGGGAACTTCAACCCCTCCATTTTGAATTTGAGGGCACGTAATCCTTCATCTCATCATATTCGTACCCCCATTCGTGCACTGTAGGAGCTCCCGATGACTCATCCGAGCATGAGATGAAAATTCAGCGTGATTGAAAACTTCATGGAAAGTTTGTGTATTTATGTAAATACTTTCATTCTAGCATGGTATTAAATACATGTTGAAAACATATATAAATTAAGATTTGACAAAAAAAAAAACAATGTTTGCATTTATAGGCTCATCTACAGTGTGTGTATTCAGCAGAAGAGGACTCGAAGCATGGGCTTGGACGATCCAAATTGATCTCATGGATCTCCATCTTCATCTAAGGGAGGGCATTCTTCGAGTAAGGCCAAGAGAGGGATATATTTTGATGAGTAGGAAATATATGTCTTACATGACCTTGTTTATGTATGCCTATGTGCATGGCATTGTATGTATGCCTATATGGCAATTGAACTTGATGGTATATGACCTATTTGGGAATTTTTGTATTTATTATGCACATTAAAATACTATTCGAACTTGATTATTTTGAATGAGACCTTACATTTCTGAGATTATTTTCGAATGAATCTAATATGATGTGCACTTGACAATATTTAAGACATTATGGATTATTTTTTCATTTATTGGCGATGTAGATGTACTAGCATTTTCAATTTATAATATACATCAAACTTTGGAAATAAATATTTATATAATGTATGTATATAAAGTCTTACCTAATTTGAGTAATTATTCATTCAATTTATCGATGTGTATATGTGTATTTACCTTACTTGCGCTTATTTTTCTCATGGTCTCTCTGTATTGGTTCCTATCTTATCATGCATTTACTACATTCTTTTATGCTTCATAGTCTTCTCCCTATTAAAACACCTAACAATCATCACAATTTGATGCCTTTCATTTGCTGATATTTTGAAAATGTCTCTACATATACATTACCCCAATGTTTGATAATGTCTCAAGATGCAATGACATTCTGATTTAGACACTCAATGATTCTGATTGTCTAATCTCGCCGTCGAATTCGTGTTATTACCTTTGAATCTATAGGCATTTCAAGTTATTTAGAAATCACATCACACCCTTCACTAGGCTTGATGACCACCTCTATCCTTTCTAAGGCACTTTTAAAAGCATCCATGGGTTTTTCATAACATAAATTATCAATGAAAGGAAGGTCACTAAGCCATAGGCTAGCTGACTCCCATCTAGAAATAAACAAGAATTATTTACTAAGCAATTGATAACTCCCGTGTGTTCTTAGACATACCCCTATCAAATTCATTCTTAAGCCAATCTAGTCTTTTAGGGCTCTTAAGCGACTACGCCTGGGCGGGGGTAGCCCAAAAGCACGAAGAACATAGGGAACCAAAATGAAGCCTCTAATAGCGTTCACTGCCACCCCAACCTGTTGGTGTATTTGCTTTGGTTCCATGAGCTTCTATTTACAAACTATAGCCTCGGCGGTCCTCCACCGACTAAGATCGCACTATTTCACGCATTTGTAAACAATAGCATAAGCGAGAGAACCAGATAGAGACAAAGAAAACCACGAGAGGATTTCATATAGGTCCCCAATGTGGAGGTCTCAAATCTAACAAGATGTCTCTACATTCCATGGAATCCAAGAAATCACCCATTAAAGATATGGCATGTTTGGGCCTTAGGGCTCTTAAGTGACTATGCCCAGGATGAGGTAGCCCAAAAGCATGGGGAGCATAATGAACAAAAACTAAGAAACCACTAATGTTCACCTCCGGCCACCCCAACGTGATGTCCTAGTTGGTTCGGTCCCATAAGCTTCCATTTGCAAACTATAGCATTTGGTAGCCTTACATCGACTCACACTACACTATTTAATTTGTTTGCAAATAATAGCATAAATGCGAGAGAACCCGATGAAGATGGAGAAAACCACTAGAGGATTTCATAGAAGTCCCCAATATGGAGGTCTCGGATTTGATGAGACATATGTAGGTGCTATGGAATCTAAGAAATCACCCATCGAAGATATGGCATGTTTAGGCCTCAAGGATCTTAATCAACTACACCCGAATGAAGTAGCTCGAAAGCACAGGGAGCGTAGGGAAACAAAAAAATCCTCCACTAGCGTTCACCTAGCCACCTCGATGTGTTGGTGTAGTTGGTTCGGTCCCACGAGCTTCCGTTTGTAAACTACAACATTTGACATCCCTACACTAACTCAAACTACACTATTTCACATGTTTGCAAACAATAGCACAGTGAGAGAACTAGATGGAAATGGAGAAAATAGTGAGAGGCTTTTGTAGAGGTCCCCAACATGGAGGTCTCGAATCGACAAGACATCTCTAAGTGCCACGAGTTTGAGAAATCACTCATCAAAGATATAGTGTGATTGGGCCTCAGGGCTCTTAAGCAACTACACTGGATGGGGTAGCCCGAAATCACGGGTGGAGGAAACCACCAATGTTCAATGATTTTGCCATAGGATGTAACTATGTAGACTATGAACTTAGTTTTGTTGGGGAGACCACCAATGTTCCAACTGTTCATTTTGAAAGAATGAATATCTTCAATCAAATAGAGAATGAAGAGCCTGAATTTTTTTGGACATTACAAAAGGTTGTTTGTGCCCAAAAAGAAGCCGAAGGCCATATAAATATTTAGTCTTCAACTTTAGATGACAATGAACATCGTGAAGAAAAATAATTAGGTGAAGATGTCACTATGATTCAAGAAGAAATGCCTCCTGAAAGTCATAAAGATTCAATTTGATTACCCAAAAACATTTGGAAGAACTTAAAGAGAAGATACAAGTAGAAGAAAAGGAAAAATGGGAAGCGTGGAAGGATCACAACTTAACTGGAATGGAAGATCTATATGATGTTATCGATATAATCATGGATAATCTTAAGGAAAACATGCCAAGTTGATTATTTTTATTAATCCCAACTACTTCAACTTCACAAATCAAACTAGGTAGTTCCAAAAGTAGCATACTTGGAAAGAAAAATTGCAATGAAGTATTGATAATTGAGCCTAAAACTCGTTTAGAATTGTAATTTATTTTTTGATTGAGCATTCACCTATAGTTTCTTTTTTGAAGGTAGAAATTCATTTTATATGTGAGAAATACAATGCTGATTTAGTCTATTACTCTAACTATTTATGTTATATTTCTATAGTCTAAAAAATCCTCTTACAGTTTTCTCCGTCTCCATCTGGTTCTCTCGATGTGCTATTCTTTGCAAACGCTCGAAATAGTGCAAACAGTCAATGTAGGGTTGCCGCGAGGTTGTAGTTTGCAAAGGGAAGTTCGTCGGACAAAACCAAGTATGCCAACACATCGGAGTGGCCTAGTAAATGCTAGTGGAGGCTTTGTTTTGGTTCCCTACACTTCCTGTCCTTTTCGGCTACACGTCGGGCGTAGTCGCTTAAGAGCACTAAGGCTCAAACACGCCGTATATTCGACGGGTGATTTCTCATAATCTATGGCACCTAGAGACATCTCATTAAATCTGAGACCTCCATGTTGGTGGCCTCTACAAAATCGTCTCTCGCGGTTTTCTCCGTCTCTACTTGGTTCTCTCGCTATGTTATTGTTTGCAAACATGCGAAATAGTGCAGTTTGAGTCAATGTAGGGCTGCCAGAGGCTGTAGTTTGCAAACAGAAGTTCATGGGAGCAAACCAACTACACCAAAAAGTTAGGGTGGCCTCGTGAACACTATTGGAGGATTTTTTTGGGTTCCCTTCGCTCCTCATGTTTTTGGGCTACCACGTCTGGACGTAGTCGCTTAAGAGCCATGAGGCCCAAACACACCATATATTTGACGGTGATTGCTCGAACTACGTGGTACCTAGAGATGTCTCATCAAATCTAATACCTCCAAGTTGGGGCCCTCTATTAAATCCTCTCACAGTTGTCTTTGTCTCCATCTAGTTCTCTCGTTGTGCTATTGTTTGCAAACACGTGAAATAGTGCAGTTTGAGTCAGTGTAGAGCTACCGAGGTCAGTAGTTTACAAATAGAAGCTCGTGGGAGTGAACAAAGTACACCAAAACATCAGGGTGGCCTGGTGAATACTATTGGAGGCTTCGTTTTGGTTCCCTATACTCCCTGTGCTTTTGGGTTACATCGTCCTGGCATAGTCCCTTAAGAGCCCTGAGGCCCAGACACGCCATATCTTTGACGGGTGATTTCTCAGACTCCATGACACCTAGAGACATATCCTTAGATATGATACTTCTATTTTGGGGCCGTTTACAAAATCCTCTTCTAGTTTTCTCCGTCTCCATCCGATTCTCTCGATGTGCTATTGTTTGCAAACGCACGAAATAGTGCAATTTGAGTCAGTGTAGGGCTGCCAGAGGTTGTAGTTTGCAGACGAAAGCTTGTGGGAGTGAACCAGATATGTAAAGACATTAGGGTGGTAACAAAAAAAATTATTGGAGGCTTATTTTTGGTTCCCTACGCTCCTCATTCTTTCAAGATATCGCATTTTGGCGTAGTTGCTTAAGAGCCCTGAGGCCCAAACATGCCATATCTTTAACGGGTGATTTCTCAGATTCCATGGCACCAAGAATTCTCATGTTAGATACGATACCTCCATGTTGGGACCCTCTATAAAATCATCTTGTGGTTTTATCTATATCTATCTAGTTCTCTCACTTTGTGCTATTGTTTGCAAATGCGTGAAATAGTGTAGTTTAAGTCAGTGTAGGGCTGCCAGAGGTTGTAGTTTGCAAATGGAAGCTCGTGGGACCAAACCAACTATGCCAACACTTCAGGGTGGCCAAGTGAAATCTATTGGAGTCTTCATTTTGGTTCCCTATGTTCCGTGTGCTTTTGGGCTACCCCGTCCCAGCATAGTCGCTTAAGAGCCCTGAGGCCCAATCACGCCATATCTTCAACAGGTGATTTCTCGGACTTCGGGAACCTAGAGACATCTTGTGAAATGTGATACCTCCACTTTGGAGTCCTATAAAAATCATCTCACGTTTTTCTCTGTTTCCATCCGGTTCTCTCGATGTGCTATTGTTTGCAAACGTGTGAAATAGTATAGTTTGAGTCAGTGTAGAGTAGGGTCAGTAAAGTTTGTAGTTTGCAAACGGAAGCTCATGGGACCAAACCAATTATGCCAACACATCAGGGTGGCTAGATGAACACTATTGGAGGAATCATTTTGGTTCCCTACGCTCCTCATGCTTTCAGGCTACCTCATCCGGGCGTAGTTCCTTAAGAGCCCTAAGGCCAAAACACGCCACATCCTCGACAGTGATTTATCAAACTCGTGGCACCTAGAGACATCTCGTAAGATCAAATACCTCCATTTTGGGTACCTCTAAGAAATCCTCTCGTGGTTTTCTCCATCTCCATCTGGTTTTCTCGTTGTGCTATTGTTTTCAAACGCGTGAAATAGTGCGGTTTGAGTCGAGATAGGGCCGCGCAGACACTATAGTTTGCAAACGGAAGCTCGTGGGACCGAACCAACTATGCCAAAACATCAAGGTGGCTAGGTGAACACTACTGGAGGCTTATTTTTTGTTCCCTATGCTTCTTGTGCTTTTGGGCTACCCCGTCCGAGCATAGTCGCTTAAGAGTCGTGAGACCCAATCATGCCATATCCTCGACAGGTGATTTCTCAAACTCCGTGGCACTGAGAGACATCTTTTTAGATCTCGAGACCTCCATTTCAGGGCCCTCTAAAAAATCCTCTCGTGGTTTTCTGTCTCCATCCGGTTCTCTCATTTGTCTATTATTTGTTAACGCATGTAAACGTGCTTGCCTGAGTCGTGTAGGGTTACCAGACACTATAGTTTGCAAACAAAAGCTCGTGGGACCAAACCAACTACGCCAACACGTCGGGGTGGCCTAGTGAATGCTAGTGGAGCCTTCTTTTTGGTTCCCTACACTCCCCATGCTTTCAAGCTACCCCGTCCGGGCGTAGTCGCTTAAGAGCCCTAAGGCCCAAACATGCCATATCTTTGACGGGTGATTTCTCAGACTCCATGGCACCTAGAGATGTCTCGTTAGATCTAAGACCTCCACATTAGGGACCTCTACAAAATTCTCTTGTAGTTTTCTCCATCTCCATCTAGTTCTCTCATTGTGATATTGTTTGCAAACATGTGAAATAGTGCAGTCTCATTCAATATAAGGTCATCATATGCTTTAGTTTGCAAATGAAAGCTCATGGGATCGAACCAAATATGCCAACATGTTGGGGTCACCTGGTGAATTCTATTGTAGCATTCATTTTTGTTCCCTACACTCCCGTACTTTTTGGCTACCTTGTCCGGGCGTAGTCGCTTAAGATCCCTAAGGCTCAAACAGACCATATCTTCGACGAGTGATTTCTCAAACTCCATGGCACCTAGAGATGTCTCACTATATTCAAGACCTCCTTGTCAGGACCCTTTATGAAATCCTCTCGTAGTTTTCTCTTTCTCCATCCGGTTCACTCATTTGTGCTATTTTTTGCAA
Source organism: Taxus wallichiana var. yunnanensis (assembly GCA_018340775.1). Taxonomy (NCBI): domain Eukaryota; kingdom Viridiplantae; phylum Streptophyta; class Pinopsida; order Cupressales; family Taxaceae; genus Taxus; species Taxus wallichiana. The sequence goes on along the minus strand of CM031243.1, from coordinate 733,441,443 downwards.
ATGCACGTAATAGTGCAGTCTAACTCAGTGTAGGGCTTTCAGAGGCTATAGTTTGCAAATGGAAGCTCGTGGGACCAAACCAACTATGCCAACACATCAGGGTGGCCTAGTGAATGCAATTAGAGGATTCATTTTGGCTCCTATGCTTCCCATGCATTCAAAGCTACCCCATCCGGGCGTAATCACTTAAGAGCCCGAGGCCCAAACATGCCATATCTTCAAAGGGTGATTTCTCAGACTTCGTGGAACCTAGAGACGTCTCATCAGATTTGCAACCTCCACATCAGGGCCCTCTATGAAATCCTCTCATGGTTTTTTTGATCTCCATTCATACCGAGTTAGTGTAAGGTTTTCCATTTCCAATCACCCGAATAATACAGGTGGTTCATACAATATAGGTGGTGAAATGAGAATTTATGTTTTTGTACCTTTCTAATATTTAATTTCTCTTAACTTCACTTAGCTTCAAGAATAATAAATTATCTACCGATAGTGCCAACCACATGAAGGTGAAAGCTTTTTGGCACCACTAACCTACATAGACATGTTAGTAAGAAATTAAATAGAATTTTAAATCATACAAAATTTAAACAAAATAAATTTAAGTAAATATTCAAATTAAATTAATGAAGAACATACCTTTGCAAATTCAATCTAATGAACTCATAAGATCGGCTCTATTCTTGACATTAGCAAGAATTGTATCATGATTTGATTCATGAACCTTCCATAGATTTTTGTTTGATGCCCGACCTCGGTATTTGATGAATTTAATATTTATTGCAAGGACAAAATGTGAATAGTGAAGTATCTTCCGATGTACTTCATAGTCTTCAAACAACCAAATGTTTGATTTTTTTATAGGATATTGTCGAAGCCAAGTTCTAGTGACTACCAATGATCCAATGGGATACTCAAGGTCTTCACCATCAATGACTGTGGAAGTCAATTTTTTCCCCTCTACACAACGAGACAAGAAGTAGTTTGTTCCCTCTTTGTTAAATTTCATCGCAATAACTGCAAAAAAATGCCCTGTATATCACAAAGTAAAATTGTTTAGTCAATTTATAAATACATTAAGAGTTTACCATTTAATAATTTATAAATCTAAAACATGGCATGTACATATATGTATGTACCTTGTTGCACTAAATTAGAGACTTGGTCAAAGTCAAGTGATGTTGTCATTTTATTTGAAGACCCTACAAGTTGTAATGCTCATGGAACTTGATGTGTGTCGAGTTGAATTAGAGGTCTACAAGTCCATTCATCCACCCACTATTGTGACTCACATTTATTCCATGCAAAATCAATGCATGATATACAAACAAATGTCATGCACTTATTATAAATAGTCCAAGCATTTGCATCTGAACTATAGAATGAGTGCATATCACTTGATCCTACAACTGTCATACAATCTTGAAATTTTTCCAGATGTTGTTTCTCTATCAACCAAAAATATTTATGAACCATTCATCTCTCTTGAGATTCATGGCCCATATGCTTAACACACCAATCAACAATGTTTTTTCCATTTGTAAATTTAGCACCATCCTTGAACTTTAACTCTTCTCTTGCAAGAGCTCTTTTCACACATGCTCCTGCACCATCATGCTCTCCTTTTCCATGCCCTGCCTCAGTAAAAATCCAGATATGTTGTACATTTGTTTCTTTGTGCATCTTTCTTAGCCAATAAATGATTCGTGCATTCTTGAATTGTGATCTGCAGCTTATCCGATTGAATGTAATGTTGATCAAAACTAATGTTCCTCTCATTCAAGTTCACATAAAACACCTTGAAACACCCTTGTACATATTTTATAGAATATTTTTATCATCACATATGTAGAAATGATACTCTCTTAATATTTTTCGATCTTGCTCATTTATTTTAGGAGAGTGCATGAATGTTATATACACGATAATAGAAACTTGAGATGAGTTATAATATTGATATTGAACCTCCATTTCTAGCTGCAATGTGTAATTCTTTGCGAAGTCAACTATTGAAACAATAGTACCAAGTGGGAATGTGTCCTTTCTTAACTTGAATTTTTCATCCAACCATCGAGCTCTATGTGTGTGCCTTGCATACTCATAAAAAATTTCCTCTCTGAATTTGACCATATATTATAATACAGGTAATTGTTTTCTAACAAGCTTACACCTCTTAGATTCTTCTCCATCTTTTAATTGATATGCCATCGATTTATATATGGTGAAATAAAACAATTATTTTCCTATTTAATATGTACTCTCCTTATGGATACAACTTTTCAAATTTGGCAAGCCACCGCATACATTGCATGTTCCATCCAAACATGCTTTGTTATAAAAATTTGTCTTGTTGATTTTTCACAAAATATTGTCGAAATAAATTCCTTGAATATTTTTGTAAGAAACTTATTCCACACTCCTACAACAAGATGTCAGTATGCAAAACACTATGTATTTGACAAAAACATCATAATGCATTGAACATTGAACATGATGCCTACAACAACAAGTGGTACATGAGTGATTGATTTTCACATAAATGGGTTTTCTCATTCCAAATAATCTTTGGCTAATGTTAATTTGTAGATTTTCATTTTTAAACTTAGAGAACAATTTTGTTTTAGTCATATCTAAGAAATGTTTTATACATGATTACGAGAACCTATTCTTCTTTTTTATGTATCTCTTTTATTCAAGAACACCCTTGTGTTCTCATTCGAAAATCTACAATTAATTATTTTAGAATATCGATGTATTCTTCTCTTTTCATGGAAGTCTGCTAGAGAAAGCCAAATAGTCGGTGTTATTGACTAACTCAAGATGTTTACGTCTCTCTATTGCTTTTATTAGTGTTTTTTTGTTTATCTTTAAAGCATTTCTTGTTTTTCTAATCAAGCATTTATTAACTGTTTTAACACTTACCATACAATTAGTTAGTGTACGTCATGTAACATTACTATATTTGGTGTGTCTTTTGCACACCTACGCTTTGGTATGCTTTACGTATGCTTTCAAAAATTGACACATTTTCATCAACAACATTAGATGCTCTTAACCCTAGGCTCTTCATTACAAGTCTCATCTTAATTAATTTCATCAATGAAACAAATAATTGACATCTTTTTGTGTCATTTAAATTCTCAAAGTAATTATCCCAAATTCCACTAGCTTTTCTTCTCGCATTTATTTTAGACATTTTGTTAGGCATTGGTTTTATAATGTTTTCATCAATTTAAATTAAGTGAATTGGTTTTCTTTGTGAAATGGAAGGAGGTGTTCTTAGAGGTGAAGATTCGTTTACAAGGTTACTTTCTTCATTCAAAGTTTTCTTATAAATTTTGGGGTTAACATTTGGATTCTCAAGTAAGGGTTCAACAATTGGATTCATATCTATTTATTCATCCATACCAATATTATCATTCAATTCAATATCATTATTCATTGAAAAATCATTATTCTCTACATTTTCATTATGTATTTCATCCCAATTTTCTAATACATTAGCTACATTTGATATAACATATGTACCTTGCCCTGCTCAAAATTTTAGCATTCTCCTCAATTTCTTTTTTCTCTTCTCTTCCAATTGCTCTGGTGTCTTATTCTTGACTTTCCTCTTATCCTTAGCTTGACGTTTATCACCCATGATTAGAAAAAATCAACTAGTGGGGTAGGGGACAAAATGAAATACTAAAAAATAATGCAAAAATGTAGACAAAATTGCAGACAAAATAGAATGTTTACAGAATTCCCGTGAAAGAGATGAAAGGGATGTTGGGGGACAAAATATATAAAACAAATAAAAACGCGTATGCGTTATGTAATGCGTACATGTTACATAACGCGTACGTGTTTTACATTTTCTCTTTTCCCAAGCCATGCCTCAAGGCTTGGGATTTGGTTGATCCCCAAGCCCGAGGCATGGACTGTACAAACACAACAAACAATGAGTTTTTATAAGAAAATGTAAAAATGACACTTCCTTTATGATAAATCAAAAAATAAAATCGATGTATTTTTAAAAAATTATACCACAACATAGAGCAGAGTCTCTTCTTTCTAAAAATATAATTTTTCAAATTTTTTGACTAATATAAGGTTTCCATGTCATTTATTTTCTAAGTATGCCTTTTAATAGCTATTTTTCAAGGGTAAATATGTCTATCTTTCATGGTGTATCTTTTTTTTTGGGTGATCGAAATTAAAATAAAAATTATACTAGTCCAAACTAGGCATAATTCTATACATATTAAAAAAATTCTAATTTTCAATAATTTTTGAGGTAGTTAGTGGGGGCGTGGTCGAGCTCCATTATTTTTCAAAACATAAAATTTTTGTACTAGAAAAATAGAAAAATCAAAAACTATTCTCTAAAAAAATCTTTAAAAAATGGAGCCCAAACTAGATACTCCTAGCTATCTTTTTACCAAAGGGTTTTCAAAAATACTAAATGGTGCTAAAAATGGTGGGCGGCACGAAAATCACTCTATTATGTTTTTAAACAAAAAAAAGAGCATTTTTGGTATTTTAGTTATTTAACCCACTTAAACATATTCATTTTCAAATAAATATAGTAGCTTAGAAACTAGACTCAAAATGCTACGATTCATATTTCTACAACATCTTCCAATTTTGAGTGTAACTATTTCAAAAACTTGTACAAGTTGAAGATTTTTTTCTTTAGAAAAATGTGTCCGCTTAAGACCCTCTTTTGGTCCCCCAACTTGGTGCACTTACCCAGTTTATTTTCTTGTGATTTGGATGACCAAAACTTGTTTTTTTCCCTTTGGTGAAAAGTTAGATACCGCTATCTATCTTGGGATGGATTTTATTTTGAATTTTTTAAGCGATATTTTTCTTATGATTTTTTTTGTGAAAGTGGTCTGAAAAAATTTAGAAAATAGAGAAATTTTTCATTTTCCCGCCATAATTACATCAAAAGATATTGAAATCATTTTTTGAACGTGTATAGAATTTTTCCACGCTTGGGATGGTATATGTTTTATCACATTATAACAAGTGAAACAAAAGTTGCAGTCTTAAACGTAGACATGAACATTCATGGGAAAAAGTGTCTTAAAGACCTACTATTAGTAAAAAATTATAAAATGATATTTATCTTATTCTATTCACTTTAAAATCAATATTTGTACGGCTAACAGATCCCCTACACGATGGTACCATTTTTATGACATGTTTTTGATTTTTCGGCATGGTTCAAGTCTACGGAAGAGAAAATTTGAAGTTTTTGGCCTTTCACATGCCATAATGACCTCTCAAAGCTCTGGTTCAGGAAAAAAAGATATTTCCCGAGCCTTGAGGGTCGGATTTGATGATACAGTAAGAACTGCGATCGCAGCTTTACAAACCATTATCACGGTTCTAAAATGTTGGGAAAAATGAGGGTCGCGGCTATTTTTGGTATCAGAGAACCGCAATCACGCTTTATAAAGTACGATCATGGTTTTTATAAAGTGCGAGCGTGGTTTATAATGCATGAGCATTTTTAAAAAGCGCAAGCACAGTTTATAAAGTGTGATCACACTTTTAGGTTTTGGAATTTCTAGATTCTAGCAAAATAAACCGTGGTCATGGTTTTTATTCAACCCATCTCCATTATTCTCATTAATGATAATGCATTTATTTAGATTTAGATTCTTAGCAACAGAGTGTTCAAAGTTTCTACTTCCTTACCTTTAACTTGTTCCTTTGTTGGTTTCTCCTTATAGACCTTTGAAACCGTCAATTTACATTATTTTTCGCATGCCCCCATCCTTGAAATTTCTCACACTTTTTGGGGTGGTTCTCAAATTGAATCTTTTGTTTCCATCTTCCTAGTCGAGATCATAGGCTAATGGATTTTGGTAAAGAAAATCCCATCAAGGAGTATATATAGAATCGACACACACAACTCTAGATTTTGAAAGGGTAACATTGTCAATAAGAATATAGGTAATTAAAGTATTTTCAATCCCTTTAATAACATCTACATCCCATAGTTCCAATGGAAGACCTGGTAATCTAACCCACACAGGAAACTAGTTTATATTTTCTTTATCAAGGTTAAACATAGGTGGCCACTTACTCGTGAAGAGTCCCAACTTCCCAAAAACTAGGGACCATCATTGAGGATCCTTTGGGGATCTTCTCGGATTGTTAAAATTGAACAAGAAGAAACCATTTTGTAGTTTTGTTACTTCCAAATGTCCTTTAGGTTTCCATTTCAGAAAAAACTAAGATCTTATTGATTCAATATTTGGTCTACCTCTAACAAGTTTTCAGATCAAATAATTCTCCATATTCTAAGAGTTATATCAATAATGCTATTAGGGATATCTAAGTGTGCTTACCCGATTCTCATTGTTTAAGCTGTGGAATGATCCCCATACTTTTCTCATTCCAAGATATCAAGATTTTTGCATACGTTCTAGGGGCCCCATTTCCCACATGGGGCCCAGCACATGACCAGTCTCATCCTTACCTTGTTCTATCGTAGTTCGATCCTCTCCATTTATGCCTCTCCGTGGAATCTATTTTGTTGTCGCTTTCCCACCCATCGCTATTTAATACATTGTCTCTCTCCTCGATCTCCCCACTACTCCTTCCCATCACTTAGGGTTGATTTCAATAAACAACAAATAATAATAATAATAAATGGTTTTATTGTTGAAATTTCATTATGTTATTTTGGTAGACTACACTATTAGTGTATGCGATTTTTCTATAAATGGGTGTGAGAAAATAAATGTTTGTATTTTTCATAGTAGTAATTACTTATTGTGTTGGCCATTTTTATTCTAAATGGGTGTCGAGGAATGTGCATGTTTCTATGTGAATGATGAGGGTTTCACGTAATTTTTATGTATTTAGATTTCCATTGTTTTACATAAATTGTAATGGAAAGGAGTTTCTAAAGCATTATTTCTTCACGAAATTTGTGACATAGAGTGAAAGAGATTATAATTTTATGTTTTGATGTTTTTTCCTCTATTTGGAGTGTTCATGTTGTGTTTGATGTTTCTCTTTTTGGTACATGCACTCCTATATGCTATTGTGTTAATATTAATGTATTTCTATTATTTTGGATATATGGTTATGAATAGGTTTTTCACAAAATTGTATTTTATAAATATTGTAAAAAAATATTGAATTTTTTTGCAATGTGTTTTGTTATTTGTTGAGGTGTGCATGTTTTGAAAATTGTTATGATTTTTATGCTTATGATTTTTACAGAGGTGTTTATGGAAAATCATTTTTGAAATATTATTTATTTCAGATTTGTGAGATATTGTGAAAATAATATTGATATTTTGTTTCCATGTTATTGATTTGTTTTCTTTCAATAACTTATTAGATTTCATTTCAACGGTTTAGAAAAAAACAAGAGGGGATTAGGAGAGTAACCATAAAGGAAAATCGTATGGTTGCAATGAAGGTCACCATGCCATATTTATGTTTAGCTATATTTTTGTATGTTGTTAGGTTGTAAGGAGGTCCCCATGGAGGGATGACCTCAAAATGTTACCATGGGCTATATGTGTTTTTCCTTTTCCTTTTAAATCATTTTTGGAGTATAAGATTTGTTGTTGTAATGTATTTCACTTTATTATGTTGATTAATGTGCTCTTATGTAAGTTGATTAATCATGTTAAGTAAATTAATTTAGGATGCGACATGGGCATTTAATTAGGGTAGATTGTCCTTGTGATATTTTGATTTGTGTTAGATTTTAATGGATTTAAATGTTGTGAAATTATTCCATCCCTAAAATCTTGAAATTTGACTTTAGATCCATTTTTGAGGCTTGTGGGCCAAGTTAAGCTTGTCCCGCATCTCTTAAATTCACCTACCAATTATACTTACCAGGTAAGGGGTCAAAATTAGACCCCATTATGTGATTTGGATGGTAAAAAGGTGAAATTATTTCCCCACATGACACTCTCACAGCTAGGGCAAGCCACAGTAAGAAATGATTGGAGGTTATTTATTTTGATAAGACACCCTTTAACTCATGACTTAAGTTTTCAGAAGGATTCAATATATGATTCGCACAAATTCATCTTACCAACTGAGTTATGTTCTTATACACTGTAGAGTAGTTCACTTAAAGTCTTCTCCTTTATAACCATTATTTGTTTTATATATTTATTTGATAAAGATGGTAATTTAATTCCTTAAGGCCATCTATTCACACTTACGTTACTAGAACTCGTTCATGCCCTTATGACAACATCGGTTCACGTTCAACAACTTAAGAGAAAATTACAAGGTACCTTGGATAAAGTTAAAGGAAGAAGGTCAATTGAGTTCATCCTTGAGACATCATTAGTTCTTACTGAGGTTTAATTGGAGCTTGAGGTTTTATACGTAATTATTAACGCTCTTACTTAGGCTTCACCGAAAGAGCTTATCAAGAGGAAGCTACTTACTTTTAAATAGGCTGAGAGATAAATTGAGTGGTTTCTAAATTTTCTTCTCTTACTTGTTAAATCTTATTAGAAACTAACCATTGTTTTCCTTTAAGCTTGTTTTAAGCGTTCACCAAAAAGAGTAGTGTTTACTAGTTCAGTTAGGGATAACACGTTATATAAAATCACTTTGCAAGGATAGTCTCACTCTTGATTACTTAAGGCATTGTTTGTTTTCAAGGGAATCTAAACCACAACATATTTCTTTGAATAAAACTTTTAGGTAACTTCTGTAAGGAAAAGCCACCCCATTAAAACTTACATATAACACATCAATACAAAGTCTTAGAAAGATTTAAATTAACACTTAATTCTCAAGATCAAAGTTTTACAATGCTTATGCCAGTGAAAAGATTGAATAACATTTCTCACAAAGATAAGTTACCAGCCAAATTACAAAAAAAAAGACAAAACAACTTCTTCACGTAATTTTCCGAACAATTCCAGGCAAGAGGTCATATAAACTCTTTGCAAGCAATGTTACACAATTTACAACACATAGAACACTTTTACAAAGAACTTCATAAGTTGCACTGATGAAACCTTTACAACTCTTTCCTTTAATCTACTCGCATAATCCATCTACACAAATACTAGCTAGAATCAGTTCGCGAGAACTGAGCATGTTAAGGCTACACATTGCAACAGTAAGCTAACATTTAACAATATCAAGAAAGGAATGTTCTAATTCAAAAATGGATTAAAACACAACCCACAACTCCAAAATTATTCGCATGAGAAAGAAATCTAAACCATCCAACAAGGAGAAAGTCAAAATACCAGTAAGAACAAAATCACATAAATCAAGGCAAGACCTTATGGGTTAGGAACAAGAAGGTCAAGAGTGTTGATATCTCCTTCATGTAATCCTATGGATTACGTGATTGGAATCCAAAACTTACTCCATCCAACTAAAGGGGTCCAAGAGAAGACAAAACATACTAATTATGATCGTAGGCGCGAAGCAAAATGACGTTATCCAATTCTCCCAAGGGGAGGCTTCATAGTAATATGGGTTCGACGCCCTTAAAAGAAAACAACTATAGTTTCAGTTTTAACCAAGGAGTTTACCACTACCTCCTTATAGGATTTCTTAAACGTAGTACTAGTTAACAAAAAAAATCCACTCTTCCAAAAGCATACAAATGAGACACAAAAAGGGCCATTATTCTACCAAAAACCTTATCCTAATCGTCAACTTCTCTACATAATATAAGGAAGGCTAAACCCAAAAGTCGTTAATAATTTTTATATATTTCCGACAATGTCAATAAGTATTTTAAAATAAAATAAAAAAATTGATTTCCTTAACAAAGCCACAAAATGGGACTTTTAGTAACCAAGTTTGAAGTATAAGATATTCGAGTTCGAAAACAAAGGGATTCGATACACGGTGGGTAATACACCAACGATGCCCCAGACTCAAAAGACCTTACCACGAGTGCAAGCACAAAAATAAGAACCAACACACATATCCATCAGGAAGGTTACGCAGTGCAGTCAGGCCTAGAAGTTCTATGAGCTCCTTGCCAATGGTATAGAAGATGGAAATTTTACCCGATCCATGTGGGCTTATCAAGGAAATGTCTAGCAAATATCAAACAGATGAATATAATAGCCACCTATTATATTATCACTTTGTAATCATTGTCATCTAACAGGAACGAGTTCACGAGTCCAATACCATGGATTCACCTACAACTTTTGTTTCAGTCCAGCTATTAATAGCTTGCTTGCGACCCTTAATAAAAATTGTAGAGATTTCATTCAATTAAACTTACAATGTTTCCCCTTACTTTAATCAAACAAGAGTTTGAACCAGGAAGTAGGTATAGTAATTCTCTCAACACGTAGAGGCCAAAATAGATGTCAGGTTATTCATCCTCTAGAACTGGTACAAAAAGTCAACCATGTACAGTTCTAAAACAAAACCCTAATGCCATTTTCTAATTAAACAAAAAGTAAGGAATGCCCACAGGCTTAAACAAGTTTTAGAACACAATGTCACTATTAATGTACCTTTTAGCAAAATAGGAGAGCCCTAAATAGGAAATACGTATTTATTCAACCAAAAAGAGATATGAAGGCTTAACCTTCCCTTCCATATAGTAAAGCCTTCATTATAAATACCATCACAAAATTCTTTTAAAAGAGGGTCATATAAGCAAACAAAACTCTAAAATGTTTCCTTCCCTACGAACTAGATTGCATCACTCAATATTGCAGTAGCCCATTTAGACAAATATAAATAGAGTAAGCTATAAGAGAGGAAAAGAACATTCCAAGCAAAACCAGCGAAAATTGGAATGAGATTTAAAGGAACAACCAACACAATCAGGCAGCGATATAAACAACCACGAAAACATTTTTCTAGGCGCCATTCAAGAGGAAAGAATATTCATTTCAAGATACTGAAAGAAGGTAGAAAACTATTACAAGGGGGTAGATTTAACATGCCTGATTATAATTCTTCCAACCAACAAGCACGTCGACCAGGGCTCGAGCAACAGCAACACAACCTACGCAACTTCTCTTCCTCGGCTGCTTTGAAGGTCCAAACTCTTGTTAACGGCCATGCTTTGGCATTCATAAAATCAATTGATTATACTGTAGATCCAAAATCCTCGAACACCACTCTCAAATTAGCCTCTGGATCAATCCACCAGACAAACATGTCACGATTTGTCCATATCCATAAAAACCCACCTAGACTTAGCATCCTCAAATAAGGTTTGACCAAACTGAAATTGCTTCAATGCGCTTTATTCATCTATAGCTTTTGCCCTTAGCCCAAAGTGCTGTCGCTTGAATCTCATCCTCTAGTGCACATTCATGCATGAATAATAGCTACAAAGCCAACCCCATGATTTCACACATTTCGACACAAGACATAATGATTACATAACTCCTTCCTTGAAAGGCATCTACTAACCTAATGATAAATAAACCTTTTCCTAAAATCATGATTTTCCAAACTGATGCCAATCAAACTCTCGGTTGCGTTTCATGCTTGAAGGTGTGATAATTCCATGATTGAGAACCTTTATGCCTCACTGCCAACATAGTGACTCGATTGAAAGAAGCTCATATAATAGCAAAGCAAATTGTGCTTCATGAATATTTTGATATGAAACAGATCGATGCCTCTTATGAGATCCTCTTCCATGAGTTACATCGTAAAAACAAGCTATGATGATTGGAACATTTCCCATTGAACACATAACTGATGCTTTTTTCCAATCGAGCGTGTTGCTCTTGCCATTATGGTGGAGTTCATTGATTCTTCTTTAATGAAAGTGAGATGGATTTCTTTTCGTTCTTCTTGAGGTGATTTGGCATTCTACAAGTTTATATGATGCCGCTCATCACCGTGAGGAAATCAGCTCTTAAAATCCTCTCAAATGTGGCTTTAGCTGATACTATCTCAATAGAAAATTGCTCCACATCTAATAATTACAATGGTTTTAAACTACTGGAGGCACGGGTGATGTCCTTACCCTCCGATGTATCGACCACATTCGATCTATCATGAGTTTTGAGTTTGGAGGAAAAAGTGGCCTCCACCGCCTCCTTTGAAACATCCCATCTCTGAGAAATTCGATTTTGAAGGATACAAAAAAATACCTATAACACTGATTACATCGCAGTCTCTCATTAGAGAATCTTTGCACTAAATTTCATCAGGTCTCCTGGTAACACTCTCACTGTCACATAGTCGATTTTGATGCAGAAATATCTTGAAGGAGAATCCCGAATTTGAGGATGCATTCTATACTAAATGAAACAAAAGCAACATAACATAGTTGGATAGCCTACTTGTTGGAAGTGCTCAAAAAGGCTTCAACTAAATTGCACATGCCTTTGCCACTTAGCTATTTCCTCCATTGCAATCAGAGGATGATCTTTTGATGGATTCTGACAGAACACACCTCGTGGCACCCAATGAAAAAAATTCTGAAGGAGGTAACATGCTGCTTCATACTTTCAAGCCAAACTGTGTTTCCACACCCCTCCTCCACAAGAACACCACTCCACCTTTGAGGGCATTGAGGATGTTGAGGCCTGAAATGGCGAAGTAGGCGAGAGTGAGACGATTAGTGTCCTGTCTATCAAACCATACTCCACTGATACAGACTAGACCATCCAAAGACACCATCACATCACGAAAGGTTATCATGTGCAAATATTTTTTAAAATGAATCAATCGCATTGGCCTTTTGTTTTGTTTTTGTTTTTTTCCTTCAAATTTGAGTGAATACTGGAGAAGAAAATTCTGATCCTCACACACCACACAATCACGCGAGCCAGAAGAGTGAAAGGCACGCCTACACACGGAAGTCGAAAAAGATTTGCATTCAATTTTTAAATTTTAATAAATGAAGGAGGAAGTGCGCAGAGCAAAGGCATTAGGAAGTCAAAGAAAGTAGAGCAGGCCATAAAATGACAGAGATTCTAAAGTGGTTGAAGAGGTTGCTAGAAGAGAAGAGGCCAATGCCCACCACTTGCAAATTCAAAATAAAAGCATAGACCAACACACCTTGCCAAAAAAAATGAGAATAAAGTGCTCTTCCTCCGCGCCCTAATTAAAGGCCAAGTCTCCTTCCCACCGCAACATTTGCCATAATGTAAATGTATGCATTTTAATAATATTCTAATTTATATTTTAATATATTGTCTTACTTTTATTAAATTTTACTTTTGAAATAAACTCTCCATCTATTTATTTGATTCGGTCAAGTTAAACAATATTTAATTAATCTATATATTTTGTTTGGATTTGATTATTGATCTCCTCATTGCCATTATCCAACCAAAACAAAGAAAAGGAAAGAAAATTAAATAACTTCAGAAAAACTAGTGTCCATGAAGGTCGTCAAAGCTTCAGTGAGATAAGACAACTTGGATCCGATACCACTTGGGGACATGAGAAAACCGGAGGAGTACACTCTTGCATCGAAAACCGTGTGTGAAAACAAGGCGAATCCACACTTCATCGATTAAGGAGCGACAAAGTGGCAAGCGAGGGACATTACATTCTCCTCCCCTTAAGAAAGCATCGTCCTCGATGCAACATAACATAACACAACGGAAAAGAAATGGTTCGCAACCAAGAACAGGTAAAGGAGAAAGTACACTTTATGGTTTAAAATTTTAGTTGATTAAAGCACGGTCACAAGGTAGCCTTAGGAACATTTGGTAGAAATTTTAACTTTCAAGGTTCTGTGAAGATTGGCAGTTCCCTCTTATTTATTATTTCATTAGTTCCTTTCCATTAGCATTATTCTTAGTTTAATTTCTTTTAAAATTTCATCATTGAAGAGTTTTGGTTTATTCCTTATTGTGGGTGCCCAACATGAACTGCTAACACAACACCCTATCAGGTTCAAAAGACACTACAGATTCACAAGCACACAAGTATATACTTCAAGATTGTATTACACCACAAAAGGTTACTCAAATACGGAATAGAATAGGCACAGTCCACATAACATAGTACTCGTCACACATCAATGACTGACATACCAAATACTCAAACAAAAGAGTACTACAATCCACCAGACATTTCCTCAATTTGCATCGATGAAAAAAATTCACATAACACCAAACAAATGCTACAGGTACATAGTGTCCACAAGGGAATCAATGACATATCCACAACATCACAACACATATCCATCTGACATGAGTAACACATACATCAAAAGACCACTACCAAAACATCACAATAACTCAACATATATCCCAAACATCAACCATACACACAAATATCATAAGCCTCCCTCAAACTCTTATGCCTCCCTCAAGTCTCTTATGCCTCCCTCAAGTCTCTTATGCCTCCCTCAAACTCTTATGCCTCCCTCAAGTCTCTTATGCCTCCCTCAAGTCTCTTATGCCTCCCTCAAACTCTTATGCCTCCCTCAAACTCTTATGCCTCCCTCAAGTCTCTTATGCCTCCCTCAAGTCTCTTATGCCTCCCTCAGTCTCTTATGCCTCCCTCAAACTCTTATGCCTCCCTCAAGGAGGCCGGTTGACCCTATGGTCCAAGACACATAGAGTTCGAACACTCCTAACCCAAGTGACATAATAACGCGTGGTTCAACAACCCGCTAGTTATCTGTAACTCCTTGGGGCGTACCCCCATACAACGAAGCGGGTCCATAGGTCCAACCATTCCATGGTGCATCCCATGACCCTATTCCACACATCATGACAATAGAACCAGCACAACAATCCAATCAAAGTGCCAAGTGGCAAAGTACAAGCCTTGGGCAAGGCGGTAAAAATTCCAAATTTAAAAGAAGACCCAAATCAAGCAAAATAAATGGCCAAATAGCCATAGTTAGTATCAAAATCCCCATGTTAGTGCCACAAACCAAGGAAATGCCCAAAATTGTAAAGCATGGCAATCAAGAAAAGTTGCTGGTCCTTACAAAATAAAGTAAAAAGCTCAATTTACGAATAAAATCAACTTATAATAATGTCACATTACGATAACTGTGTGGCCTTATCTAGCCACCAAAGGGGTACTCAACGAGTTGCTAGCACTCGGAACATCGAGCCTCAGCTCATAAAATACATATCAATAATACAACTATCATCACCTCCATCTGAATCATCCCGCCACCACTTCGACAAGGCTAAACATAGTCATAGTTGCACTTAGGTTGCATACATACAACCACATAGGGAGAGAGGAAAGAATCACATGTTATCTACTAAACCGAGTTTTGGCTCGAGTTATTGACCCATGGTACACCATTCCTCACTCTCAACATACACTTCTACTGATTTCCCTCAGGGTCGGTTAGCGTAAGGTTCACAACATAACATACAACAACATCACTAACATAACAACACATTGGTGGTGGTACATATGGTAGGTATATAGATCACAATCATACATTCACTGAGTGTAACACATCACTTTACCACATTCTGCACCCAAAGTGCAATCACCATACGATAGGGTTCATACACTCACCGTATGACCCCAAATCACAACATGAAGCATTACATATTTGCACAAATCATACATACGATGAACATAGTACATCACAACATAACATCCATTGCTACATAACAAGGTGGTACACACATTTCTTCAAAACATGGTAAAAACATCATGATACAACTCATTTCTTTTAACATCAATCTAGTCATACAACACATTGATACACCTACATATCACAATATGTCACAATGCTCCAACACTCGTCATCCACATTATAATTCTTTTCACACATCACAAACAATAATTCACACGTGAACTCTTCATAGAATCCACAAGAAGGAGAGAGAATACTCCCATCCCCAACATATCAACATGATCACAAACACGCACTAAGTGACATACACATCACGTGCGTTCACAATATCACAATTACGACAATAATCACATCACGTTTAAAGCACATTACTCTTCCAATATCTACCACCATCATGCAACATCATCATCATCATGCAGTATCATCATGTAACACCATCACCATCATGTAACATCACCATACAACACCAATCCGGCCCATAGGTTCGAGAGCATGAACCTATGCTCTGATACCAAGTGTAACACCCAAAAATCACACACACGAACAACACAGTAAAAGACAGGATATTTTTTTTTGACTTGCTTGACACATAACATGACACAACATGTCATCACCAAGGATACAACTAACTCTGTGAACAACTTGATACAAGGATGGCCATAAAGCAGCACGGAAACGTTCACACCTATCAAGGACAATATACTTTTTTTTTTTTTTGACAGAACAACATAGAAGCCCAACCACATGACACTCTCACAGCTAGGGCAAGCCACAGTAAGAAATGATTGGAGGTTATTTATTTTGATAAGACACCCTTTAACTCATGACTTAAGTTTTCAGAAGGATTCAATATATGATTCGCACAAATTCATCTTACCAACTGAGTTATGTTCTTATACACTGTAGAGTAGTTCACTTAAAGTCTTCTCCTTTATAACCATTATTTGTTTTATATATTTATTTGATAAAGATGGTAATTTAATTCCTTAAGGCCATCTATTCACACTTACGTTACTAGAACTCGTTCATGCCCTTATGACAACATCGGTTCACGTTCAACAACTTAAGAGAAAATTACAAGGTACCTTGGATAAAGTTAAAGGAAGAAGGTCAATTGAGTTCATCCTTGAGACATCATTAGTTCTTACTGAGGTTTAATTGGAGCTTGAGGTTTTATACGTAATTATTAATGCTCTTACTTAGGCTTCACCGAAAGAGCTTATCAAGAGGAAGCTACTTACTTTTAAATAGGCTGAGAGATAAATTGAGTGGTTTCTAAATTTTCTTCTCTTACTTGTTAAATCTTATTAGAAACTAACCATTGTTTTCCTTTAAGCTTGTTTTAAGCGTTCACCAAAAAGAGTAGTGTTTACTAGTTCAGTTAGGGATAACACGTTATATAAAATCACTTTGCAAGGATAGTCTCACTCTTGATTACTTAAGGCATTGTTTGTTTTCAAGGGGATCTAAACCACAACATATTTCTTTGAATAAAACTTTTAGGTAACTTCTGTAAGGAAAAGCCACCCCATTAAAACTTACATATAACACATCAATACAAAGTCTTAGAAAGATTTAAATTAACACTTAATTCTCAAGATCAAAGTTTTACAATGCTTATGCCAGTGAAAAGATTGAATAATATTTCTCACTAAGAAGAGTTACCAGCCAAATTACAAAAAAAAAGACAAAACAACTTCTTCACGAATTTTCCGAACAATTCCAGGCAAGAGGTCATATAAACTCTTTGCAAGCAATGTTACACAATTTACAACACATAGAACACTTTTACAAAGAACTTCATAAGTTGCACTGATGAAACCTTTACAACTCTTTCCTTTAATCTACTCGCATAATCCATCTGCACAAATACTAGCTAGAATCAGTTCGCGAGAACTGAGCATGTTAAGGCTACACATTGCAATAGTAAGCTAACATTTAACAATATCAAGAAAGGAATGTTCTAATTCAAAAATGGATTAAAACACAACCCACAACTCCAAAATTATTCGCATGAGAAAGAAATCTAAACCATCCAACAAGGAGAAAGTCAAAATACCAGTAAGAACAAAATCACATAAATCAAGGCAAGACCTTATGGGTTAGGAACAAGAAGGTCAAGAGTGTTGATATCTCCTTCATGTAATCCTATGGATTACGTGATTGGAATCCAAAACTTACTCCATCCAACTAAAGGGGTCCAAGAGAAGACAAAACATACTAATTATGATCGTAGGCGCGAAGCAAAACGATGTTATCCAATTCTCCCAAGGGGAGGCTTCATAGTAATATGGGTTCGACGCCCTTAAAAGAAAAACAACTATAGTTTCAGTTTTAACCAAGGAGTTTACCACTACCTTCTTATAGGATTTCTTAAACGTAGTACTAGTTAACAAAACAAATCCACTCTTCCAAAAGCATACAAATGAGACACAAAAGGGCCATTATTCTACCAACAAACCTTATCCTAATCATCAACTTCTCTACATAATATAAGGGAAGGCTAAACCCAAAAGTCGTTAATAATTTTTATATATTTCCGACAATGTCAATAAGTATTTTAAAATAAAATAAAATTGATTTCCTTAACAAAGCCACAAAATGGGACTTTTAGTAACCAAGTTTGAAGTATAAGATATTCAAGTTTGAAAACAAAGGGATTCGATACACGAGGGGTAAACACCAACGATGCCCCAGGACTCAAAAGACCCTACCACGAGTGCAAGCACAAAAATAAGAACCAACACACATATCCATCAGGAAGGTTACGCAGTGCGATAGTCAGGCCTAGAAGTTCTATGAGCTCCTTGCCAATGGTATAGAAGATGGAAAATTTTACCCGATCCATGTGGGCTTATCCAGGAAAAGTCTAGCAAATATCAAACAGATAAATATAATAGCCACCTATTATATTATCACTTAATCATCTGTCATCTAACAAGGAAACAAGTTCACGAGTCCAATCCCATGGATTCACCTACAACTTTTGTTTCAGTCCAGCTATTAATAGCTTGCTTGCGACCCTTAATAAAAATTGTAGAGATTTCATTCAATTAAACTTACAATGTTTCCCCTTACTTTAATCAAACAAGAGTTTGAACCAGGTAGTAGGTATAGTAATTCTCTCAACACGTAGAGGCCAAAATAGATGTCGGGTTATTCATCCTCTAGAACTAGGTACAAAATTCAACCATGTACAGTTCTAAAACAAAACCCTAATGCCATTTCTAATTAAACAAAAGTAAGGAATGCCCACAGGCTTAAACAAGTTTTAGAACACAATGTCACTATTAATGTACCTTTTAGCAAAACAGGAGAGCCCTAAATAGGAAAATACATATTTATTCAACCAAATAGAGATATGAAGGCTTAACCTTCCATATAGTAAGCCTTCAATTATAAATACCATCACAAAATTCTTTTAAAAGAGAGTCATATAAGCAAACAAAACTCTATAATGTTTCCTTCCCTACGAACTAGACTGCATCACTCAATATTGCAGTAGCCCATTTAGACAAATATAAATAGAGTAAGCTATAAGAGAGGAAAAGAACATTCCAAGAAAAACCAGCGAAATTGGAACGAGATTTAAAGGAACAACCAACACAATCAGGCAGCGATATAAACAACCACGAAAACATTTTGTCTAGGCGCCATTCAAGAGGAAAGAATATTCATTTCAAGATACTGAAAGAAGTAGAAAACTATTACAAGGAGTAGATTTAACATGCCTGATTATAATTCTTCCAACCAACAAGCACGTCGACTGGGCTCGAGCAACAAAGAACACAACTGCGAACTTCTCTTCCTCGGCCTGCTTTGAAGGTCAAACTCTTGTTAACGGCCATGCATCCTTCATAAAATCAAGTAGATCCAAAATCCTCTGAACACCGCTCCAAATTAGTCCGTAGATCAATCCACCACCAACATGTCACCGACAAGTTGTCCATATCCATAAAACAGTCCCTAGAATTAGCATCCTCAATAAGGTTTGACTCACTAGATTGCTTCAATGAAAAGATGTTTTGCCCTTAGCCCAAAGTGCTCAATGCGAGCTCGTGCTAGTGCCAAATTCATGCGGTGAATAATAGCTACAAATCCAACACCGTGATTTGAAGTTCTTTGACACAATACATAATGATTACATCACTCCTTCGGCTCAAAGGCATCTACCGTAATGATAAATAAACCTTTTCCTTCATCAGATTGAGGATAGCATCAAACTCTCGGTGTAAACATTTCAGCTGTAGCTTGAAGGTGTGATAATTCCAATAGAACCTTTTGCTCACCAACATAGTGACTCACCAAAAATGAAGAAGCTATATAATAGCAAAAGCAATTTGAAAGCAAATTGTGCTTCATGAATATTCATATGAAACAGATCCACACCTCTTATGAGATCCTCTTCCATGAGTTACATCATAAAACAAGCTATGATGACTGGAACATTTCCCATTGTAGTACACAGCTAGATGCTTTTATTGAGCGTGTTGCTCTTGCCACTGCTGTGGAGTTACTGCCTTCTTTAATGAAAGTGCGTGGATTTCTTTTAGTTCTTCTGCTAGTGCCGAATTTACCATATGATGCCGCTCTAGCCGCCTCTTCCCCTCAAATTGAGCTGATACTATCTCAATAGAAAAGCTTGCTCCACATCTAATAATTACAATGGTTTTAAACTATGTGGAGGCACGAGTGATGTCCTTACCCTCCAGATGTATCAACCACATTCAGATGAGTTGGGTTGAGTTTGGAGGACAAGGTGGCCTCGACCGCCTCCTTTGTGATTAGATGCCCATCTCTGCCTTCAATTCGATTTTAAGGATACAAAACAAATACCTACAGACCTGTTGCAGGTCTCATTAGAGAATCTTTGCACTAAATTTCATCAGGTCTCCTGGTAATGCTCTCACTGTCACATAGTCAATTTTGACAGAAATATCTTGAAGGAGAATCCCAAATTTGAGGATGCATTCTATACTGAACAGAAAGCAACATAGTTGGATAGCCTCTTCCATGGAAGCACTCAAAAAGGCTTCAACTAAACTACACAAATGCTTGCCACTCTAGCTATTTCTCTCGCAGTCGTTTGATGTGGATTCTTGAAGAGAAACACACCTCGTGGCACCCAATGAAAGTGGAGGTAACACGCCTGCTACACTAGCTGGTTTCCACGCCCCTCCTCCACAAGGAACCAGTCTCCACCTGATCGAGGGCATTGAGGATGTTGAGGCCTGAAATGGCGAAGTAGGCGAGAGTGAGACAATTAGTGTCCCGCTCCCGATACTCGCTCGGTAGATCATCCAAAGACTATCACAAAGGTTATCACGTGCGATCTCTCGTTAAATGAATCCATCGCATTGGCCTTTTGTTTTTGTTGTTTTTTTTTTTTCCTTCAAATTTGAGTGAATACTCAGAAAGACATTCTATTCCTTCACCACACAATCACGCGTCTAGGATAGAGTAAGGCACGCAGACCATGGAAGTCAGCAAAAAGATTTGCAAATCAAAATTTTAATAAATGAAGGAGGAAGTGTGGCAGACAAAGGCATCAGGAAGTCAAAGAAAGTAGAGCAGGCCATAAAAGATGACAGGTCTGAAGTGGTTGAAAGGTCGCTATAAGAGACTGGTGGCCAACCCCCCCACTTGGCATTCAAACCAAAGGAAAGACCAACACGCCTTGCCAAAAGAATGAGTGGTAAGTGCTCTTCCTCCACACCTAATTAAAGGCCAGGTCTCCTTACCCACCGCAACATTTGCCATAGTGTAAATGTATGCATTTTAATAATATTCTATTTTAATATATGTACATATATAAATATTGTCTTACTTGCTATTAAATTTTAATTTTGTTTAATAAACTATCTTCATCTATTTATTTGATATGGTCAAAGTTAAACAATATTTAATTAATCTATATATTTTGTTTGGATTTGATTATAGATCTCCTCATTGCCATTTTCCAACCAAAACAAAGAAAAGGAAAGAAAATTAAATAACTTCAGAAAAACTAGTGTCCATGAAGGTCGTTAAAGCTTCAAGACACTCTTGCATCGAAAACCAAAGTGCGAAGCGTAATCCACACTTCATCGGTTAAGGGCGACAAAGCGGGGCATTACATCACCCTCCTCTCCTCTTTTTTATTTATACAAGCTATTTTTATGTTGTGGGGGTTACTTTATTTAGTGGTGCACTTACATTTTTGACATTTTAGCTTCATTGCTTGCTTGGAGTCTTGGAGCTTGATTGGAATTGGGTTTGAGATTGGAAGGAGCTTAGAGTTGTGATTTTGGATCAAATATTCTTGCAATGGCAAAGTAAGTACTTCAACCTTTAAGTTTTATTTATTATGTTTGTGTTGTATGCAAAATGAATGTTTTTGCATGCATGTTTAGGACTTAGGGTAGTGTGGCCCTAGGGATTGTGTAGGAGAAGGAATATGGGGATGTTTTGAGGCAGTAATAAGAGTATTGTTTGCATATTTTGGAGGTATTTTGGGTTGGGTGTCCTACCTTTTTACAATAATAAATTCTTACTTATCATTTTGTGAAATACTTGAGGGAATAAGAGTATGAGGGAGTGATAAGAGTTTTGAGGGAGGGATAAGATTTTTTTGTTGTGTGGATGAATATTTTTGGAAACGCGTTTACTAAGTGTACACTTAACCCATTGGGAGGCATAAGTGATTTCCCCATATTTCCTTGCTCCCTTGGCTTAGAGTTTTTAAGCCTTGTTTTGGAAAAGTTGTATTTTATTGATATTGTTGTTTTGTGCTTGTATGTGTGTTAAAATATTGTTGGCATGTGTGTTGTAACGTGATGATTTTTTTAAGTTGTCATTTGTTGCAAACATTACTTATTTATCTATGGTTGGGGATCTACGGAGCCAATGAGGAGGATGGCTTCTTCTCCTCATTGGAATATAGGTTGGGAGGAGAATGTTTCCTACCCCCTTCCATGTTGCTTTGTTTTTAAGTGGAAGAAAATGGTGGAGCTCAAAGTTGATGCATTGGGCATAGTTTCAATTTCTAGAAGACAAGAAGGAATCTTACTTTTGTATAAATTTTACCATGTTGTCTCCACCTAAGTGGAGGTATTTTGTAACTTGAATTTTAAAGTTTCAACTTCTTTTAACAGTATTATGTAAATCTAATTTGTATTATTTATTCAAGAAATGTACATGTTGGAAAAGAGGCATGTAAATTTGTAACTTATTTTTCATTATATCTCCTAAAAACTTGTAAATTATACCAAGAGTGCATTTGATTTATCAATGGAAACTATCCTTGTTTGAAATTGATTTACAAAGGAGTATATGTTGTGTTTTCCTTACTATAAATTTGTAATATTCCATTTACATGAAAAAAGAAAATAAGGTTGCCATGTTGAAGTTTCTTATTCTTGTTCTTTCCCTTTTAGTACTACTTAAAAAAAAATAGTATGTCACTATGGTTGTTATATTCCTCTTATTATTATAACCTAGACAATATAGGCATTTAAATAGTCCTTTTCAAACCCAAGGAATATGTTTATTTTATTTACTCTCAACTAGTTAATTTAAAAGGTCTACTAATCGAACTATCTCACCTATGGATTTGTACACAAATTTAATAAAACCCACATGCCCTTATAGTTGATACATATAATAAGTTTAAATTGGTAGATTGGTTAAAATAATTTATATGAATGTCTTAGTAAATAAATTTTAAAATTGAAAGGTTGTGCATTAAATTAGGTGGAATCCGTAATATAACAAAGTTTATACATAAAAAAAGGAACAAAAAAAGGTTTTTATTTGTTCAAGCCACATAGGCATGCCTGGCCCATAAGGTATTTGCATGGTGGGTAGGGTGGGGCAACGCCCACCCATACACATATAAATCCAACCCTTAATCACATTGACCCCCTTTCTATTAGGCTATTGTTATTATATCTCAGTCGTATAGAACCATTTTAACCTAGCATTTTGAAATAAATTTTTAAAAAATGCGATATATATATAACGTAAATTTATGTATATATCACTTTGTATAAAAATGAAATGGGGCAAATAATGCCCATAACCTGAATAGGGTAGATCCACCACAAAATTCAATAGAAAAATGTGTGTGTGTGTGTGTGTGTGTGTGTGTGTGTGTGTGTGTGTGTGTGTGTGTGTGTGTGTGTGTGTGTGTGTGTGTGTGTTGCAAACCCAAGGAGAGGGATACAAACAATCCTCCAAATTTTGTGTGTATCCATCCCGAATACAAGTAGGAAAAATCCTCCATAACTCCTTGCAAAACTCCATGGCCTCCTTTCCTCTAAACTTGAAAAAACAAAATGAACAAATGAAATGGAAAAGTAGGGAAAAAGTGTGAAGAAAGAAACCTATAAGGATATTTAGGGATTTAGAGAAAACTCAAAAATCTAAGGGTTCAAAATATTTTAATCTAAAGGTGGATATTTAATCCTACAACTTTATGTGGATGGCATTTTCATGGCAATTGGATTTAAATAAAATGTGTGGTTAATGGGTTAATGAGGCCACCTAATGCTCAAAGTAAGTTGGAACAACTTGTGATTCCTTTGGGTATGGTTTAGTAATTAATTTATTTGGGTTTGACTTTAGGGATTGAATAAATTATATTGAGCATGGATATTATAGATAATGATAATTTAGATGATTAAATTAATTAAAAATAAAATGTATAACAATATAGTAAATGATGGGCATGGTGTTAAGGTTGATAGACGTAATAGTTTTAGGCCAATTTTAAGAAAAATATTAAATTATGAACTCTAGAAGAATTGAATGGCTAAAGCAATGTGATTAAAATAGCAATGATTTAAATAAAATTTTAAAGGAAAACCTTAGAAGAGGTTTGGATCTCAAAGTGCATTTAGAAATTAAATTAATAATATCTAATTATTAATTTAATTCTTATTATCTTTGGAATGTGTAGAAGTAAGTAGACTAACTTTTTTTTACCATAATTAATATTTATCACTCGTGAGACCTTGATTTAAAAAAATCCCGCAAATATTCCCTAATAAATTAATAGTATTTCGATGAGGTTTTAGAGCATTGTTTTTGTGGGCATTACACATATGCCTCTCCTTGTGTATTGTACACACTTTAGTTACCATCATTATAGGCATGCAACGCTGATATGCTTTATTCCTTATTTCTCCACACATGTAACAAGTGTCTCTAACTATGTGATCTCTTCCTTAAGGTGCATGACCACATCCTTGAGATGTTCATTCACTTTACATAGTTAAACATGACCCACTCTCATATTGCATGGAATTATACCTTATTTTATTCATTGTATGACCCTACAAGGAATTTCCCTTTATGCAGCTTAGCACTCTAATGTTTGTGCGCTAACTTCTCCTATACCTTCAGAGAATATTGAGAGCCTTCTTCTATGGAATGAACATTCAATATAATAATCCAATCCCTAATTTTTATGTGTAATCTGACTATCCATCTTCATATTTTCCCACATTATTCTCCACATGTTATTCTCTATTAGTGAGTCCATAAAATTCTCCAATGTACTCTCTTGCATTAATATCTCTTATTTGTAATCCTTAAAACATTATGAAAAAATTGAGATGGAAATCTATGGAAACAAACTACACTAGATTTTTCCATGTCTTAATATTCTTTTTCCATGATGTAGTTGGTTGGCCTAAATATGTTCCCACCAAGGAGATGAAAAAGCATTAAAATTCATGAAAACAAACTTCAAATTCCTTGGATCTTCCATGTCTTCATATTAAAAATATTTTTTCATATTTTTATCCAATCAAATATATTTGTTGGTTCCAAACTAGTAGAATAAAAACATCGATACAAATTAGGCTTACTCCCCATCTTAATAATTACAAAAAGTAGTCTAGCCTCATGAACATCTTGTACTTCCTCTTATTTCTTCTTTGTTTTCACATCTAGATTAAAATCAGTATCTTGCACTCCTTTTCGCAAATATTCATCTGTCATCACTACCATCTTCCATGATAAAACCTCAACATTGTGTGGTTTCCATGGCTTCCAAGATATCTCGCATAGTTCACATCATTTCAACCAGGTCCTCAAATATCATGCCCTAATTTTGGCATCCTACATTCCTCCAATGTGTTAATTCAATGTTCTTTTTATTTTTATTTCTATAGATTCACAAAAAAATCTCCACAATCTTCTACCCAAAAATACTTTATTTAGAAAATTTCTGAAATGACCTTCTATCTAGAATCCACTTTGTAAAAAGATGAAAAAAAATTATTGTGTCACTTCTTCTCACACCCTCTACTCAATAGTCACCCTTTGGAGTATTTCTACAATGATTTTTAACCCACACTCATAAATTTGGAAAACCATAATGCATGTTGTTTATATTTTTAAGAAAGTAATCCCACTTTAATACCATATAATGTAGACGGGGTGAGGGATCCTAGTGAAGGAAAACTTCAAAGTCAAACCTCAAAATCTTCGAAATGCATGTAAAAAAACACTCAAAAATAATTAAACGTACATTGCCAAAATATTCAAAAGAACACATTTTGGGAAATGCTTACACAACTTGAATGATATTATTCTGAGGGCTAGCAACATCAAATTGATTTCCAACTATTCAATAGTGTCAAATGATTTGCAGACATGGTGAGGGAGTATCATAAATGAACACTTCATACCTCACATAATCTAGAGGTCACTTAATGCTTCATAATTTCCCTAAATCTCCCAATACATGTTGCTTACAAAATATCTTGAAGTCATCTTTCTAACACATTTTGAATGTAGGTCAAAATAGACACCGTAAGTGGGAGATAACCACACAAGATCATGTGTCAATGGGAAAAATGAACGCATGGGTGTAGCAGGCAATGAAACATTAAAAAAACACCAAACATACTATTGGGAGTTAACAAGATAAAGAAAAAAATGTTTTTATCCTTCGGTTTTCTATCGACATTTTAGCATATGTGGGACCCACAACATGGGTTACTTTTTTATGGAGGGGGACCCTACTGCTGTAACGCATTTTCATTTTCTACTTCCACCACATTATAGCTTCCACATGGTGAATTTTCATGGCTCTCCAATAATATGATAAGTGGCTCGCTCCTACCTTGCAAAGTGGAGAAATATTATGTCGCCATGTCAAGTCATCAAGATATATGCTAAGTCAACATTCAATGCCAAGTTTTAAAATTTCCAGATCAATTCCATGGATTACCGGTGGTTAATTCAATTCACATCCCCAAAGAGATTTCAAAAAATCAATTCCACCTCGTAACCAAGTGCCAACCACAAGGAAGAAAATTTCTTTAAGTAGACCTTTTACCCACGTGCATAGAGGAGGAAAGATTTTAAAAGGATTATTACTATCCACTTACCACAAATATGGGATCTACCTCTCCATAGATGGAGCTAAGGGAGGTCATCGAGGCTTGTGTGGAGGATGAAACCACATATGCTCGAGATATTTTTGTCGAAATGTGTATTCCAAATGGGAACGATGCCTCCTACAACTAACACATATCATGGGAATGGATGACGAGAGGAGGAGATGATTGTCATTGAAGACGTGTCATGTTGAGATATTGATTTTACATGGAACCCTAATTGTTATGCAATCCTTAATAGCTATACAAAGCTTACATGTAATGTATTTGGTGGTGTGCTTGTTTAGGGAGAGTTGTTTCACGAATGGGTTTCAAATGTAGATGAAAGAGATGTGATTTGAAATAAAGAGAGGAGAGTTTTGTATATTGGTGTCATGGAGGTTTGATGATACTATACATAGGGAAAATGTCATGGGATTCGTAGTGCACTCGACTTCTTGAGGTCATTCTCGAGATAGCCAAATGTGTGAATGATGAGATGATAACAGGATAGGTAGTTAAAGGATAATCAAAGGCTCGAATAGGTAGCGAAAATTCCTAATATAACTAAGTTTTTTAGAGGATAATAAGAGGCTATGAACGGGTAGTGTGAATTCCTAATGACTAGGTTTGTTTTTTTTATTTGAGTTCTTAAACTTCTATAAAATCTAATTTTAAATAAATAATGGAAATAAGTCTAATTTAAATAAAATATAAGTGATTTTAATATTTTAATTAACTAAATTCCTTCCCAATTAATTAAATAAAATAAACGTGACTATCTATCAGTATCTATTTCTAATTTAGTAAACTTTTAAAATAAACTAATTAAATAACTATTGATTTGTACTTTTACATTTATAAAAGAAAATAAGATCTACTTCTACAAACACATGGAAATGATTTAAAATAAACTAAAATAAATAATATCTAAATGTGGTTATTCCTTTGTTGCAAAGTTGTCTTACAATACTACTCTAAGGAGGAAGTACTCAAAGTTTTATTACTTTGGTAAAAGGTAGCTTCCTCAGTAACGAATATCATGCCTCGATTTTCCAATAAGGAAAGCTTCTCTTAATCATTTTTCTCTTTAATGAAAATATGTTCCTAGAATGATATTATTTAATCTAATTAAATGTGAGTATTTCCTCATTTCTTGGACTCCAAACAATTCCCAAGAAGATCAATAGGGATAAGTTGGGAGGAAGCTATCAAGGGAAGAAGATTTATGTCGAGATATTTTGAAAGTAAATATTTGAATTAAAAAATTTATTGGAATTGATGAATCTTCCACTTTTAACAAAATAAATAAATTGCTTCTTTAAATTCTAATAAATTATGCCTACATATTAGAAACTTCAAATAATTGAATACAACTCCAACCTGGTCACTACAATATTTTGGTAGTTTGTTCTAGTGTTGTGAAACATCCAATGTCTCATTAGCTTCAATATCCTTCTAACGTATAAAGGGAAAATAGTGAATGTCATAAAGAAAATCAAGAAACTAGATGGATGGCTTTGTGCGGAGAATACGATTGGAATGTTAGTAGCAAGGAAAAACAAAGTAGAAAACTCACTATTTGTTTAATCCCTCTCTCGAAAACTCGACAATACGACACTTCCAAAAAATTACAAATTTCCCAACCCATCATACGAATAAAAGTTTAATTTTAATAAGTTGTCGGAGGAGAAGGTGTCAAGAACACATGTCGATCAAGAAAGGATGACTCAATTTTAAGGAGAAGAAATGAGCATAATATATTTAGCAAAGACAAAGAAGAGGAACTCATTACCAATCCAACAAGCTTAAATTTATCCAATTATACACTTAAATGTAAGATAAAATCACGTCAACATTAAAAACACGTGTTCAAAAAAGCATGTTTTAATTTCACATCAAACAGCTGAAAAAAACCCCTTGTTACTAGAGGGGTGGTTGTCCAACCACCACTCTATAAAAATGGCAATTGTGTAACCACCACTATTTTTGTTACATAACCATCAGAGTGGTTGTGTAACCTCGCTTGTGTAAATGGATAAAAGAGGCCCGCAAAAAACAAAGGTATATAACATAGAGTAAATATGTTGAATCGAGTCACAAAGGGAATGCAAAGGGGAGATGAAGGGATATGTATCTCTTTTTTATCTTTAAATGATTTTTTTCATTATTGGACACGTATTGTGTTTCAATGTTGCACTACATAAACATGGGGTGAAAGTTACCCGACCTAAAAGTTGTGTTGTTGTTGCAAGTTGGAGGGTGTTTCGAGATAATGTCCACCGAGGTTTTGAGTCTGCAGGAAGAAATTCGCTCATGCCACACGATTTGGTGTGGAGATATCGTTGTTGCAGATACAACATCGTAGTAAAGTAAAATGTTATTGTTTTGTAGCTAAGTAGCTTTATGACATTAAAATGTTAAAACCCTGAAATATTGAATGTAGTGGTGATGAAGGTATAGATGTTAAGTAGTACATGGAAAACATATTTTCATGTCGTATAGTAGAGATGGGTTTTTAATTGATTTTGAAATGTGTAGTGTGAACGTAGTGTACAAGATGCAAGCTAAAACAATGCAGAGGTGGGTAGAGGTCTAGTTCACGAGGTGTCTAGTTTATGTGTGACATAAGTGCCTTTTGAACTACACCTCTCGTGCATATTTTACATTATATATATATATATATATATATATATATGTCGTATATAGAGATGGGTTTTGTGTCGTATATAGAGATGGGTTTTTAATTGATTTTGAAATGTGTAGTGTGATATATATATAAAACAATGCGAGGTGGGTATAGGTCTAGTTCACGAGGTGTCTAGTTTATATAAGTGCCTTTTGAACTACACCTATATTTTACATATATATATATATATATATATATATATATATATATTTATATGCTAAGTAACATCCTTGGGATTTGTATTATACATAAAATGATACCAAAAATAAATTCAAGAAAAGAAGACGGGAATTTAGTTCATACATGAATGACCTTGGTGAGAACTGATCAAATTGGTGACTTAAGACTCATGGAAGATAATATTTTATAGTTGAACTTTATATTTTGCAAGAATAAACAAACAATATTTAATGTTAGTGAAGTTAAGAAGATGGTAACCCTTTTGTTGGGGTTAATTGAGTCTATTAGAGTAGCTTTGGTCACATAGTTTCTATGCTTATCTTTTATGGATGTTAAAAAACCCATTATAAGATCATCTAATGCAATATCATTCTTGGTAAAAATTATGCATCATAAAACCGCATAGGGAAGAAGGGATGCACTTGAGTCTCTTTACAACCTGTCAATCTATATATATGTGTATCATAGAAGATAATGGGGATTTTGAGAAATCTAGAAACCACATAGGAAGGAAGAAAAGGCATAAACAATACAATCAAAGTATTCTCATATTATATTTTCTTACTTAATGATGATGCACTATTATGCCAAGAAAAACCAACCAACATTCATTTTCATGATTATGGCACACAATTCTTGATTACATAGAAATCGATGCTGGAATATGAAATTATCTCTTCTCTATCGATACACACTCTTCTTGGTACTAAATTCATTGATAAGATAGCCTCTCAAATTCTTGGTTATGTTAGAGAGAATATCCCCTCCATTACCAAATCCCACCAATGCTTATCCCCTCGGTGTTGAATAATCAACACCCATAGAACTTGTGAACTAAGAAAAGGTTAATCACGCTCATGGTATGCCATTTTAATAAAGAAAAAAATACTTGAGAGTATATATTTTCTAACACACAGGTCTAACATCATAATCACAAGGTTTTTATATCCTTACCTTGAAACTTTGTCACAGACATCCTTTCTACACATCATAAATGCATAGGCTATAAAATAATTTTTAAAATTAACTACTATCTAATCATACGCTCCCAATCCAATAATAAAAATGTAAATATATAACTTATGGTGCACATGGTCTCAAAAATTGAATGGTTATTTAGTAAGACTATATTATAAGTTATAAAATGGGACATACATAATAGGTGATGTCATATGATATGTACCAATAGGGCTTGACTCAACCATCATGGTAAAATGACATAATCACCCCCAAGGAATGTGGAGAATAACGAGAAAAGGATGTTCCCCTACTGGAGAAGAGACAAGGATTTTGGAGTGGAGTAGACCTTAGAGAAGGATCTCAAGTATAACCTGAAGTGGACTTGTAGGATCCATGGTTTGATTCATGTAGAAGAGGAAGTATAAGAAGTTTTTGTAAGATAACAAGTTGAACATGATAATGTTCAAAGGAGAGAAAAATAATAAGCGAAACACATGGTAGAAAATGGGGATAAAATTCTTGGTGGATGTATTATTAATCTCATGGATTTGAGATAATGCAAAAATGAAAATGAGGGCACTAAACAAGAGTTTCCAAGCAGAGGTCGTGAAATCACCTCTAAAATTGAAGGCATTCATATTTTAATGCATTATTAAGGTCAATACAATTTTATATCGATGATTAAGATCAATGGAGCTTAATATGGTGAGAGGCTCAAGGTATGAAATGGTGGATTTTGGCTAAATATTTTGGGTGACATGTCCATATAATTACTAATGGCACCACTATTTTTGCATAACACATAGGTGGAGTAAGTCCATCAAATCTAACTTACAACTTGTAGCATAAATGTCCAAAAGTGATTGTCAATCATGAAAATAGTGACTATTATCTATTTCATCGACCATAAAGTCAATGGTTTGGATCGGAAATATGGTCATCCCACAATACAATGCATCAACACACTATTGATTTGCCTCCCTTTGGTTGTATATTGCCTATTGAAATAAAAATTTCCCCTAAAAATCTAAGA
The DNA here is from genome assembly GCA_018340775.1 of Taxus wallichiana var. yunnanensis. Lineage (NCBI taxonomy): Eukaryota > Viridiplantae > Streptophyta > Pinopsida > Cupressales > Taxaceae > Taxus > Taxus wallichiana. The sequence goes on along the minus strand of CM031243.1, from coordinate 733,409,698 downwards.
TATAAGTTCTTTTTCTTCTCAAAATTGACGGGTTTGAAAATTATTTCAGGCCAAAAATTGTGAACACATAAAAATATGAAGTTATATTATATGTAAACTATAGCCATTTCTTTGTACAACCCAACTATTTCAAGGAAAAAATTGTGAACACATAATAAAAATATGAAGTTATATTATATGTAAACTATAGCCATTTCTTTGTACAACCCAACTATTTCAAGGAAAAAATTGTGAACACGACCATCAAAGTAACAACTTTCACAACAAATCTGAACATATGAATGGATGCTACAATGTTTTTATGCACATTAAACGATGCATTTCCATGTCAAAGTGGACACCAAAGTGGCATATCCCACCATTTGATAATTACTTGATTGACATTTTCCCCCTTTCTTTGAAAATTATTTCAGGCCAAAAGTTGTGAACACATAAAAATATGATGTTATATTATATGTAAACTATAGCCATTTCTTTGTACAACCCAACTATTTCAAGGAAAAAATTGTGAACACGACCATCAAAGTAACGACTTTCACAACAAATCAATATATGAACGGATGCTACAATGTTTTTATGCACATTAAACGATGCATCCCATGTCAAAGTGGACACTACCGCGTATCCCACCATTTGGTAATTACTTGATTGACAATTTCCCTAAAAATCTAAGATATTTTAAAGTTCTTTTGCTTCTCAAAATTGACGGGTTTGAAAATTATTTCAGGCCAAAAATTGTGAACACATAAAAATATGAAGTTATATTATAGGTAAACTATAGCCATTTCTTTGTACAACCCAACTATTTCAAGGAAAAATTGTGAGGTATCAAAGTAACAACTTTCACAACAAATCGAACATATGAACGGATGCTACAATGTTTTTATGCACATTAAACGATGCATTTCCATGTTAAAGTGGACACCAAAGTGGCGTATCCCACCATTTCATAATTACTTGATTGACATTTTCCCCTTTCTTTGAAAATTATTTCAGGCCAAAAGTTGTGAACACATAAAATTATGAAGTTATATTATATGTAAACTATAGCCATTTCTTTGTACAACCCAACTATTTCAAGGAAAAATTGTGAACACGACCATCAAAGTAACGAATTTCACAAGAAATTTAAACATATGAACGGATGCTACAATGTTTTTATCCACATTAAACGATGCATTTCCATGTCAAAGTGGACACCAAAGTGGCGTATCCCACCATTTGATAATTACTCGATTGACATTTTCCCCTTCTTTTCAACTCTATAAAATACGGATCCTCTATTTAATGCCACCTACCAAGCTTATTTAATTCTCTCTTCACTCTTCTTCGTGCCTGTGCTATTGAATCTGCTTTACTTCTTCGAAACCTTTCCCATTTTCTCACAATAAATTGATCCCTTATCGTTGCTTCAAATCAGTCTCTAAATATTTAGAGCGATGGATATATGTTCCATCACACTTCTCTCCAAACCCTCCTCTGGCAGCCAATCATCCAAACATTCCAACATGCTGCAGAAATAATCCACTGTGGCACCAATGTGGCTCAATGTTAATGTCAGAATCGTGGGTCAAAGGGAGCCTACTGTGGACAGAAACTTCATCATCTCCGGTTTGCCTCATTGGCATGTCATACGTGAGAGGTCCACCATCATATTAAATACCAGAAAATTTTCAGTGCATTAGACAAGATGATGGTTTTGAGGTTTTGCAGTCGTATTTCCTCATAAAAGAATGGAATTCACAGTGTAGCCACGTAGTCGGAGAACCTCGATCTGGTCTTTTTGTTGAAATTACGGCCTTGTCGTCCTCCCATATGTATTTTAGATGCGTGACATAATGTTCAATTTTCATGATTATGTTACTTATAATTAATTTGTTAAAGGAAACATGTCTCACCTATAGATTTTTCAAAATAACCCTCAAGAAATTTATGCTGATAGTTGAATTTGATGTGAATATATCCTGAAAAATGATTTTAATTTCTATTTGTGAACTTTGAAAAATTGGTGGTCAAGTCGTCCAAACTAATCAGCCACTCTTAAACACCTTTAGTTACATTCAAAATAGTATCCAATACAAAATAAAATTTTAGACAAAACAAGGTTCAAAAAATAAACTAATACTAAAATTTTTAATTATCGCTAACCATTGATAAATCTATAGCTCTAGCTAACTATTTATTTTCTTGAGTAAGAAATTCTTTATCGATAATAAGGATTAAAATAGAATAATATTCAAAAACATGCCTAAGCCATCAATACAGAATATCTTTTGAATGGTTTATACCATTAAAGTTGTCGATGATCTCCCCTTGAATGTTTGATAATATATTTTAACCAATAATTATTGGTATAAACAATGTTGGAATACTTTAACATTTTAGTGTTTTTATATATTATGAAAGTCTATTTTCAATCATTGGGTTGTATTTAAACGTGTTTTACATATAAAACATAAAATTAAAAAAATTGCAAGATTAAAATATTTAATGAACTCCTTTGTTTTACAATATTTAAATATTTGAATTCCCTTTACAAATAAACATAATAAATAAACTAAAAATGAATTAAATTTAATTTAAAAATATATTAAACCACCATGATTCTCTTTTTCTCAACTTCAGAACCATTAAAAGATATTAAAAACATTACCTAAAATTGAAAATAACACTAAAAATAACAGAGATATTATACCAAACCCCTTTATATGATTTTATTGTTATTCACAAAGTGAATGGATTTTATTGTTTGATAGAAAACATAAGAACTAGCAATCGCATGTGTACAATGCAATGTGAACTCCGAATGGTATATGCTATTAGATTTAGAAACACAGCTTATTACTTTTGTAGTTGATGTTAATAAGGGGTGTGATTGACAATACCGATTTTCTATTGAATCCGGGACAAATGTTGTGAAATACATTAGAAGGGATGTTAGATAACAGCTTAGTTGTGTAATAATTGAATACAAATGCAAGTGAGACATGTAAGTTTGCTAATACTCACTCTCAAGAATGTAGTGAATGTGAAGTGTTGTTGTCAAAGTAGATTGAAAGAATGACTAAGTGCTTTAACATATTATCTCTCCATGAAACTAAAATGAGACAGAATATGCAATTATATATAAACAAATCTGAAATGGTTATGGTACATTCCAAATTTCTTTATTACCTCAACAAGTTTGAGAGCATCATTGTTAGAGCTATTTTGTGCATATCTTACAATCATAGCATTTCATGAGACCACATTTCTTTGAGGCATTTTGCAAACAAAAAATGGTATATGTTATTTGTGTTATAGGGATAGTTTTTTTTTGTAGTTGTGTTTGTTTAAACTATGGGTGATTGATTTTGTATGTGTAGAAATATAGATGAGTCACTTCATTTAAAAAGTGCAAACATGAGGTCTTACCCTTAAAACTATTCAAAATGCAAAAAAGTGATATAATGTACAAAGCTTTGATGGAAACAACTATAATTTTTATGGTTCTTTCTCAACATTTTAAATTTCTAGATATTTGTGTGTAGATGAAGACATTAAAACTGTGTTGTTGTTGGTTAACATAAAGAAACAGGAAAAATAATAAGTAAAAATCAAACATGTATGTTGAAATGTGTAATTTTGTAATTTTAGATATATAGATGAACCACTTCATTTAAAGGTTTCATCTCTTAATTTCAAAGTTGTTACTAATTCATACATATACATTTACAAATCTCATATCATGAGTGGTATAGTTTTGGGACTATTTTATTTGAACTTAACATGAGAATAATTATATCATGAATGGTAGCCTTTTGAGGGTAATTTTATTTCCGGTAAACATGAGTACATTGATACCGCTTGAACAAAATTATGTGTTGAGTAAAGTAGTAGTGGAGGTGCTATCAAAGTAGAGTGTAGTATTTACGAAGGGTTGAGTGATAGTAGTCTTGCTTCCTCATTTCTTCTTGCTCCAAGTGTTGCTACGTGCACCATTTTTTAGTACCTTTCAAATGAAAAAGGAGGTGAAATGCACAGATTTGCAAGCGAGGAAACTCTAGAGAAAGTTGTGAATGTCAGACCCTACCTTTCATTGGTTCTAATGTCGACAGTTTCTCTATGCATAGTAAGTCCCTGGGACTTGTGGATAGTTAATGCCCAAGCCATTTTAAGCGGCAATTGTCTTCGATTCCCTCTCAAAATAGGGGGTATCAAAATATGTAACAGGTTGGAGGGATCCCAACATGGGCCATTGTATCTATCAAATTTGACAATAACAAATAAAGGTAATGCCAGTGGTGGTATTGATGCATCATAGACAATGTCGGTGATTGTTCCTGTAGCACCATTTACGAGGCCTGCATCAACCCATAAATTTGTAATAAACATGATTTTTTGTTGTTTGCACAACAAAAATTTGTGCTCTAACTAATCATCATCAGGATTTCTTGGTCTATCCCACTTGTTACTTTCAGCAATGGATTGGGCAATCGGAACGTTCAATGCCTTCAACATCTGAAGGTTGTGGGAGTCCACAAGGTCATTTTTTGCAAACAAATTTGGTGCGTCCTTAAAATTTTTGAGATCTTGCTAAGTTAGGGGTGTGTCCATGTGATACATTAGGAGTTCTCACCCTTAATAAGAGGGTTTAATCTCACATGTTGAGCAAGAAATTCCATAATGAAACTTGTGCATCGGTTGTTCCTTGTTGCCAAAATATAGTTTGGAATGTAATCAAATAATGAAATCCCTTCCAAAGGGTGGCCCCATAGGATTTACTTGCATAAAAAGGACTTTCCATAACCGGTGGTAATTGCTTGAGGTCACCTTCTATTAAGTTGATAGATGTCTAAAACCAGTGGTATTTGTACCAAAACAATTTGTATGGTTGATCCATACACATGAATATTGAATGTACATCTTTCAAGAAAACAATTATCTCAAGTTGTGCCTAAATTGAAAGGGAGGAATGTAAAAATCCAGAAATGAGCAATGATGTTAAAATATCCTATAAGAAGAACTTTTAACATCCAAGGCTAGTTTCACTTTTATTCGAGTACTAACAAAATTAAAAAACTGGTTACAAATTTCACTTTAATCCCCAACTACTATCATTCTTGACTTCACATAATTAACAAATACAAAGTGTACAAGATTTCCACACTCACAAATCAGATATGACGCATAATCGTTATTGTTGACCACAATTTATTTCTATAAAAAAACTTGAAATCTGCCATTACTCATTTTGATAACATACATCGAACTCTGATGTGCTCTTTAACAACTATGTATTGAAGAAAAGTAACAATAGATTCACAATAGTCTATAACAACAATGATCAAAACAATATAAGAAATTAACAACAATGCATTGCAATAGCACCTGTGATGATACCCTTTCAAAATCATAATTAACTTAAGTAAACGTGTTCGAAAGCATAATCTACTCAGTTCACTTGGTGCTCAGCTCTATACTAATTGCACCCAAAGTACTCCCTATGTGTCCTACACTATCCCCAACATCCCTTCTCACACAAAAAAATGGACATATTTTGGTTTGTATCTTGCAGAGTGGGATAGCATTGATGTTGTTGTTGTGTGTTCACCACTATGAGTGTCATCTTCTGTGTTGAGCTGAGGGCCTTGCTAAGCTGGGTCGAGTTGAGGTTATGCTTTATGCAGATTCTTTCCCTGTACTGATGTGCCTTTAAACTCTTGTTGTTTTCCCAACCCTTGCTTGTTTGTGGTCCTGCTGACCTGGAAGTAATAGGATTCAAGCCCCCTTCTTAAAACCCTTTAGATGTGGCATTTGTGTAATATCAATTGTATGTGGCATAGTAAATTGTAATTTAGCTGCAAGGTGATTTTTTAACTTCTACAATTCCAGTTTAAAATTCATATCCATTATATGACAAAAGTAAAAACCACTGATTTCTTTGACTTCCATATTTCAATGTGCAAATCATCTGCTAATTTCTCATAAGCCTTATGTGATTTAGTATCTTGTTTCAACAACCCAGTTTGTCTAGCAATAGTGGTTTCTTCTACTTGCTTTACTTGCAACAACCCTGTAACTTGTTAATTTTGTATTTCCAATTTGAACTAACTGTATGTTTGCTTCTTTTCATTGTTTTTTTGTTTCTTCATGTACAAGTTTCTTCTATACCAAATTTAAGAATTCATGGATTTGTTTCACCGCCGCATACAAAGTATGCAGTTTATGAAATGTTGTCAATGTGCAAATCATCTGCCAATTTCTCATAAGCCTTATGTGATTTAGCATCTTGTTTCAACAACCCAGTTTGTCTAGCAATAGTGGTTTCTTCTACTTGCTTTACTTGCAACAACCCTGTAACTTGTTACTTTTGTATTTCCAATTCGAACTAACTGTATGTTTGCTTCTTTTCATTTTTTTTTATGTTTCTTCATGTACCAGTTTCTTCTATACCAAATTTAAGAATTCATGGATTTGTTTCACCGCCGCATACAAAGTATGCAGTTTATGAAATGTTGCATTTATATCTTCATTATCATAATTTGATTGAGTGACCACTGGAATGTCTTGAACTTTTCTCAACAAGTATACATGTAAAGCTAAAAAGTTGTGTGACAAATCCTGAAGTCTTTATTAGATCCCTGTGTAAGTCATTCCACAGATGACACAATTTCCTTTACACTCAACCACTGGAATGCCTAGAAATTTTCTCAACAGGTATACAGTAAATCTAAAAGTTGTGTGACAAATCTTGAAGTCTTTATTAGATCCCCGTAAATCGCTTTCACGATGACACAATTTCATTTACATCCCACGCCTTTCCATATTTTTACAATCAACTCGCTATCTTCAATCTTATAACACAATTTACAACTTCATTCACTATGTGTTGTTGTGGCTCTTTTTCAATTATCTGATGGATGGTGATATAGGTTCCAGAATGACATCTCATAATTCCTTTCGGTTTCAAATAACTGAGCCAATGCAAGTTCTATCAGCTTCTTGAACATTGGATGGCTCATATATCAAACACGAAACATGTATCATTCTAGTTGTTTCGCCCGCCAATGTATACCTGGAAAATTCTGATGCACTTCAGATGGCAAGAGTTGTCGATGTTGATGGTAAATTCCTTTTTGAGGATGTTTTGATAGTCAATTCAGAATTTGATTTTCTGTGGATGTTGTAGGTGTTTTCAACTATTGTGTTTCACTGACTCTTATTGCTTTTTACTAATCTGGGTATTCTAATCTTTGTATAATTGTATAGAATACACGAACTGCAATATAGAAGCAATGCCAACAATTCTTCCTACCCTCTTCACAATTAAATTTATCAACACCAACTTAACCCTAGCTAACAAATTAATTTAGAATAGAAAAGTGTAGGAGAAAGGAAAGCCTAATAGGGGTAAGAAACAACTACTGGTAAGAAGAATTAATGCAAGAAATAAAGAGGAGGCAATCCAACAGTACACACGTTGGAGGACACTTGATCAAGGGCTAAGTCTGTGTAGGGTAGTTGAGAAAATATCATCTTGTAACTTTAACCATTTACAAGAAAAAATAGGTCTTCGTTACAATTTCCATGACACTTGAATGGTGCAATATAGAAAATGAATTAAAAATTTGTAGAAGAAAAAAGGTCATTCAAGGTCCATCATCAGATCTTACAGCTTAAGGTATTCGTGTTTGAAGCGTGAGGAGATATGGTAAAACAGATCAAAAGCTAAACATGCACAACACAAAACAAAACCTCATTGACCAAGAACCAAAGCTGTAGAACTGGTCATAAGAGGAGGCTAAGAAATATAGTTCTACTGCTACATACAAGTATAAACAGAATTTAAATGCATACCTGCATAATTCAATTTAACGCAGGGGATTGACTGGAACTTGGAGAGCCTGAAGAATGAAATTATAGTGTTAGTGACCAGTATTTAAAGGTTAATGCATGAAAAATATATAAAATAAAATTTAAAAATAGTAAACCAAAAACAAGATGCAAAATCACAAAAGTAAAATTGTTAAAAATAGCAAAAACAAAATTGTTAAAAATAGCAAAAGCAAAATTGTTAAAAATAGAAAAACCGTCATTTAAACCGTTAAATTTGACACAGTCCCATGAATGTCCGCAAAGCCTTTTCCCATAGGGGTAATGCCTTCAGCATAATTACTATAAAGAATAGCTATATCAGCAATTTTTATCATGTCAAATCATAAAACATTAACTTGCTCCAAATCATACACATTACTATATTGCTTTCATGTTTATTGCAAATAGATCCTCCACCATATTTCTGTGTAAATACTGCTCGTTCAACCAATTTCTCGATTTTATTTTTCTTCTTACTTCAACATTTATCCAATTTATCAATTTTGTTTTTTTTTGCAAATAGAGCAATTGCTTTTTCTACTTATCTCCTCATTGAAAGGCTCGCCATGATCCTTGTCATTATCATCCTTAGTTTCCTCAGTTTCGTTTTCTCTTTCTTGAATTTACTTGATTCCTCTTCTTTATGTTCGGTGAAATTTCAACCACCTCTTCTTCATGCGAACTTGAGACCAAGTTTTCAACAAATTTTTCAAATATCAAATCAATTGCAGCAAATACATCCCCATTCACCGCTACTAGCACATCTTGAATATCGATTTATGTTTTATATAAAATAACATGGTATAAGAGATCTCGTGCAGTGTAGAAGAACTTGATGTGTTGGTATGGCGTAGACGAATATTTCTGTCTTCCTCGTCTGGATTATACCCTCCGTAAAATTGTGAACCGCGCATATCGCCTCCAAACACTTTTTTAGACCCGACGTTCAACATGAGCATCACCTTCCATGAGAATGACGGAGGATGGACGAACCTTTTCATGGTGAAATATGTGGCGACATTGAACCCTCTCTGAATTCTGAAATGGAGAGAAAAATATCAAGGCAGTCGGTGCGGAAGATGCATGGGGAAGACAATTATACATGTTTAATTTTTACAGTTCATGTGATTTTATTTTTATGGTGCATGTGGAAGATGCATGCTGAAGAAGATGGTGTGCGTTACCAAGAAATGCAGCTACATTGATCGCACTTCCTCATCTTTCTGGTAAGGAAGTAATTTTGTTATTTTCTTTAATTATTGTTTTTATTTCAAAGGTATGACATCAGACACTTTCACTCTATATATGCTTCTCGGCATAATTAACTTTTTCTCAAAATAATTACAAATATTATTTTCTACATATTGAGATATTAATAAGCAATTATTGAGGAGTTGTAAAAAATGCACTAAAGGATGTCAAGTCAAAATTAGTTTATGGTTTTATTTTGATGTCAATAAATAAATGAAAAACATATATTCTATGAAACTACAACTCTTGAGCTTATTTTTTCCAATAGATCACATGCTTTGTGGATCGCATGCTCCAAACACCTAAAAACTTGGGCCAAGATATTAATTCAACATCGGTGGATCGCGTGCTCCAAACACCTGAAAACTTGGGCCAAGATATAATGGATGTCGATGTTACAGATAATGTAGATAATAATGGTGTGCAGGAGGAGACAACATTACAACAAACACGAGAAATGAGAAGAAGAAGAATGTAGAATAATAATTTACAGGAAGCATCAACAAATGAACCTAGAAGAAGAAGAAGAATGCAAAACTCACATATTGAGATAGAACAAAATATATTTGATCCCAATGGAATGGTTGGGAGAGATTTGAATACCGTCCAAATGATTTTTCGACGTGGTCTTGATAACCTTGCTTCACCGATCATGTGTTATATTTGTCAAGAATGCTACCTTGGAATAAAAGTTTGTCGAACACCTGAAGGACCCATGTGTACTAGATGCCGACAAGAGAAAGGTCATCATCGATTTTCAGCATCAAACAATATGGATCCCGGGCACAACCACCAGAACTTGCAAACTTAACTCAAGTTGAGGAAATGTTGATAGCCCGTGTCAACCCAATCTTGCAAGTGACACATGCGACAAGAGGTCAATATAAATATAAAGGTCACATGATAAGTTTTCCTCAAGAAGTAAAAGAAATCGCTAATCTTTTTCCGCATAGATTGAAAGATTTGTTGATGATTATTGTTCGGAGGAGAGATCAACGTGGAACAAATTACAACTTTACAGTCAATAGAGAGTGAGTTTACAATGCGCTGAAATATAAAATAGAACATGATAAGTTCTATTCAGATGTTCAGATCGATGAAAATGCTTTGAATGAACTTCCACCTCATTCTAATGAAAATGTATTTGAGGAGTTGAACTCAGTGCATATGGAGTTTGATTCTGACGCAAATGAAGTTGTATTTGTAGGTCCGACCATAGAGACAGATGAAGGAAACATAATTACTCATACAACATCAATGGCGTCTAAACCACCTAATGCCCCAAGGGAGATGGAATTAATCCATGCATGGGTGAATAACCCTCACACGGACCCTAGAGCACTAATTGATTGGCCAGGGATAGGATCATCTCCTATCAATGAGTATGTGACAGTAGGATTACTTGATATGGCATTCCCTACTTTGTTTCCTGATGGAAAATGTGACTGCTAGAACCACGGTTAAGACGAGTACGTCTCCATGAATTTGTAAAACATTTATTTCGATATAGGGATCACCGATTTGGCCGACATCCCCGATTCAGGTATTACATGATGAACATGATCATGAGACATCGTGCACAAAACTCATCTGCAGTGTTTGTTAAGAAAAACCTCCAAGATATGCCAATCACCATTAATGAGTTACGTGAGCATATGCAAAATGTTCCCCATTCCAATCTGGCTGATCGTTTGATGTGGTTCGGAACATCTTTAAGGGGTACGAGGTCTTATTGGGCAAAATGTCGTGGTGAATTGACGGACATGTTGCATCAAATCGGATCACCTACCATTTTTTTCACATTAAGCACAACTGATATGTATTGGCCTGATCTACATGCATTAATGCCTGGAACGCTACCGATAATCCATGGGAAGCACAAAATTGGTGAAGGAAAAATGTCATTGAATATCCACATATAGTGGCACATTATATGCACCTGCGACATACACTTTTCCGAAAGGAGATATTACAAAAAGGAATGAAAGTTAAAGATTATTGGTCTAGATATGAATGGAAACATAGAGGTTCTCTACATGTGCATGGATTCATATGGTTAGAAGGTGCGCCGAATATGGACAACCTTGATTGGAATGATGATTTTCAATGTGGAAATGCTGAAAAATACTTCCATTCTATTGTCCATGCATGGAATCCTCGGGAGGACCCACACCAATGAAACATACAGGTAATTTATCAATTCTCATCGAGTTTGTGATTTATATAGAATTTTTACGTTCTCAAAATATATTGCATATTCTTATGTTCTATGTTACAGGTCTACCAAAATTTTATGCAGCATCCATGTCTTCGAAATACAAGACAACTGACACAAGTCGATATGGGACGTGACTACGAAGAGATTCTCAACAGTGTAGAACGACATACAATGTGTAGAGAGGGTGCCTGCCTACGTAAGAAAAGGGGGAAAATGGTTTGTAGGTAATGTTCAAAATTTGGAATAATTAAATTGAAATAAAAACACATATGTGGAAGAACTAATAATTGATTATTACATTTTGCAGGTATAATGCACCATGGCCATTGAATCTCAATGGATCAAAGTTATATCAAGACTCAGAGACGGAGATAAAAAGTTTGAACTCAGAAATGATGATAGGGTAAATACACATAATCGCTACATATTACAATTGTGGAGAGCAAATGTAGATTGACAACCTGTTCTTTCCAAGCATGCCATAGTCAAGTACATTGCAAAGTATGCAGCAAAAGTGGAGAAAAGCTCTGAAACTTATCATCAAATGTTGATGCAGATTGCAAACATAGAAAACCCGGATGAAATGGCAGCGGCAACATACAGAGACTTCTAACTGAAACAATTGTTGAAAGAGACATTGGTGCACAAGAAACATGTCACATGTTGTTGGAGCTCCCTTTGGTAGAGAGCAGTAGAGTATTTGTCAATTTGAATGTTGCCCGCGAGGTGTTCAAAAAAGTAACAACTGATGGAGATGATCATGAAGAACATGCAATAAGTTTCATTGACGGGTACAAGAATAGGCCTTTTTCCATGGAAAGTGTGTCTCTTATTAATGCCGCTAGATCTTGGACATATAATCCAAGGAGAAAACAAGATAACAAGTGGGAGGTCAGGAGTTTGGCAGCTATTGTGAGAGTGTTCCCAAGGTTTTCCTGTGTCCCTTCACGGGAATCTCATAAATGGGTTGATTTTTGTTGGTCAGAGTTGTTGCTTTACAAGCCATTTCGGGATATAGAGAGAGATATCGGACTTGATTTTGATTCAATAAGTTCAAACTGGGAATCGTTCCGTTATAATCCATGGCATGTGGAAAGGAGGATTGCAGTAGAAGACGTTGAAAATAACAACGATTCTGAAGAGGAAATTAATCAACATGTTCAACAAAATACAATAGAACATGATTGGGAAATCATGTGTAGGCTTCATCGTGGTCAAATTTTGCAAGTGACAGAAATAGATATGTTGGGAAGGAGAGATATTGACAGACAAGCACCGTGGAATGATGAATATCGAGGTGAAGAATACACAAGTAAAGCAATAAAATTCATAAGCAACATGAAAGAAAATGGGTTGGTTATAGACGATGAATTAGCCCCAAATTTCAATTACGACACCTTGGGTGCTAAACAAAAACAAGCACTTGATATAATAATGACACATTATAATCAACGTCGAAATAACATTCCATTGCTCATGATAGTTCAAGGAACAGCAGGAACAGGAAAATCCTATTTGATTGGTGCAATTCGTCAGCACTTTTTGATGCATCATTCCCAGAACGTTCTCCTCTTCTATTGCTTGCACCAACAGGAGTTGCAGCTTTTAATATTGGTGCCTCGACGATCCATTCACAACTTCGAATCCCTATTACAGATTTTGCAGAATTGGAAGGATCGAGACTTGCAACATTCCAACAAGAGATCTGCCACATAAAATATGTATTGATTGATGAAATGAGCTTCATTGGACAAAGTTTGCTAGAAAACATGGACTCTCGACTTCATCAAGCATTCCCTGAAAGAGCAGACATGAGTTTTGGTGGTGTTTCTATGGTTCTCGTAGGAGATTTGGGGCAACTTCCTCCTGTTACCGATAAACCTCCATATGATAGTAATAGACGCGCAAAGCTGTTATGGGAAGCATTCAGATAGTTGTTACATTGGATAAGGTATTTAGGCAAGGAGGAGAAGATGAAGACCAAAAACATTTTCGACAACTTCTGGAAAATCTCAGAGATGCGAATCCAACACTGGATGATTGGATGTTGTTAATGAGTAGAACAAGTCCTGCATTAGACAAAAATAGCAATGAAGAATTCTATAATAATATTCACTTGATGGTGACAAAGATTAACGTGAATAACCACAACAACAAAAAATTGCATTCACTGAAAAGACCTGTCGCACGTAGCATTGCAACTAGAACATGTACCGCCAACACACTGGCAGGAGGTCTGAATGACGAACTTGATTTAGAATTATTAATTTCTAATGATGCAAGGGTTATGCTAACATCCAATCTTTGGATAGAAGAAGGTCTTGTAAATGGAGCTTTGGGATATATTCGAAGCATAGTATATGCACCTGGTAGTGGTCCACCGAACCCGCCAACATATGTAATGGTTGAATTTGATAGTTACTTCGGAATATCATTTGAAGATAGAACTCCACGTACCATCCCAATTACACCAATACAGAGGGGACGCACACACCAATTACCCTTACGGTTGGCATGGGCATTGACGATACATAAATCACAAGGTTTGACTCTTTCCAAGGCTACAGTTGATATTGAAGAAAGAGAAACAATGGGGTTAACATTTGTGGCTATATCTCGAGTGAAGTCATTACAGAGTCTAAAAATATCTCCGCCATTTTCATATGAGCGTTATGCAAAGATGAAGAACGGAAAACTACTTTCGAAACGGAAGGTTGAGGAAAAAAGACTTATGTCCTTGGAATGTAAATAATGTACCATGTGTAACACACATTGCATTCTATGAATTTGTCATTACATGTGACGTACATTACACATTTCAATTCATATGAAAAAGATTGTATTTTTTTAACTTGATAATACGGTTACTAATAAAATCCATAAGAACTTTGTGTATTATAGACCTTCCTTTTTTTTCTCATACTCATTCTCTTAAGAGATATGGTTCCTCCTTTAAATGCATTTATGATGTTCCTTGTAAGATATTTGATTTTATTCATGCACGAACAAAATTCCCCCTTATTTTCCATACTTTATTTTAGGTATTATTTTCTGCAATTCCAGCACGGTTGCTACTAGCATACCTATATTTATATAAATATATGTAATATATGCCGAGAGGTATATATTACATATATTTATATATTATATAAATATATAGGTGCCTTGTGAACTTCACCTCTCGGCATATTTTACATGTCATGTTTTGATTTATGTTCTATATGTATGTAAAATATGCCGAGAGGTGAAGTTCACAAGGCACCTATATATTTATATAATATATAAATATATGTAATATATACCTCTCGGCATATATTACATATATTTATATAAATATAGGTATGCTAGTTTAGGAGTTGTAAAAAAATGCACTAAAGGATGTCAAGTCAAAATTAGTTTATGGTTTTATTTTGATGTCAATAAATAAATGAAAAACATATATTCTATGAAACTACAACTCTTGAAGTTATTTTTTCCAATAGATCACATGCTTTGTGTATGCTTCCACATTTTTATACATATTTACAAAAACATTAACAGCTACTACATTCAACCAAAACATAATTTGACTATACTCCGTGCATGTCCATACTTTGTTGTAATTGAAATCCTAAATTTACGCCGGTTAAGGAAATCCATTTTAAATGTACCCCCGCACACTCCCACCAATCTTAGCTAAAAATAAACCATTATTATAATATAACAATTTTATTGCTTTCCATACAATCATAAAACTTTGTTATATTTTTGTTATCACTAGTATAATGAAATGAAGTACATTGCTTCCTATATTCCATCATTGATAAATTCAATTAGTTAGGAAATATATGTTTTTTATCGCTAGCATAAAGAAAGAAACATAGTTTTTATGGATATTTATATATGCATATTCTTGAAATGCTTTATTTTGATAATAGAACAATTAGAATTGGAAACAAAAATTGTGTGGAGAAAATTACCTTCATTTTTTAGTTTCTTTTGTTAATATATTTTGTTCCTTAAAAAAAAAGCCCTTTGAAAGCATGCACTTTTAGCTATGAGAGGGACTAAATGCAATTTCAACTTTTTAAATTTCATTGTCATGATTATCTACACTCCTACTTGAGCCTTTTCAAATCAGTATGTGGGGACATGTTCCTTTGACACCGCCAAGATTCATTGTGTACTAAGGGGATGGTTTCCCTATGTGGCCACTTCGATACACCCCAAGTTGGGCATCATATTATGCAAGATCGAGGTTTTTAAATCTTTCTACTGAATATAAAGGTTGGTTTTATTGCTTTCTTTTATGCATATGTCGCTTATGGCTTGTACCTCCCACTATCATTAATTATTGTGCATAATTCATGTTTTCCCATTTATTTTTTTCCTTTCTTCCTCCATAGTTTAGAGAGATGAATACTACCTTAATATAATATTTTCCACTCCAACCGGCATGACAAAGACTATCCCACACTTGCAAGAAGAGGATGAATTTTAAAGGATTCAATTTTTTGTTAACATTTTGCATTGTGCATGCAACCTAGACCGTCAAAGCCAATAATATCGAGATGGTCAAGGACCACCTCCAATTGTCGACTCATGTGTTATTTACCTTTCTAAATTTCGCATAGCTAGTCCATGTTCTCGAGGATTTGGTTTAGTGTATGATTCCAAAGAAGATGAGGAGAAATAAAGGCCTCCTAAAAAGTTGAAAAATATGGGCATTACTGTTGAGAAGGGGAAAACTATTAAAAAAACACAAGAAATGTATAAATAAAATCACCAATGCAAGCATCAATAAGTTTGAAAAAAAATAGTTTATGTATTTTTCTCTTTCGTTATGTCGATGCACAAAAAAAAATAGTTATAGGATTTCTACAAACTATACATTTTTTGAGATGTGTGTGCATATATCTTTGTACTTTTGTCTTTTTCTGTCAAAATAAAACTGCTTAAAGAATTAAACTTCATGTTCCTAGTGTTGCACATTTACTTGTACCTTAGAACTAAATTTAAACTTCCGAATGTTTATGGATCCCTTCATATTTATTTTCAAATTTTTTCATAATAGAAATCATTTTTTATTTGCGCTCTTTTTTGGAAGCTAAGTACATGAAAAAAAAAAATAGTTCCCTTTTTATTTCATTTGCATATTCCTATCCTTATCTAACATTGCCTTTTACAATTCATTATTTTTTCCAAAGTGAGATATGATTAATCAAGAACCTATTAATTTTGTTGAAAAAATGGTTGGTAATTCTCGTATATAGCTTTAAAAAATAGAATTTGAAAAGGTAGTTAATGTTGCTCCAATTGTCTTATTACAAATTATAGGAAGGATGTGCTTAATTGTAATGGTAGTGTTGTGAATGGATCTTAAAAAGAAAATGCATGTGAATTACACCATTGTAAACATGGTTTCTTATAAGAACAAGATAGGGATGGGAATATTTCACATTTTTGAAAAAAATTTATACAAAAATGAAATACTTGGATTAATGAAGGTAATAAAATAAGTTGGAGGATATTTTTATTAACACTTCAATTGATTGGTCTTTATTACATTACTTCTAAATAGAATTAGAGTGACAAGCTTGCTTTTATTTTTTTAATACCGATATTCCCAACATATTTATAGTTAAGTATTACGCTTTCTTGTAAGATCATTTTACAATTAAAAAACACCATGAATGTGTTGGTCCATTATGTGTATGATTAGTGTTTAAATATCATTGCTTGTGATAATTAATATTTTCTTGCATGAAATATTGTTGAATCCTTCAATTTTTCATCATGGTCGATCGATAAATAATTTTCTTAGATTAGTAATTGTTCATTATCAAAAAAATTCTATTTAGTATTGGTTTTCCAAGTGTTAATAACCATATTAATTTTGATGCACAACAAGAGGTATAAGTTGTGATATATATGGTCTTTTACCTTTACCATAAAAGAGAACGTACATGCATAAAGTGTTGGTTGGATCTACTTTTCCAAGAATACAGGATAAAGGACTATAACTTGTAGATAATATTGTTTTATGGAAATCATGATTTTGATTGCTCAATAGATCCTATTAATGTTAGAGGAAATAAAAAAATGTCATTCTAATATTTAAATGGAACACCTAAAAAGTTTTTCTTTTTCCAAAACTTATGTAGAATGGAAAATGTTGTTTTTGGCATAGTTGTGCTGGTCTTTAAAATAGCATTCTAGAAAAAAAAAAAAAAATTGGGGATTTTACAATATGGCAAGTGCCATATATAAAAATATAAAGAAAAAGATTTTGTTTTATGAAAGATAATATTTTACCCTTTATTTATTATTTATTAAGGATAAATATTTTTTGGCTAGGACCTTACCCGTATACACAAAGGAAAATGCCAAGATGAAGGCCTAAAAGAGAAAAAAAAAGGCATGTATCCCAACTACGACTCCATAACCAAAAAAATACTCGAACAATAATTTTAGTTTAGACTTCCTATGGTAGATGAGATTCCAGTAGTTTCCTCAATCTAGTCCTTAAGATTATTCCCGAGCCAAAGGTCATCCTTAAGTAGTCTCTATAACAAGGGCCCTCCCAAACTTTAAGGATTTTCAGGGAGTTAGGGTCAATTAGAATGGGGCCCATACCACCACCACACTTACAAGGCAAGCTTGGGATTTTCACGAGAATCAAAATTCAAAACAACTTCTAATTTACCTTTTGAGAATATCTCTTCTTCAATTTCCATCTTAATTCTTCAAATAACTCTACAATAACTACATCCTTTTTGATTTCAACCTCACCACCGAAGACTCGCAATCGCACTGTGGAGGTTCAATTGTTTTCACCAAATGCAGAATTCCACATCAAAGAGAGGCCTTAAAAGGGACATTCATAGATCAAAGGGGCCACCACGGGTCAAACAAAAGTAAATTCAGAGAGGGGTGACCCATCAACCTCATCCAACCCCGGGACACCATATTCTAGCATAGGTATCACCACTTCCCCACCGACTTTACCGTTTATTTTAGCAAGTAAACCTATGGTCCCTTTTTGAGTGAAGAAAATTCCTTCAAATGGTAGCTCAATTAGACATTTTTGAAGGTAAATTTTGCTTGGTAATATTTTTCTATTACTTCAATTATTCAAATTTTACATGTTCGGAATGTAAAGTAGAAACATTGGACGAAATTTTCCTTAAGATCCCTTCTGTTTGGGTTTTAATATTAAGTGGGAAACCTCTTTAAAGAAAAATTGCCGAGGACTAAAATGGAAATGGCATTTTAAGTCTGAATTAGTTTTAAAATATAAACATGGAGGATTCCCACATGGGTCAACATTTGTTTTAAAAGAAAATGTAAGACTCGACACAACTCTAGTCCACCCACCTTGATATAAATCAAGGTGATCTCATTGAGATTGTTCATTAGATATATTAGTGAACATAAAATTCATGTCGATGATTAGAAATATTTATTTATATATTACACGAGGCGAATGGATGTAGATCTATGAGAAATTATTTATGAAAGTTTTCAATTCCTCCATGAAGTCAGAATTAATGTGCATGCATGAAAATAGTCGAAATGCTCGGTGACATGTATTTTTCTCAATAAAAATAATTGTTTTTCTATTGGTTTTTTAACCTCTCATGGTTTTCCCACTTATATCTTGTGTCACTGTGTTCATTTACTTTTTGTTCATCATATTTACATTTTGTAATCTACATTATAAACAACTTCATCTATGTTTTATTTTTTCCACTTCATAAACTATCATCTTTGGCAATTTATATTATCAATCTATAATTTGTAACATTAATCATCCCTTAAATTTTCTAACATGGTATCAAATTTTGTGTTTATGGTTGTGCGGGATCGATCTTGTTATATTTGATTTGCAGTAAAAATAATCTTGTAGATCTTAAGTTGTTTAAAAGTTTCGTAACCCTTACACCTCTAAACCTATGTTTCATGGCTTTGTACAATTATACAAGGTGTAAAACTCCAATTCCCCACATTTATATTAAATTTGCAGTGCTTTGATGCTTTAAAGATACTTGAATGATCAAAACTTAGGTATTTGATTGATTTTGCATGCTAAAATCGGGTTTTTAATCATCCTTTGTTGTTTTCTGAAATTTCAAGTCTTTCATAACATTTTTAATGTTTAACACATTTTTTTAAAAGTATCATGTCTTTCCTTTTCCTTTTCGTAGAATTGCTTAAAATTTCACGACCTTATCAACTTTTTTTTGTGTTTTGTGGCTTATTTTTGTGTAACGTAGATTTTGTGTGTTGCGCAGATTTTTTATGTATTGTGTAGATTTCTCGTTGTCAGCATGCCTTTTTAGTGTTGAGAAGCTTCTAAACTTGGATAGGACATAACATTTCTGGTCTGGTTTTGTGTCTCTTCATTGCATATTTTTTTTCCTTCTTGGATTCGCTTGAGTCACCCCCTTCTTTTTTGAAATTTCTTTATTATATGGACCTCCAATGTCTCATGGACTTTCCTTTGTTCCATGGACTTATTGATTATGTGGGTTCAAATCTTTTTCTAAATATTTTCATCTTATGCGGTGCCTTACATGTCCTTGCGGCATGTTTTTCATGCCTCATGGCTTCACCTTGTCACATCATAAGAATTCAAATTTTTGTGTTCCATACACCTCTTGTTTATTTAGAGGACCTCTTTTATTCCACAACCCTTCTTTTTCTTTCTCTCGCAGACTTCTAGTGATCCACAACTTTGTTATCTTTATCCAATGGATACCCTTGTTCATTGGCATTTCCTATTTCATAAAACTCTAAATTGTTAGGAAAACCATGAAACATTGTCACGCTTTGTTCTCACATCTTTTTCAAAATTTGAAATTTTATAAATTTTTTATTTATTATCTTACGCCTCTCATGGATTTTATTGAAGGTTTTGTGACAACTTCAATCAAGGGCTATGAGAAGATATTTAATTACTTAGAAAAATTAAGAACGTTAAGGCTCGCTTAGATGGTCATGATTGAAAATTGTTTTCAATATAAATTGTTATACTTTAATATTCAGATTAACATTCATCAAAAGTTAAGAAACTACATTTCTATTTTGAATTCTAAATACAAACATGAATTTGATTTACTCAATTTAGAAACCTTGTCTTCTTTGTTGATTCAATAATAAAGAGTCATGTAGAGATTTGACTCAAAAGAGAGTGTCTCACAAGCATTGTTTTCCCAAATCAGAATTTATTCAAAAGTAAGAACAAAATCAATTTAATACTAAATCAAACTTTAACTCTAAATTTAATCCTGAGAATGATAGGAATAATCAAAATTTTAAGGTCAAGTTTGATGGCACATGTACCAAATGTGGTAAATTTGGTCATAAAGTTGTTGATTGTTATTCTAATGTTAATAAGGCTCAAAATAATACTAAAATAATAACTTCAACAATAAAAAGAATAAGATTACAACTCATAATGATTTTAAAAACCAATCCAACAATGTTGAGAAAAATATTACTCTTTATACTTCTCTTCCAACCTCTAATGACAATGAATGGATTCTAAATAGTGGTCCTTCTAGGAATATGACATACATTCATGATTTTCTTCGATATTGTAGAATTTCATGAGAATGTGTATGTAGGGGATAATTTTTTCATTATGTCTAAATGTTGTGGTAATGTTAAGTTAGCAAATGGAAATTTATTAGAAATTTATTTATTTATGCCTAACTTAAAGAAAAAATATATATCTTGTTCTCAACTACCTAAAGAAAATTATAAAATTACGTTATTAAAAGATAAATGGTATCTTCAGATTCGGCTTGGTAAAATAATTTCCACTAGTTGTTAGAAAATGGTTTTTATATTTTTGAAAGATTTGTTGTTGAAACTTGTCTTTCTTCTTCTTATTTTAATGATCATCAATTCTCGCATGAAAGGCTAGGACCTATGAACTTTTAAAAATTATGCATTGTCTCACCTCAATCTTGTTATAGGTCTTTCTAAGTTCAAATTTAGACCATGAGTCTTGTGAATTTTTTTGCATGGTAATAACCATGTTCAAACATTCCAAAAATATCATGAGTCTAATTCCTCTAACTTACTTGAGTTAATCCATAGTGATGTAAGAAGTCCTTTGAAAGTTACTTCTCTTGGTGTATCCTCGTATGCTATTAGTTTCATCGATGAATTTTTTAGGAGGGATTAGTCTTATTTCACTAAGAAAAATATGATGTTTTATCTAACTTTCAAGATTTTAAAGCCTTGGTTGAAAACATTCCTAATTTAAAAATTAAAAGGATAAGAAATGATAATGGAGGTGAATATTTTAATATTAAATTTGATAAGTTTTGTGTTTCTTTTGGAACCCATATGGAATTGATTGTGTATACGAATTATTTGACAATGTAAAGGAAATAAAAGCTAACACTTAATAGCTTCAATATAATGCTAACTAGATCAATATACCGTCATGTTTAGAGCTTAAGAAAATATAATATATTAAAATATTTGCATTAGATCATGAAATGAAGATTCAAACTAACATGCTAACTAAATTAACCTCTATCTCTAATTGAATTCTAATGAAATAAACCTATTTAGATCCTTAGCAATCAAAAGGGTTGATTCTATGCTTGAATCTCAAGGTTTTCAAGAATGGATTCTTGTCAATCAATGACTACAATACCATTTGACATATCCCCATATGACTTCAAAACTTGGATGGATGAATGCAAGAAATGAAGATAGCTAGCTCCTCTAACGAAATAATTTTCTAAGATGATAAAATGGCTATAGTATAGGCTCTATGCTCATTTAGGTGTAAGTAGAAAGGTTAGAGGAGGGTTCCTTTTATAACCCAATGGTTTGAAGAAGCTTTACATCCTATTGTATGTGGGATAATAGAAAATCTAGGTTAGTTATGGATAAGCATGGTTTAGAAGTGGTTGAGTTTACTTTAGGAGAGTTTAGTTTGTCCTCTAGTGACTCATGGGGATTGAGGGGGTTTATTAATTAATCAAAGTGATTAATTAATAGGTGTGCAAGCTTATAGAAGATTTTTAGAGGAATAATTAGTATGATTTATGTTGTGAGAGGATTTTAATCAAATAAATGATAATTTATTGATTAAATAGAAGAGAAAATTAATTAATTAAGAATAATTAATTAATCTAGATAGAAAGGGGTATTAATTAATTAGAAATAATTAATTAATGTAGATAGAAAGGGGAGCTGATTAATGGAAGGTCATTAATTGGCGTCGTTGTTGGATAGAAGAGTTAATTAACTAATATAATGTAATTAATTAACAACGATAGAAGAGAAAATGTGTGATATTGATGATATGTCGTCAATTTGTGGGAAAGGGTATAATTAGCGTAATTTAAGTATTTAAATTGCTCGAGCTAAATTATAGGTGTCTACATTTTCCTCTCTTTGGGGTTGCATAAGTGATGCCACTTCAAAGATAGTAGATAGATAAAAATTTTAAGGGGTAGAAGAAAAATTAGTATAAGTGAGAGATGCCCCACGAGTGTCGATGGGGTGATGAAAGAATATGATTGACGATCAAAAAGGTGAGAGAAATGGATAGAAGAATGGGTAGGGGAAGGATGCCCTAGGTGAATTAGAAGAATAGTGTTGATAGGAGAATGATGTAGAAGAGGAATGAATACGGAAAGAAAAGAGAAATCTTTCATCCGCTTTTATTGAAAAAAATAGTGTCATAATATTGTCAAAGATCTATGACGTTGGTCCTTATTAAAAATATAAGCATATGAAAAATTCGAATGACATGAAAAACCATTCTATGAACAATTCTCCATTGCTGAAAATGCCAACACAATGCAACATACAAATATCAATGCAATATGATAAGGAAAAATCTCATTTAACAGGAAACAAGTACAAACACACATACTCGAAACCAACAATGGTCAAGACGATTGTACAATTTTTTTTTTTTTATCAAGTTGAAGATCTCAAAATGTTCGTGATTGAAAAAAGGGTGAAAATGATGCCCCTAAAGCAAGGATACATGAAAGGTAAAATGATGATGGATGTCGGCCCAATGATAAAGCAATGTGTGCAATGAAATAGTATCGATAACCGGATGTTCCCAAGAGTAATCGACGAAGCAAGCAAGCAGATAGCTTTGTTAATGGTTGTTGTTATCTCTCGAAAGTGCACCATGTAGAGAGATGGTTGTAAGTTTTCTAAGCTTGCAAAATTGATCTCTCTCTTTCATAGATACAATGGAAACACCTCAGTCTCGTGCATATACCTATTTTGAGGTGAGTCTCTCGGTATTAAGGTCAGCCCTTATTTTTGTATTCTAAATTGATTTTTTGGTGTTAAGGGTAAAAGATGGCAGTAAAATAACTAAAACTAAGGTGATACACCAAATTTATATGAGGACTTTGATTGAGTATATGCACAATTGATATGGGAAGGATTCTTGATGCACGAGACAACAGTTTTCTACAGAGTATTTAAGGGAAAACAATTTTTTGTACTGAGGTAAAATATCATGACAACACTGATAAGTTAACATGCACATTAAAGTTATGCAGAAAATACTGAATTTACAACAGGGTAAGATGATTAACCAGGAATTTGCATTCACAAGACTAATAGAAACATACACAAGTCTACAAATAATTGGAAAGGTAGAAAACACTTCACATTAAAAAGGAAAAACTAGAAAAAATTGCTTCAAGATCTATATCAAAAATTCTTCATATATCCAAAAAGTCCCCGTTTGTGCTTTACCAAAGCACACAATATATAGAAAAAAATTCACCCCCTTCCTAAAAATAGTCTAAGGCTTGTACTCACCCATGCATCCTATTTTTATCCTTTATTTAATAATAGATAAAGGAATAAAAATAGAACATGCAATTACAAATAGGCATTAATAGCCTTGATTACATTACAGTCAAACTAAAGTTGACTATTCTATTTTTAAGAAAATAAAGGTGAATAATTTTCTAATAATAAGCTTGCTTGCTAGACAAGTCTCTTTCCTTGTGCATGTGAATTCGTCTTCTTTTCTGTTCTGTCCTCTTGTGAAGCATGCAAAAATCAACTCCCTGTTTGTGAGTAAAATAATTGCAATACTTACAATATTTGCAAAAATAACCATCCACACATTCATTTGATGGGGACCACCTCCATGCTCAGATTCTGATGTTGACATTCCTTGTCTAAGTGGTCACATGGGTGACATACTGCAGATCATCTTCAACTCTCTTGATAGTGGGGACCACCTTTGCACTCTATTTGGTTTGGCCACCTTTATGGACTTAGAAATTTATAAGGTCAACCACCTTTGCACATTGCACATGCCATACTATAGTCTCCACCACCTTTGATTAATACATGCATTATATATCCTCATCGGCTTTTGCATATTTGAATAACACATGGTTTGAATTTCACCTTTTTGGTGATCATAGTTGGCATGTATATTGGCACTTTGCATTATTTGGAGTTGGACTATAGTTCGACTTTTAAAAATAAAAAATAAAAATGCAATGATTATTTAATTCTAACATGGGGATGGCCCCTTCCTCCATGATGACTCACCCTTGGCATGTTGGTCGGTGGTAATTTAACCCAACCCTAATTAGGGTTTTCCGAAAGCTCACCATGTATATGCATTGTTTAACCCTGGTTGGGTTTGGTCCTTGATGAAGACCATCGATCTCTGTCCTTGATGAATTTAGTGTCATTGATCTGAAACTATAATTAGGGTTTTAACCCTACAATTAATATGGCCGGTGGGAATTAACCGTGATGGTTTGCTTTGAATTCTAGAGCTCAATCCTTGAGTGTTGATCCATTGTCCTTTTGACTCATGATCGTTGATCCTCCAACCATGGTTGATTTTGAATCAACTCGATGCTTGGGTTTAGGTAGTAAAGAGAATCTTGACCCTAATGATCATCTCATTGGATTTTTTTGCTTACAGATTTAAGCCCTAGAAAATAAATTCTCAATGCCATTGTTGAGTTTGAGCTCATGCCTTCTTTCTGAGGAAGATTCGAGTTCATTTTTTTATATTGGCTGCCATTGTTGACCTCTAAAACTGGGTTCTGTATTGCTACTTTTGATGGCCGCCATGGTTCAAAGCTTCGAGCTTGGTTTCTATATTACTTTTTGGTCTCTGCGAGCTTTTCTTAAAAATAGCCGCCACTTTGTGATTTTGAAATCCAGACCATTTTTGTCATACTGTTCAATGTAGAAAGGTAAGTTTTGACTTGCTTGGATATAACAATTACTTAATCGTAACCACTTTATTGTTTAAGAAATACTGATAGTCCGTTCTTTCTTTGCATTTTCTAGATTTTTGTGGCTCAGCCTTGGTCTTTTCGAGTTAAACTCATTCTGAGATTGATCTTCTTTCTCTGAACTTGATGATTCTTTGAGGGTTTACTCAGCTTCAACAAACCAGTAAGTACTTGTTCTTACTCTTATTTTGATACCCATTAATGGGTTTTTATGATTAAGGTTGAAACTGTAATTTCTTTTCTTAGATCTATAACTTGAAACTGATTTTCGATGGGAATATTGACTTCTGAAAGAAAACTTTGAAACTCTTTTAGCCTGGATGTGCATGTAATTTTGATTCAAGTTTTTCTATTTGAGTTTGTGATCTGAATGCTAGAGAGTGTTCCTCTTTCTCTGAACTGATTAGACCTGAAGGCTTATTGATGTGGGTGTTTGAAACTTCTTCATTCTTTAGTGATTCTACAATCCCCTTCCCTTTTTTGAAGATTATAATGAAATGCCTGTTCATTTTGATCTATTTCCTGATCCTGTGCATTTTTGAGATGGCATTGGATTTTAATGTAAACCATGTTCTGGATTCCTGTCAGTGTGCATACCCTACATTCTGTGTAGTTTTACTGTACTTTTGGCTTTCTTCTCTTAATCACCAATGTTGTGTAAACAAGCTTTGTTCCAACTTAGTTAGTTATGTCTTCCACATAAAGCTTTGGTTTGAGCTTTGAGAACTAGGGAAAAGATCAAATGATTAGATTCTTTATTTCCTTTGGAACGAAAAGCTTTAATTTTCAATACCCTTTGTATTGATTTAGTTTAATTCCTAGAGCTCTATCTGTGTGAGTTTCCAACTATAATTTATACTACCTATTTCATCCTTTGTCTAATGACTATAAGATCATCTGTAAATACATGTAGCTCTCTTGTAACTTAAAGATGTTCTAAGATACATTGTACTCTGGATATTTGCCTTCAATGGAGCTTCTGTTCATTCATGCTTATTCCACTGTAACTAGATTGAGTCTTGACTTTCTATGATGAACCTAATGTTAATATTTTCTTGATCTACTTCCTTGCATAAATAGTTGTACCTCTTTGTTATGGCAACATCTCTGATTTTCATACTTGCTTTATTTGAAAACTGAAATTCATAGAAGGGCTGCACTTTGTAAGATCACTTTAAATTTCAAGTTATTTAATTGTTAAGCTATAATGAATGCTCCAAAGTACTTCAATTTGATGACTGAAAGTGAAGTCCATTTCTCTTCGCATTATATATTGTATTTCCTTTTATTACAGCTTTGATATGCATGCTAGAAAATTTTAAAAGTTGATTTTTCATGGTGAAGCCCTAGCAAAAGTTTTTTAGAATTCTCTCTTCCTTCCCTTTTCAGCTGTAGTAGTTGTATTTTCTGATTCAGAATACAAAATGTAACACTTTTCTATTGAAGCTAATTTGGTAGTTGGAAAACTAAAACATAATAACTGTTTATCTTGATCATGGCATGTTTTTCTACTTTTCTGTATCACTTACTTTATTAACATAATTCTTTTAAAGCATGTAATAGTTGAAAACAACATTATGAAAAGTCGTAAATGTCTATTTTACATGGCGAAGCCCTGTCAAAATTTTCCATAATATTCTTTTTCATTTTTTTTCAGCTATAACCCTTTCTTTCTAGTTAATTTCAGCTTCTTGAAATCTGATTCTTCTTCTTTTGTTGCAAACTGAAACATGTAATTCTATTTTCCAGTCCGTCTTTTGTACTGTAACTTCTTTCATTTGTAGAATATTGACTGAAACTTGAATTACATTTTTCCTTCATTCTAGCATGTACTTCTGACTTTTCTATTTCTTCTTGGCTACAACCTATACCTGCACACTTAAGAAAACAATTAGAAAATACTTAGGCTTTTTGGCCTCTCTTGTGTCCATGGTTTTCTTTTCTTTTCTCTTTCTTCTTTCTGAGTGAGTAAAGCATGTATGTAGTTTGATCTTCAAGTAAACTATATCTCTTGTTGTTAAGAGATTCATATGCACGAATTAGGACAATATAGGAATATGGATTGATCCTTGAGCTCAGAATCGATAGTTCTTTCCTTTTCTTATTTTCAGTGCATATAGTGACTTTTACAATGAAGATGATGAAGAAACAAAAGCTAGAAATGGATATGATTTAAAGAAATAAGAAAACCCCCAAGGAAATGATGGGTTCACTCATACTCATTTACTTTCTCTTTCATTCATGTGTGCCTCTTATTTCAAAGAGTTGTACTTTACTTTTCATTATGTTGGTCCCTTTGTTACTTGGATTTGTGGAGAGATGGATAACACCTCAAAAGGATATGATCTTATCCTAACTATTTTAGGTCGTGCCTTTCAACCAAGGTAAAAGAACCTATTTTGTAACCTCTGTCATTTAAAAGGAGATACATACACCTTTCTTTTGCATAAATTTTTAAAGAAGACCCTTGGGAAGATATGATCAACACAACAGATCCGATCATCACGAGTTGTCACTTCCAGATCATGGAGATATCTTCATAACAAGGAAAAGGTTACTTAATACATTTGAGACCCTTATATGTTCTGCATACTTTAGTAAAAGTATTTTGGTCTTGGGTGGGTGTACGATAAAAACAAGGGGTAGTATGGGCAAGATTAGTTGTTTTAAATAGATATTTTGGTGGGAGGAGATAGGATGAACTTGACTCACCGATCCTTGAGAGATTATGCAAAATGAAAAGATTCAATCAAAAAAATTCTACAAAAAGTTAAATTGATTCCTTAAATAGAATATGTGCTTCAATGGAGGCCCGTATCAACACTCTTTCACACAACCTCGTGGGATTTTGTCACAAAGGCTCAAGCTAAAGGATCCAATAAAATACCAAGATTTAAACCAAGTCACATCCGAGGTACACCCACATGATTACAAATAATCTCTATCAACAAAATGAAAGAAAAGTTATTTTAAACCGTTTATCCCACTCCCGATGAAGGCTCTTATGAGAAATTAAATTGCAGATGCCACTAAACTATCACAAGGACAGACCTATGTGATTGGACCCTATTTTGGTACAATATTACAATAGGAATAAGGAAAACTACTTGCATGCATTCAAATATGAAATAAATACACTTTACCCAAGATTGACCCAAAATAACTCAAAGTTTGATGAAATTTATTAGCAAGGGAAAGTTTCTAGAACAATCCCAAATCTTGTCAATGGGTGTACACTTGCAACCACCTTGACAGGATCAAATTTGACACAAAGAGAGATATACAGGCTTCTCTAGATGGTTTCTCAAAATTATTGGGATGTGTCAAGCTTTTTCTGTTGAGAAAATCGGTGCTGATTTTTACAAAAATTGCTAACCATTTACATGATGAATTTGTGCCCTTTATAGCATTTCCAAAAGATCCCCTTCCTCTAAAAAGATAAAAACATAAATTCACTAGTGCTTGCCATGATTCTTTCGTGATTCATAGAATCAGATCTACAAAAGTCTCCAGGTACTTGAGGGAAAATCTCTTCGATTTCTTCCCACATTCAACTCCTTTCTTGAGAAAAACACGCCTCCATCCATTCGCCAACGACTTCCACCCCATATCAATCAAATCTGGCCCCTTGCATGCTCAGGAGAAGAAAAATGGAAAATTAGATCGGGCCGAGAGTCAAACTACTTTAATGGCAAAAGACGTCTCCAGATCTCTCCCACCAAACTCTAGATATCAAAATTAACTCGCTCCTCTATTTGGCGTGTAGAAAATAATAAGAAATCATGAAGACTCACACTTCCAGGAGTTTTACAAAGAAAATGGGGGAAAATAAGATTTAGACACTTAGTAGCCATTGATCTTTGATTTTGAATGTGGGTCATCCATGTGGAAGATGCAAAAAGTTCAGGGGCTTCCTTTGACCTTTTCTAACCTTTTTGAAAAAATGGAAAAATTTCCCATTTTTCTCCGCACCTCCGCTTATGAAAAATAGGCCTAACACGTGTCCCAAGGTGGGTCCCAGAGGAAATGCGAATAAATTATGCCATTTGACTCTATTTTTGAAAAAGTAAAATTTTCCAAAATTTCCCCACAACTCTACCTTTTAGAAATACTTTCGACATGTGTCCCAATGTGGGTCCCAGTGGAACTATGCTTCCCCTTTCACTTTCATCTATTTTTTCTCAAAAGGAGAACTTTCCAATTTTCCTCCACGTGTCCACACCTCCACCGTTGACCAGGGAAAAACATTGACTATTTCCCATCGGGCTCATGGGCCATTTTTGCTATTTTAACCTTTATGAAGCAAAGAGGCAAAAAGTTTGAATTGCCTCCGATGGTCCACTTCCCCACCCCCTATGACTTTTCAAATTGCCATGTGTCACCACAACACTCCTTGAGATGTTCCTAAAATTTTGATACCTTGAACAAGTGCAGACTCGCCACATGTCCTACTCCGGTAAGGTCCGTATGAATGCTTGAAGTTTGAGCAGAAGGCACCACATGTCATGCTCGAGGAAGTATCCTTTGGTCGTTGAAAAGTCTAAGTAAAATACAAAGTCAGCGGAGGCCTCCACATGTCATCTTGGTGATTTTTAGAATGAAACTCAAGGGTCGGTCCCTAAACATGCGCGGTTCATACATGTGTCTCCATGGCACAATTTCAAAATGGTGCCCAAGGCGGAGACCCTAAATGAGTGTGTTCTCACCATGTGTCCCATTCAGCCAAACTACTCCAACCGCATAAAATTTTCTAAGTATGAGATAGTAGAAGAAGCCTCCACGTGTCCTCCTGGCTCTACTTTAAAGCCAAACGAAAAAGTTGATTCTCAAATGAGCATCATTCGTCCACATGGACACATTTTAAAATTGAGGTTTTTTATGGAATTTTTTGAAGTATTAAGATGATCCGCGTCCAACCAAGAGCTGCCATGTTTCCTTGTTGATTGAATGATGCAAATTTGACCAAGAGAAACGCCCATCAAACCATAAAACAAAAAAAAAAAGTCCATTCGAGCCAAAAATGAGGTTTTTTTCAAGGACAGAAAATTAAGATTGTCACAAGGCTCAAACATGATCCTTAGGGATACATCAACTCATTTCTCTTTGAGTATTTAGGGAAAAAATGGCAGGGACAATAGATCTTGACTGTGGAAAA
This sequence comes from Taxus wallichiana var. yunnanensis, assembly GCA_018340775.1. Classification (NCBI taxonomy): domain Eukaryota; kingdom Viridiplantae; phylum Streptophyta; class Pinopsida; order Cupressales; family Taxaceae; genus Taxus; species Taxus wallichiana. The sequence goes on along the minus strand of CM031243.1, from coordinate 733,378,959 downwards.
TGGAGGAAATGGGAAAACGTGAGTTTTGAAGGAACAGAGCATGGGAGACCCAAAATACAAATATTTTTCAGAGGAATAAAGGAACCATGAGACAAATATGGACCCACACATGATCCTCGACCCAGATCAACCTAAAAATGGAAATAGTACCAACTAAGCACCATACGGGAAGGAGAAAATGACAGAGGCCATGAATGAATAATTTTTCAAAGGAACAGATGGGGCGAGACCATTTTGAGCACCAACATTGGCTTCGACTCGGGGATGGGCACTCCCTACGAGTGCCATAAGAACAATAGTAGACCAAGTTTAAAAATATCCATTAGGCAAGTGAAGTCATATTTGGAGGGTAGAGAAACAGAGTTATCTCCAAAAACAAACATAGAAACCAAAGAAAAACAAGTCACCGAGGACCACCACGAGCAAAAAACACAAAAAATAGGACGTAAACAACAAACTATACACTGTACAAGAGGTGTTTACCTTGATTCAAAGGAATCAATCCAAGAAATTCTTTAGATGCCTACCATTAATAGGAAGTTCAAGCAATTCACCATCTAGATCCTTCAAGAAGAAGGTGTGTTCACCAATTCTGATGTCAATGGAGTAAGGGCCCATCCAAAATGAGTCAAACTTGCCATGCTTTCCCTTATCCTCATGATTTTTATCCCATAGTAGCACAAGATCTCCAATATTGAAGGATCTAGGAGTGACCTTCTATTCAAATAGTATCTTTAGCTTTTCCCCGAACCTTATATGCCTCTCGTGAGATTCCCTCTTCTTCGTCAAGCTCAACAACTGGGTTGATGCGGGCATCATGAGGACTCACTTCTTGATCTTCCAGTTGTTGAATGAACTAATATGAGGATAATTACATATGTAGGGGTAGTAAGGCCTGAGTCCCATATACCAAATCAAATGGACTCTTTTTGGTGGCTCTTTTGACAGTGATCTTATCAACCCAAACAAAAAAATTCAGCTGTTCACCCCATTTTCTCTTGTTCAACTCCAAGGTTCTTCTGATAATATTTAGCAAATTCTTATTGTTGGACTTAGCTTGTCCATTTCCTTGGGGATTATAATTAGAGGCATATGTCAAATTGATCCCATATCCTTTACACATTTCCACCAGAGATCTAGCCTTAAACTCATGGCATTATCAGCTATGATTTTGACTGGTACTCCAAACCTACAAATAATATTGTTTAGCACAAAATCCATGACAACTTGGTGTGTAGCCTTCTTGGTGGGGATTTCTTCCACCCACTTGGTAAATACAAGAATCCACTTATGGCCAACACTTGAAGGGTCTAAAATCTCACCAATGAAGTCCATTCCCCATTGCTTAAATGGGGCTTCAATTGTTACAAACTGCAAAGGTAAGGATTGTGAAGCCTTCAACTTTCCAGAGAAATGTTGGCAACTCTCACATATTTCTAACGAACATGGTTACATCCTTGAAAAGAGTTGGCCACCAATAACCAACCCTTAGAATCTTATGTGTTGTGACTCTTGCAGCAAAATTCCCCCCCACAAAGTCCTCCATTGATATAAGCAATTATTTTAAGGGCTTCATCTTCAGTGATGCATCTTGAGAGGACTCCCTCTGGGTTCTTCCATGCCAACCCGAAATCAATGATGACATATTTCTGGGAAGCCAACTTAAGAGCTCTTTTCTAGTTCTTATTTAAATGCTCAGGCAGTTTAAGTGTCTGAGATAGAACATCACATCCTTGTACCACTCAGAACTCATCAATCTTTCAAAAACAACTTCCCTTTCTTCCTCAATCTCATTTACCTCAATGGTTTGCAAGTTGCTCTTAGCCATGAGCTTAGCTAACCCCAAACCTCTCACCAACTTTGTGGTTTGGATGTCCATATCATACTCTTGCAATTTGTTCACCCATCTACATCTTTTACTTGAGACTTCCATCTCTGATAGGATGTCTTTTACCATGGTATGGGGAACATAAGCAACAAATTTTGAACTTAAAATATAAGGCCTAAAAACCTTTGTTTCTTTGACCAAGGAAAATGCCTACTTTTCCATGATGGTGTATTTTAGTTCTGCTCCTTGCAAAGCCTTACTGAAAAAGGAAATGGGCCTCTCATCCCCTTCATCATCCTTTTGTAGCAGGATAGAAGCAATAGTGTTTTCTAAAGCAAAAGAAAACAGCTGGAAAGGTTTCTTGTAATATGGGGCTGCTAAAATAGGGGCATGCTTCAATGCCTCTTTGATTCCATTGAAAGCTTGGATGACATCCTCCTCCCATTTGATGATCTGATCCTTCTTCAACATGGAAGTGATTGGGATAGTCAACTCAACAAAGTTTGATATAAACCTTCTAATGAAGTTTATCTGCCCGAAGAAGGATTGAATTCCTTTCTTGGTTCTTAGAATTGGGACCTTTCTAATGGCCTCCACTCTTTCTGATCAATCATCACTCCTTCTTGTGACACAATGTGACCAAGCAATTTGGCCTTCTGCACTCCAAAATGGCATTTCTTTGGATTGAGTGAGATGCCATATTCCCTACATCTGATCAGCATCTTCTCTAAGTACAACAAATGGTCACTTCTCCTTCTTGAAAATTTTTTTACATCATCTTTGTAAGAAGAAATGAAGTCATTAATGTAACTAGAAAAAGTAACATTCATCAGACCAAAGGGCATCCTAACATATACATACGTTCCCCATGGAGTAGTGAAGGTTGTCTTGATCCTTTCTGATTCTTTCACCATGACTTGATTATAACCAGAGAAGCCATCTAAAGTAGAAAGCAACTCAGTAACCAGCCGCCAACTATAGAATTTTCTCCATGTTAGGAAACCGAGGCCTTTTTAGATTCCTGAAGTCCACACATAGCCTAATGTCACCATTATTGTTTCTTACTAGCAGAGGTTAGCAACCCAAGAAGAATACCTTGTGTGCTAGATAATTCCTCCATCCCTTAGCTTTTTCAGCTCCTCTTGCATTTTGAGAGATAACAGAGGATTAATTGGCCTCTACTTCTTCCTGAAGGGTTTTACACTAGGCTCCAAGGGAATCTCATGCTGGAACATGTCTTCTCTGTATGCTTTGAGCTTAGAATAGGTCCAAGCCATGCAATCTTGGTATTTCTTTAACAACTAGATGTATGACTGCTTTTCATCTTTGTTGAGACTACTTCCCAACCAAATCTTCCTTGGTTTCTCCTTCATGCCAAGGTCATGCTCCTCAACATCCCTCGAGGCTGACATATGCCTATTAATAATGCAACAAGATTATCAAAATTGTATTCAAGAGAAACTAGCCCTCTATGAATGGTGTTGGTCTTTAGCTAGACGATTCATTTACCAAATAAGGTTTCCTTCCCCTCTGTTGTACAAAACATTGGCTCCCAATCAATGTTTTGATCAGCAAATTCTCCACCATTTTATAGGAGCCTTCGACTCGAGGCTCACCATCAAAAACCATGCCAATGTTTTATATTGTCAGGGACAGAGGGTCTTGTCACTACCTCCACCTCATATTCACAATAAGGGGATGTTGTAGAACTGTCAAACCAAGACCCCAACACTGCAAGCTTGTCTGCCAAGTCATTGAACCTCCTGTCATGATGCACAATGTTGAAGGAGTCAAACATCTCAATGAAGTCCCAAACTACATGCTTGTACTGTTTTAGTCACTGATTCTTTGTGGCATACAATTTTCTGACTTTCTTGACAACTAACTCTGAGTCTCCTTTGACAATGATGTCCCTGACACCATACTTCCAAGAAATTCTTAAACCTAACAACAATGCCTCATACTCAGCAATGTTGTTAGTACACTCAAAGTTAAGCTTAAAGGAAAAAATAAACCTTTCTTGGCTTGGAGAAATTAGGATAGCACCAGCACCATTTCCAAATTTGGAGCAAGCTCCATCAAAAATAGAGTCCAAGGAGAGCCTGCTTGCTCAAGACACTTACACTCCTCAATATTGTGCTCTTTTCCTCCATAAATCCCACAAAGTTGTTAGCATCAACATTTGTATATAATACTTCATAGGACACATTGTTGGGATCCTCAATAAGGTGCAACATTTTCTTCTCCCCATATAACCTGATAAGTCTGCCCTCAACTAGGATGGTAGCATAAGACATGTCCATTTGGACACTACCACCAAAACTTGCAGCCCATTTTCTTGACAATAACATACCCCACTTGGCTAGGCAATCAACTATGACAACATCAAGTTTTAAATTTTTACCTGGGTAGGCTGCAAGTTGCACCACCAAACCCTTCACACATCCCACTACTGGCACCTCTCTAGAGTCCATGGCAGTGCACTTCCCATATGTTGTTGTTACCTTAATATTCAGCTCATTCATGACCTCCAAAGGCATGACATTGCATGATTCCCCTGAGTCAAACATACAGTTGTGGAGAAGCCTATCCTTGATGATCAAAGTGGTGAAGAATGGATCCACATTCAGTTGAGATTCTACCAAAGATGTCCCCAAATAAACCTCAGGTGGTTCAGCTAGCTCTTCTGATGTTGATGGTGTCTCGATTCTTCAACAACTGAAGGATTCTCCACAATGTTCACATTTCTTCCTAGGGTTCTCTTCTCTTCACTCAATCCCAAATATTCAAATTCTCTCCTCTTGTGCTCAGGAATCCTAAGCAACTCAACAATTGGGATAGAGACTTTGATTTGACTTAAAACTTGGGCAATGTCATATGGGACATTCTTGGGCAAGGAAGTATTGGAAGAAAGGCTAATACACTCATTGGGTGGCACATGATTTTTGATAGCTTGAGCATAAGGAGGGGTGTGATTTTTATTTGGAACTGTAGGGCTTTTGGAAGATGGATCTTTCCTAACAGCCTCCTTAGGAATGTTAGAAAGTAAGGGATATTTTGGCTTGGCCTGAGACCCCGCCCCTTTGATAGCCTTACTTCTTGTGTTATATTCCTTCTCTTGAGCCACAACAACATTCATTAATAATTTCCTGTCCTCCTCAGATGGGATTCCTCCATCATACTTTTTTATCATTAAATCCCTTAAATATTCAAATTCATTATTGGGAAATTCAAAAGCTTGTACATTATCTACTTCTAAAGTATGAGAGGGAGGGAGAATATGTACTCTATGAATGTAGTCCCAAAAAGTGGCAGGTTGTTCGACACTTATCACCTCGATTGATGTTTCCTTTGTTATGAGCTAGTGGAAAATCCCATCATGAAAACATCATCATCACTCTTATCATCATCAATTGCTTCTTATTTCCGATCTTCTTCACAAGAAGCATGGGGCATGAAACATCTATCACACCAATCAATGGCTTTTTTCTCTCCACCACGCAAACTCCGGCAGCCAAAGGATCAGGTACCATTCTACTTTCTCTACCTTGAGGCTACCTATTCCCAAATCTAATAGCTCCTTTACCTCTATCATCAATTCTTTGATGATTTGTAAATATGTCTTGGCCTTGTTGCTTGTGTTGTCCTTATGAACTCTGCCCAACTCCTTTCTCGGCTTGGGCTGATTTATAGGAGATATCCTTGACAAACCCTACCAATTTTTCACAACCTCTTCCAAATCAGCACCCTTGCTTGTCTGAGGTTTTTCTGGGTTAACCAGCTTCACACCTTCCCTCTTAGGAGGTTTTCCTATTACATTGATATTATTCTCTATTTGTAGGGCCATAGTGAATGCTTTCCTTAAGTTGGTAGGGTTCTTTTCCATCATGTAGTAAGCATCCTTTTCATCAAATGCATCAGTATATTTGATTAAGCATGATTCATCACAAGGCCTTATCCTGACAGGAAATCTCCTCAGGGTCTTATTGAACCTTGTATTGAAGTCATGTACTGACTCATTGGGATTCTTCTTGATGTTTTCAAATTCTGATAGAAGAAACCTAGGGTTAGTCCTATCACCATATTGTAATCTAAATGCATTGTTCATCTCAGCCCAAGAGTCAATAGATCTATGTGTAGCAATGCTTTATACCACCCCTAGCATCCTCCTCTAGACTGTGAAAAAACAATTTGATGTATACATCTTCACGCTCAATCTCAAAATCTTCCATCATATTGAGGAAGAGATTTAGATGCTGGTCACCATTATGATATTGTTTCCTTGGAAATTTGGAAGTTTTTTCCTCACATCTTGAGGGACTTCATTTGAATAACCAAACATCCCTACGAAATTTATAGGCCCAAAGTGTTTAGAACAAAATGGGGTCTAGGTTGAGCCATATTGATTTGAGTAGGTGATCTTGGAGGGGTGACAAATTGATGAGGGGCAGAGGGTCCGTAGAACACACAAGTGTAGTATTCAAAATGGAGATATCCCAAAGGCCTTGTTTCTTGAAATCCCTATCTACTTCAAAAAAGACAAGTGCAGAATGTGAAGCAAATATTTCAAAATCAAATGAAGGCCCTTCCTTGGCGAGAGAGAAATTACTTCCACAAATAGGCTACCCGATTCGATGTACTTAAATGGCAGTCTTTAATGATAGGTCATTCACTTTCTTCAATGGTGATTCCCCTTCTTGTTTGTTGATCTCCCACAACTCTCTAGACTTTTCTTCCTTCTGATTTTGCTTTTCCTATCTCTCGAAATAATGTTCTAACAAGATCCCTATCAAAGAAAGATCTTCCTCCTTCCAAATTTGCAAATATTAGTACAAATATTACTTGACAAAGGTTTAAGACACTGGTCCTTATCAGAATCAAATCAATAGGGAGTCGCCACTAAGGATTTTCACCTTAGTTGTGAAAATGCACTAAAAATGTTTTGTCAAGTGTCTGTCAGCACTAGAAACTGGAAATGAAAAAATCTGACCTTTCTCTACCAAAATTTATCAAAGAATACCATTACAAAACTTTTGGAAACTGGATAAGTTGCATACAACACTTAGAGCATACAAGAAGTGCTTTACAAGGGTTTGAATGTGATATGTATTGGCCAAATAGATATGAACTGGTAGTGAATCAACAAATTAGTCTCAGCAATTCAAAACATTCCCCTACAATGGCATCATTAGTGTTGGTACCCAAATTTGTTCTCCTTTTCAAGCCAAGCAAGAATACGTATTCAACAGGGAGTTTAGAGGCAAATAGATCATAAATGTATGTCATTTTATAGCTAGGGTGAAATCTAGATGTCCCTTTGTTACATGGATTTATGGAGAGATGGATAACACCTCAAAAGGATATGATATTATCCTAACTATTTTAGGTTGTTCCTTTTAACCAAGGTAAGAGAACCTATTGTGTAACCTATGTCATTTGAAAGGAGATACATGCAACTTTATTTTGCAGAAATTTTGTAAAGAAGACCCTCGGGAAGATATGATCAACACACCAGATCCGACACTCATGAGTTGTCACTTCCAGGATAATGGAGATATCTTCACAACAAGGCAAAGGTTACTAAAGACATTTGAGACCCTGATCTGTTCTGCATACTTTAGTAAAAGGGATTTCGTCTTGGGTGGGTATATAGAGCAAAAAAAGGGGTAGTATGGGTAGGATTAGTTGATTTAAATGGATTTTTTGGAGGGAGGGGAGACAGGGATGAACTTGACTAAACAGATCCTTGAGAGCTTATACAAAATGGAAATATTCAATCAACAAAATGCCACAAAAATTTAAATTGTTTCCTCAACTAGAATATGTGCTTCAATGGAGGCCCAGATAAGCACTCTTAAACACAACCTATGGGATTCTCGTTATGAAGGCTTGAGCTAGAGGATCCAATAAAATACCAACAGCTAAACCAAGTCATTCCTGAGGTACACCCAGAGGCTTACAGATAATCTCTATCAACAAAATGAAAGAAAAGTAATTTTAAACTATTTATCCCACTCCGATATGAAGGCTCTTCTAAGAAATGAAATTGCAGATGCCACTAAACTATCAGTAGGACTGATACCTATGTGATTGGACCCTATTTTGGTACAAGATTACAATAGAAACAAGGAAAACTACTTGCATCCATTCAAAGATGGAATAAATACACTTTACTCAAGATTGACACAAAATAACTCAAAGTTTGATCAAATTTTTTAGAAAGGGAAAGTTTCCAGAACAATCTCAAAGCTTTTCAATGGTTGTAAAATTGCAACCAACTTGACACAATCAAATTTGACACAAAGAGATATACAGGCTTCTCTAGATGTCTTCTCAAAATGGATGGACTCTATCAAGCTTTTTCTGCTAGAGAAAATTAGTCCTGATCTTTCTAAAATACTCCCAACCATTTACACGATGAATTCATGCCATTTATAGAATTTCCAACAGATCCCCTTCCTCCCAAAAGACAAAAAATTTAAATGCACTAGTGCTTGCCATGATTCTTTTGTCATTCGCAGAATCAGATCTACAAAAGTCTCAAGGTGCTTGAGGGAAAATATCTTCAATTTCTTCCCACATTCAAGTCCTTTCTTGGGAAAACATGCCTCCATCAATTTTCCAACCACTTCCACCCCATATCAATCAAATCTAGTCCCTTGCGTGCTCGGAGAACAAAACGGAAAACCAGATCGGGCAGAGAGCCAATCTACTTTAATGGCAAAAGACGTCTCCCGATCTCTCCAACCAAACTTTTGATATAAAAATTAACTCTCTCCTTTTTTTTTCGGCCTGTAGAAAATAATAAGAAATCATGGAGACTCGCACTTCCATGAGATTTACAAAGAAAATGGGGGAAAAATCATATTTAGATGCTCAGCAGCCGTTGATATCTAATTTTGAATGTGGGTCATCCACGTGGAAGATGCAAAAATAGGATCGAGGGCTTCCTTTGACCTTTTCTGACCTTTTTGGAAAAATGGAAAAATTCCTATTTTTCTCCACACCTATGCTTTTGATAAATGGGCTTGACACGTGTCCTGAAGTGGGTCCCAAAAAAACATAGAGAAATTCTACCATTTGACTCTGTTTTCGAAAAAAAAAAATTTAAGTTTTCCCCGCAGCTCCACCCTTGAGAAATAATTTTGACACATGTCCCAATGTGGGTCCCAGCGAAACTATGCTTCCCCTTTTACTTTCAACTCTTTTTTATCAAAAGGAGAATTTTCCAATTTTCCTCCGCTGGTCTACACCTCACTGTTAACCTATGAAAACATTAACTAGTTCCCATCGGGCTCGTGGGCCATTTTTTCTATTTTAACCTTTATGAAGCAAAGAGGCAAAAATTTTGAATTTCCTTCAATGGTCTATTTCCCCACCGCTTATGAATTTTCAAATTGCCATGTGTCACCACGGCGCTCCTTGAGATGGTCCCAAAATATTGATACCTTGAATGAGTGCGGGCTCGCCACATGTCATACTCCGGTGAGGTATTTCAATGCTTGAAGTTCATGGAAGTTGCCACGTGTCCCGCTTCCGAGGCGCTTCTTTTGGTTATTGAAAATTCTAAGTAAAATGTAAAGTGAGCGGAGGCCTCCACGTGTCAAAGATGGCACCTTTTTGAGAATGAAACTCAAGGGCCGGTCCTTGAACATGCACGGTTCCTCCAAGTGTCTCCATGGCACAATTTCAAAATGGGGCCCAAGGCGAGACCCTAAATGAGCGTGAGCTCACCATGTGTCCCTATTGTGTCAAACTACTCCAATTGCATAAAATTTGTCTAAGTATGAGAAAGTAGCAGAAGCCTCCATATGTCTTCCCGATGCTACTTTAAAGTCAAACCAAAAATTTGATTCTCAATACGAGCATCATTCCTCCACGTGGACAAATTTTATAGTTGAGGATTTTTATGGATTTTTTTGAAGTATTAAGTTGATCCGCATCCAACCAAGAAGTGCCACGTTTCCTTGTCGACTGAATGATGAAAATTTGACTAGGAGAAACACCTGTCAAACTGTAAAACACAATGAAATGTCCATTCGAGCCAAAAAATGAGGTTTTCTTCAAGGAAAGAGAATTAAGACTGTTGCAAGGCTCAAACATGATCCTTAGGGACACATCAAGTCATTTCCATTTGAGTATTTAGCGCAAAAACAACAGGGACAACAGATCTTGACTGTGGAAAATGGAGGAAATGGGAAAACATGAGTTTTGAAGGAACAAAGCACGGGAGACTCAAAATACAGATCTTTTTAGAGGAACAAAGGAACCATGAGACAAATACGGACCCACACATCATACTTGACCCAAGAGGAAACTAAAAATAGCAATAAGACCAACCAAGCACCATACGTCAAAGGAGAAAATGACAGAGGCCGTGAATGAATAATTTTTCAAAGGCACAGATGGGGCGAGAACATTTTGTGCACCAACAAGTTACATCCCATGGCTTTTGTGGGAAACATATGAAAATTCCTTATAAATAAAACATTGAATTTTGAAAATGAGTTGTATATTTCTTTCTACATTTCAGCTTTCTATATGAATTGTATGATGAACTAAACAACTCAATGATATAATTGAATGTCTTAATCATGAAGGAAAGAACATTAAAGAAAACCTGTAACATCTACAGTAATGAACTCTAATTTCTACAATCTGCACTTATGTATGTTGTTCCAAAACTTAGCATTTCACCTATTCTGTAATTGAATGTCTTCATCAAGACAACACAATTGTCCTTCGGGGCCTTGTGTTCTTTTGTTGAAGATAGTCATGAAATTGTAGACTATGTGATCTGTTACATTTTGTAACAGCACACATAGCTGCAGATTTCATGTAATCATTTAACTAATTCAACAGTAACAATAATATCAAAAAATCCCTTAGCTTAGGTATACTTCACCAATGCCATCCATCATAATGAAGTTTCGAGTTGCCCATTTTTGCACAAGTGCAAAAATTGTCAATAGTTGTAAATATGACGATCTATGAGTCATTTGATTTATGAACATGTGAAAATTCCAGCAAGATATGGAATTAATACCATGCACAAGACACTAGTTTCAATCACAATGGGTTATTTACCTATTTTTGTAAATTTTACAATTTTTAGAATTTTTGAGAACTTTTGAAATTTTGTGTTTGTATTTTTCTATGTTTTTGAAAAAAATTACTTTTGTAATGTTTAGGATTTTTGATTTTTTAGAAGAAATGAGAAAATAGGATATTGCCTCAAAGTAAAAATTTTTGCTTAGGGATAATAAATGGGTGTTAGGTTGCAAAAACATGCAACATGGCGAAAGGAAGCTAAAAATGATTATTTAATAAAAACAATCATTACGGTAGATAGAAGAAGTGTTATAGTGATCATGACGGTCAGAACATGCCCCTAGGGCATCACGATGGGTTAAAATAGCCAAATATACCCCCCCCCCGTGGGGTTAAATAATGTGATCGGTACATTTGCTACCAAACCCTACCAAATTTTTACCGTGAGTTACCGCGAGTGATGAGTGAGATGGCTAGGGTGCATAATCACCATAGGCACGCTGATACCATTTGAGAGTACATATAAAATAATGATGATGGACCATTCATGAGTACCCCAACCCTTCCTGGTCTTTTTATGCATTTAATTTTGTATTTACTAACATTAATTAGCATTTAGACATAACACATATTTATATGATTCATGATGATTACTATGGTTATGGATGAGGATTGATCATAATGTTGTCGATGTTATTTCTTATGTATGTACCATGATGGATATTGATGATGTATCACATGTGTTTTATTTTTATGATAGATTCATACATGATATCAAATTTATTTTCTATGTGACGTTCTAGATTAGTGGACGGGATGATATGATGATATTGGTGCAGGGGGATAGATTTTGATATTTGTGATCCCTCTTGCCCCCATTTGATGATACGATATGTGATGATTAGCTTAGCATACATGTATGATGTACATGTAGCATTTTATTTATATATGATGTATAGATGATGTTAGATGTGATGATATAGATGGAGATATGATGATGTGATAACAAAACTATGTACATGCGATAAGAAAACATAAGAAAATGTTAATAAATGTATCAAATATACATTGCTAAACAACATGAATTAACACAACTATTTACAATTATTTACAAGCATGAAAAAACACACTTCATATGTACAAGTAAGAATGAATCTAATCTAAGAAAGAAAATATGAATCTAACAAAGTATGTTTAAGTGACAAACTATACAAATGTACAAGTAAGTAGAAACTATACAAGTAATCAATGTACACAAACTAACAAACAAAGCAAGAAACAAGATAAAACAAGTAAACTAAAGCTATGTTTTTGTAAGATTGTTTTTAGTGCGTTTTACGTTTGTGGGAATTTTGTGAAACAATTTTCTATTGTTTTTTTGTTTTCTATTTTTCTATTATTTGTGTGTTTTCTGTTTTTCTATTGTTTAGGTTTTTCAAGTCTTTTGCAACTGTTTTTTTGTTTTTGAACATATTTGAATTTTTTTGTGATTTTCTAAGGTTTTTTGAAGCTATGTACAGAAACCAAGAAATGTGGATGCCCTTAGTGTTATATGGAGAATATACAAGGGCATGCACCATGTATTTATAAATAGGAAGGTGAAAGTGTGAAGGTTCCCCTAGCATTAGATGGGGAATATACAAAGGAAATCCCTTCACCGATTTACAAGAGGATAAATAGTTGGATCAAGGCTTGACAAGATAGGCTCATAGGGAATCTCGGATGCCAGAGCGGAACTAGCCCCAGGCTAAGTAAAAGTACCCCCTAGAAACCAGATGCTTGTGAACAACGAGTCCTCCCAAGGCACCAAAAGCTGGTTTTCACCAAGGGATCTATCCAAAGTGCCACAATTGCATGGTTTTCACATATGGATGACCTGTTTTCTCTTTTTCTTTTTCTCTTTTTTGACTTTTTTGTATTTTGATCCTTTTTACTTTTTTGTTTGTTTTTATTTTTTTGTCATGTTTAAGCATAGAACCACTTAAGGTGCATGTCATTCATTGGCTCATGGATCTCATCTCCATCAGGATGAGCAAGTTTGTATGCTCTTGTTCCATATTTTTCCACAATGACATAAGGTCCTAACCAGTGTGGTTCGAACTTTCCTTTCTTCTCTCTTTCTTCCCTTGTGTTGAATTGATTCTCTTTCGTGACCAAATATTTTCCCTCAAATTGACGAGGTATGATCCTTTTGTCAAATTCTTGGGAGACTCTATTTTTATATACTTTGAGATGGTGAAGGACATGGATTTTTTTCATCTAGGAGTTCCACCCGCCAACCTCGGCCACTCTATAATCCTAATCTTTTTCTAGATAATCCCTAAGAGATATCCTTAGGGAAAAAAATCTCTATTTCCTATGGGATGATAGATTCTATTCCAAACACTAGGAAGTAGGGTTTTGCACCAGTAGGAGTGGGAATGGAGGTCCTATAAGCCTAAAGTGCTAGGTGAATTTGCAAATGTCAGTTATAACATTTCTTACTCACCATGTTTTCCATGATCTAAACCAGTGTTTTGTTAGTGGCTTCAGATTTCCCATTACCTTGAGGATAATATGGTGTGGACCACTTTAATCTTATTTGAAATCGATGAAAAATATCTTTCAATGTCTTGTTCTTGAATGATTTTTTGTTATCGAATAATGGCAACAGGGATGTCATACCGGAAAATGAGGTGATTCATGATAAAATTTGATATCTGAGCACATGTAATGTAGGTTAATGGAATGGCCTCCACCCACTTAGTGAAATATTTTGTGGCCGTGATGATGTGGGTATGACCATCAGATGAGGTAGGGGTGAGCTTCCCTATTAAATCCAGTCCCCATTTGGAAAATGGCCATGGTGTTGTTATTGGCTGTAAAGGTTGTGATGGTGCATGGATGAAATTTCCATACTTCTGACATAGAACACATTTCCTCACATGGTTGTAGCAATTTGTCTCCATAGTAGGCTAGTAGTAGCCTACATGTAATAACTTCTTTGTTAGGACCATTCCATTTGTATGGGTGCCACACACGCCTTCATGCACTTCCTTGATCACTTGGACTGAATCTGGTACATCTAGACAATGCAACAGATTCCCATCATAGACTTAACAATAGAACATACCTCCTAGGAGGGTGTAACGGGCTATTTGATGGATAAGGCTTTGTTTTTCAGATTGTGAAATGTGAGTAGAAAAGGTACCACTTTTAAGATAGTCATGGATAGGTGTATACCACGGGGAGTAGGGACCATAACATTCACATGCCAAATAGGATTCGGGTATGTCATACGCAAGCTAGTGTAGATTCTCAACAAAGAACAACTTAAATCATTTCTTTCTCGTAGGATTTACAAAAGATAGAACCTACTATTTCTATTACATCCATAGCTCTATTTTTTCTCTTGGAATTTATTCAAAGGTGATACACACAAAGTATTCTTTCGAGTTTTCATTAATTTTTTTGTCCGGGATGAGCTTTTCATCCTAGACTTTATACTCATCTTTGACTTGTTTGATAATCAATTATGAGTCACCAATGACCTTGACATGGTGGATATTCCATTTTATTTCCAGCTTCATCCCAATGATGAGTGCTTTGTATTCTGCTATGTTGTTTGTGCAAGGAAATCCAAGATAGAAAGCTTGTGGGATAGGATCTCCTGAAGGAGTGATTAGTACTACACCTACCCCTAAACCATGGAAAGTAAACGATCCATCAAAATGGACCTACCACATGATAGATTCCTCAATATACATCAGTGATGCGTCTGGCAGCTCCAGACTTACAATTTCTTCTCTAGGTAAGGGTGCTTCTACTAATTGGTCAGCAAGTACTTTTCCTTTAACTAACTTCTAGTGTACGTATTCAATGTCAAATTCACTAAGCAGAATGATCCAATTAGCCATTCTACCCATAAGGGAAGGCTTTGACAATAGGTACTTGATTGGGTCAACTTTAGATATAAGCTTGGTTTTATTATTCAATAGGTAATGGCAAAGTTTTTGAAAGGTAAAAATGATAGCCATACAAGCTTTTTCAATTTGTGGATAGTTGAGCTCATAGGAAATCAAGGTACGACTAAGGTAGTACATGGATTTATCTTTTTGGCTTAGGTCATATTGTGCAAGCAAAGTGCCAATAGCAAATTGGGTAGTGGATATGTATAGAAAAAGTGGCTCACCAGGGGTTGGAGGCATGAGGACAGTGGATTGGCAAAGTATTGTTTAAGAAAGGTGAAGGATTTTTGTTGCTTTAGTCCCTAAATGAAATCAACATCCTTCTTAAGTAGATGAGTAAAGGAATGGCACTTATCAACAAGCTATGAAATGAAGTGGAAAATGGCTTGTATTTTTCCTTGCGCAGGTTATGTAGTTGTTTGATATTATTATGAGGATACATTTTAGTAATGAAATTGACTTTAGCTGGGTCCATCTCAATCCCTCTACTTGATACAATGAAGCCTAGCAGCTTCCCTGATAATACTCCAAACACACATTTCATTGGATTCAACTAGGTAACCTTATATTCCCATAGGCATTCGAAGATACACCAAAAATTTCAAGGTGGTCTTCTCTTGTCTTAGAATTCACTAGGATAGCATCAACATAGTCCTCCATGATGTCATGAAATATCATTTTCATCTCCCTTTGATAGGTTGCACCATCATTTATGAGGCCGAAGGGCATTACATGATAGTAGAATTTCCCCAAGGGTTGTGAAGGTTTTCTTGTGCTGATATTCTTCCACTATCTTGATCTGATTATATCTAGAAAATCCATCCATAAGAGAAATCATTTCATAGCCCACAATTGAGTTGACAATCATGTCAATATTAGGCAAGGGGAAATCATCTTTTGGACATGCCTTGTTGATGTCTCTAAAATCTATGCAAATTTTGATGCCTACATGTTTATTTTATACCAGAACTACGTTCGATATCCATTTTGAGTAGTCAATAGGTCTAATGAACCCTGCTACTAGCAATCTTTCTAACTCTTCTTTAACCAGAAGAGCCACCCATGGATGTATTTTTCTTAGCTTCTGTTTGATGGGCTTTGCATCTGCGTGCACAACTAATTGTTTGCACTACCAACATTAGATCTAAGCCTAACATATCTTTATAAGACCATGAAAATATATCTGCAAATTCTCTGAGAAGCAAGGTGAATGTCTTTTGTTCTTGTACTAAGAGCAAAGCTCCCAGCTTGACTATCTTTGGGTCTTTTTCCATTCCAATGTTTACATCAATGGTTTCTTCTACCAACATTTTTGACATATCCTCCATATGCATAGGATCGAGAGGAAGGTTGAGATCTTCTTCCAAGGGCGTCTCTATGAGATTTTCACCCTTGGTGTGGTCACTTTTCTTGTCCATTGATTTTTTTACTTGTTTGTTAGTCAGCGCCTCAAAGAGGTTTTCACTGTGTGACTTGGACTTTTGCTTTTTCCAAGGATTTTCGTTGGAAAATTTTCCCTCACTTTTTCTTAAGTTTTGCTGACCACGAAGCTCAGCTTCCTCTCCAAAATATGCATAGGTATCTAAGTCAATGTAGAAACCTTTCTTATGGTCTCCAATTGGAATTGTATCTTGTATGCCCATGAATTCTGTAATGGCCTCATCATTCTCAAAGAGGTCCAATGGCACATGACGTTGTTGGTCCCAATCGACAAGGGAAGGGTAGAAAAGGTCAATTTTAGGTTCAAGTGGGGGTTAAGGTAAGGAAATCGGTATCCATGAATAGGTTTGTGGAGGCAATATCCTCATATTGGCTACAATGGGAATCTGTGTCACTGTCTAAATAATCAAATCTATCCTCACACTCAAAATAGGTAGCATCTTGATCATTGGGGTGGGCCCCATATGGATGAATGCTAATACCATAGCACACTTGTTTTGAAATGTGGAAGTGGGACTGGCTCCCTTGGTCCTTGCTCATATTTTCCACATCCTAGGCCTTTGTAGCCCATAGAATACATCATTCAACTAGACTTCTCATATTTATGGCTTTTGTAGTAGGTAGGTTGAGTGTCTTCAAGGACCCAAGTTATAGATGGGTCCAAAATTTTCTCTTTTGCAAGTAATCCCTAGGTAGGAATTTCCCAATAGTTCATTCATCTCTAGGCCGCTTGAAACGATAGTTGGGCCTTCCTCTTGTTTTTGGTGATAAAGATAGGTTTGAAACTAGGAGAGCTTGTTGCACATTGTATTCTCCACAACCATATTCTAGAATTTTCATCTCCCATGAATCAAAGGGAGAGGTAGATGTAGAAGCCTCACGAGCACAAGAACTTAGGGAGTCTGAATCTACCCATGATTCCATAGCTTCGATTGAAGGGGAAAAACTATATCCATGTAAGGACATGTATATGTACCCCTACGTGCAAATTTGTTGAGAGATCTATAGTGAGCGAAGGGTTATGGATCTCCTTGAATGGGAATAGTATGTCCTTCATGATTTAACCTATTCATTTATGGAATTTTATATGGTATGGTTTACATGGCATGAATCCATGGGTGACCAAGAATCATATTATAAGGAAGTTCCAAATCTAAGACATGAAACTTTGTATGGTGACAAGTTGGTCCTACTTCCATCAGCAATGTGATTGTTCCAGGTGATTCCCACTCCGCATTATCATAAGTAGTTATAGTAATGATATGGGACTCTAGATCTTCCTCTATATGTCCCAACTATTTGATTACTTTCAAGGTGCATATATTCAATCCCGACCCGTTGTCCATAAGAACCCATTTTATCTTCTAGGTGGTAAAAATACCTCTATATATAAGGGAATATTATGTGCATGATCTTCATTGGGGATTTCCTTGTGGTTAAACGAGATGTGTTCACTTGGTGCAATATTTTCCACCGCATCTTGTAAATGTGAAGGGTCTACTTCCATTGGCACTCTTGACCCCTAGAGAGTTTTGTATAGGATTTATTTGTGTACATTTGATATCTTAAGAAGATATAAGATTGAAATCTTAGTAGACGTCTTCTCAAGTTTCTCTAGGATATTATACTTGACCATCCTAAGGGGTAGACAAAGGAGTTTTTGAGATCGTGAGATGAGCACACCTTGTTACGACAGCACAATATTTTCCCTTGATCCTAATAGTATTCACATGCTCATCAGAAGAGTGAACACATCCAATAAGTGAGTCGTAATGATTGTTGTCACTTTTGGTATATAGATAGTTTGTAGATTTGTAGCTTTGGGATGACTCTCCCTAATTCCTTCTTCTCATTAGGCTTACCATGCTTAGGGAATGGTTATTTGAATATCCCCATCTTTTCATTTGGCATTTGAATTTTCTCTGGTGCATCAAATTCTATCTCTCCATTGTCGATAAGATCTTGGATGTAGTGATGAAGTCTTAGGAACTTGTCTGTCTTGTGTCCCTTTACATGATGAAAATCACAATATTTGTGCTCTTTATACCATGACAGTTTAGGAGCATTTTCATCAAAGGGTTATGTTGTTGGATAAGTCACCATGTGGACCACATCCAATTATTTCAAGATTACAGACAAAGACTCATTAAGAGGAGTGAATGTTCTACATTTAGGTGGTGGTTGAATAGGTCCTTTGGTCAGTTTAAAAGGTTGACCCACTTGAACCATTTGTATCCATTTGGAATCCATGATCCCGTCTCCCACTATGTTCTTGTTTTTGTTGAAGATCTTTGGCTTTTTTGTTAGTTTGGCATTTTTATTATCTTTGGAAGATGATTTGATTGTTCCCTTTGCAACTAGGGCCTTTTCTATTTGTATACCCTTTTCAATAACCTCTTCAAATGTATGGACACAATACATTTGTAAATGGAAAGCAATGTCCAGATTTAGATTGGGTACAAAGATGATCACGCGTATTTGTTTTCAGAAATGCACAAGGGAAGCAACATGCTATCCCCAACCATCTTTATAAAAATCTCACAAATGTTTCATTAGGACGTTGTTTAGTATTACACAATTCTTTCATAGTTATGTCACTTTCTATGTTGTATGAGAAATGTTGAACAAACCTCTCTACCAATTTGGGCCATGTGAATATGGATCCACGAGGTATGCGAGTAAACCATTATAAGGCTTGGCCTCCCATGATTTTTGGAAATAGCCGTAGGAGGTAATTGTCACTATATGCCACTTCTTGGCATGCCATGTAGAAATATTTCACATGATCGCATGGGTTTCCTTTCCCTCTATATTTGTCAAACTTTGGCATGTCAAATTTCTTGGGAAAAGGTTGAAGAAACATAGTTTTGTCAAATGGATGGGGACATAGTTCTTCATATTGATATCTCTTACTATGTCCTCCACTATTTTCTTGAAGGCTTACAAGTGTTGCTTTCATGGATTGTAGTTCCTGTGAAAGAATTTGGTCCTTCGTAGGAGAAGGTGGCATGTATACATGACTATTCTTTGATGTTTCACCTTCTTGGTTTTCTATGTGAAGTTCACTACTTTTGACCTTAGGCTTCTCCTTATGTACATTTTTGTTTGTTTCCTTCTGTACATGAGATGTCAGTAAGGCTAATTGTCGATTAAGGTTTTGGATTTGTTGTTGAATAGTGACTTCTTCTTCATTAGGTTCTTCTTCATCTTCATCATGTGGGGGTTGTTCCACGTTTCCATGTTCTATTCTAACTCTATGTGGTATCTTGATGAATGGCATTTTATAACCCACCATGTTTTCATTTCCTATGTTAGATGTGGAAGTGTGTCCATGTGTTAGGATGTATTCCATGTTGATGAGAGGTTGTTCTTCCTCATTGGCTTCGTTTGTAGGTGGAATTGTCTCATGTTCTGTAGGCATCCTAGCTCCTAATTCCACTACTCTTGCTAGCACCCGATCTTTTTTTATGAAAAGGAATTCATCTAATAGGGTGGGGTCAAAATCAAACTCCACATGTGGTGATCCTATTTCATCGCCACTATGATCTATCATTTCTTTTGTTTCTTTTTTGTGGAGAAAAGAGGTCTCAAGTTATGACCAATAAAGGGATTTGACCCTTGTTTGGTGGATGTTTCCCATGCTTATTTTGTTTCAATTACTTGTTTTCTAGCTCCCAATCTTGTTTTGGGGGCCATGATGTATGAGATCTTCACTAAGGTGTTTTAAATTTTGTTCAAGAGGTATTAATCAAACCTAAGTGAGAGTCTACAAATGTCAAAGAATGTCAATAGCTCAAAGTATAATGAATGTCAAAGGATCAATGTGACAAAGTGATTGCTCTAAATGAATAAGTCAATAGTGACAAACAAGATACAATCACACAATGTTTAGTTCTAGACCAATCAATCAAATGATGTACTTCCTAAGTCTATTTCCAAATGGTAGTTGGTGTTTCAAGATGATTAAAAAAATTTCACCATTTATGTCAAGTTCAAATAAATGAACAAGGCGTAAGTAATAACAAGAAGTTAATGTGATCCCCAAACAAAGTATACTAAAAGTGAGCTTGAATCCAATCAAGACCTATATCCCAAAAAGTGGCAGTTATAATTATGAATGACATAACAATACCACCAAGATATGTTAACCAAACTTTGTAAAATGTAAGATATTAATATCAAGATGATATTGATATAACACGCACAAATGGTAACACTCAACACTTTTCAAAATTGAGGTAGTAATTGAAATCAAAATAGGGCTAGAGTATACCAAGGAATTGTTAGAGTGTGTATAGTGTAACATCACAATATAGATATTTAGGCCAAGTTTACAAGAAACAAGACGTAAATATTGAAATTGTAGCGACACGATATAAACAAAATAACAGTTCAAAGGAGAATCAAGGTGATGAATCAAGCCTAACTATGATGACAATTTTGACTTGGGTATCAAGATCAAAAAGGTTTCCAATGATATGAAAATGTCTCCACACACTTTATACTTTTAATAACTTAGCCGTAAACATGGATGAATGTAAACAGAGACAAAAGTGGTGAATAAAATCAATTAACAACACAAGGGTAGTCACTCTTCTTCTAATCAACAAAGTTTCAAAAGAAAGTGAAGGAAGTAGATCAATTGGGGGTGAAAAATGTTGGCCTCACTTTGGAAGAGTTTTGCCTCATCTTAAGGAAAGTGAGAAAACAAAAAAAATTAATGCTTCACACTTTTATGATGAATAATGGCTCTCAACTCAAATTGGGTTTGAAATTCTCAAATTTGTCTCCTAGTCAAAGATAGCTTCCTAGGTGGTTCACTCAACTAGGTTTCAAAATTTATCTAAGAGTGATCTTGGTTTGTCGAGGTTTCCCAAGAATTATCTCGGCTTTACTTTACCCCCTTCAAACACAAAGTGGGAAATAAATGTGTCCATCATGTACTCTCACTTTGGGTTATGATACGAATAAATTTGACACTAAATCTCGTGTGTATACTAGTCAAGTAGTTGCGCAAAGCACTTCCTATTTTATCCACAAGGTTCCATCTTGCGTGGACTACTTTGGGTTTCTAGGACCACCGTCTTTTTGTAGCTTAAGGCTTATGCCAAAGGGGTTATGTCCTAGTTTTAGCGACAGGGGCGTACCCTTATCCGAACTCCGCAAATCAAGTGTTTAGAATCTGTGTGTTTTTTTATCTTTTAGAATTAATTTTGTTTATTTTTTTGCCATTTGGAAACCTGTAACACACGTTTATTTAGAATTTTTTTTTTCTAACCCCTTTCTTTGTAAATCATTTTTTAGGTCCTGCACTCAAGAATTAGTAGTTCTCCAAGCAAATCACATTATTTAAAAGAGGATTAAGAGTTTCTTTTGATTCTCAAGATCATCCAAGGATGCAAGAGAAGAGCATATGAAAATAATAATGCAACTAAAAATTAAAGGAAATATTTGTAATTAATGAACCATACAAAAATCTTGATAAATGTTCATTCCCTTAAACCAAAAATGAAAGATGAAGTTTCCAATTAACCAAATGTTAGAAAATTAAGACTAAATTTTCTTTTGATTCTCAAGATCACCCTAAGATGCAAGATAAGAGCATACACAAACTTTAGCCCAACTAGATAGAAATGGAAAACTTCAAATCAAAGGACCATAAAAAAATGTTTTGTAAAAGGTTCATTCCCTTAAGAAAAATGAATAATCAAATTTCTAAGTTAATCCAAATGTTAAAAATATAGAGATCAAAGTTTTTTTCGATTCTCAAGATCAATAAAAGGTGAAAGAGATGATCATACACAAGATTTTTTCTAAATCAAGTATAGCATGAAAATACAACATTCATCAAAACATTAAACATGTTAGAAAAATGACTAGTTTTACAAGAAAGGTAAACTCTATCATTTTTGTAAGTATAAATCCCAAATTTATTTTTTCATTGCATAGTTCACTTCAATACCTTTCCAACGCAAAAAAAATCATTTTGAGTTCGGGAGAAAAATTTATGGCCTTTGAAAGATGGGTTACGCATATGCTCTTATGCTCACGAGTATGCACTTAACATGTACTCAAAACCTGTGAAAACAACACCCCTTAATCTACAAAACAGTCAAATTTTTCCACTAAGATTCAATTTTGATAATATTCCATCACGTTAGTATACGAATAGAACACTCAATGCTATCAAACATTAACATTCACGATCACAAACTTAACATTTTCAAGAAATTGACAAAATGGTGAAAAAGTAAGCTCTAAAGAAGAAAACATGGAGAAATCTTGAAAAATTTCACCAAGATTCAATTTTGACAGCAACCCACCACATTAATATGTAAATATAAGACTCGACACTATAAAAACTAACATACATGCTCAATAATTTAATATTTTCAAGAAATTGACAAAACTAACATGTAGAATGTTCAAAAATGAAGCTCTAAACATGAAAACATGGATAAATCTTGAAATTTTCCCATTAAGATCCAATTTTAACAGCACTTCACCTCCTTTATACCTACAAGGAAAAATCAACACATGCAAACTCAACAAAAGAAGTTAAGAAAAACAAGTAAGATCAACATGTGCAAAAGAGGGTTAGTAATAAAAATTGAAACATAAATACAAAAACTT
Source organism: Taxus wallichiana var. yunnanensis (assembly GCA_018340775.1). Lineage (NCBI taxonomy): Eukaryota > Viridiplantae > Streptophyta > Pinopsida > Cupressales > Taxaceae > Taxus > Taxus wallichiana. The sequence goes on along the minus strand of CM031243.1, from coordinate 733,356,060 downwards.
GAAATTAAGTGCAAAGAAAAATGGAGTAAGTCCCACCGGTGTGCCAAATATGTATATGAATTAGTTAAAAATGCAAAGGAAATCAAAGATAACACCTAATAGCTTCAATATAATGCTAATTAGATCAATATACCATCATGCTTAGAGCTTAAGCAAAGCTAATCTATTAACATATATGCATTAGAATGTGAAATGAAGATTCAAACTAACATGCTTAACAAGGTAACCTCTATCTCTAATTTAATGTTAATGAAATTAACCTATTTATATCCTTAGAAATCAAAAGGTTTGATTGTATGCTTGAATCCCAAGGTTTTCAAGAATAGAGTCTTGTCAATCCCTGACTACAAGACCATTTGACATATCTCCATATGAATTCAAAACTTGAATGGATAAATTCAAGAAATGAAGATAGCTATCTCCTTTAATGGAAGAATTCTCTAAGATGATAAAATGGTTATAGTATAGGCTCTATGCTCATTTAAGTGTAAGTATAAATGTTAGAGGAGGGTTCCTTTTATAACCCAATGGTTTGAAGAAATTTTTCATCCTATTACATGTGGGATAATAGCAAATCTAGGTTATTTATGGATAAGCATGGTTTAGAAGTGGTTGAGTTTACTTTAGGATAGTTTAGTTTGTCCTCTAGTGTCTCATGGGGATTGAGGGAGTTTATTACTTAACCAAAGTGCTTAATTAATAGGTGTGTAAGCTTATAGAATCTTTTTAGAGGAATAATTAGTATGATTTATGTTTTAAGAGGATTTTAATCAAATAAATGATGATTTCTTGATTAAATAGAAGAGAGAATTAATTAATTAGGAATAATTAATTAATCTAGATAGAAAGGGGATCTTAATTAATTAGAAAGAATTAATTGCTCTAGAGTGAAAAGGAATCGATTAACGGAAGATCGTTAATTAGTGTCGTTGATGGATAGAAGATTTAATTATCTAACATAATGTAATTAATTAACAACGATAGTAGAGGAAATGTGTGATATTGACGATATGTCCTCAATTTGTGGGAAAGTGTATAATTAGCATAATTTAAGTATTTGAATTGCTCAAGCAAAATTATAGGTGTCTACATTGACAACTCCCTATTCTCCTCAAAAAAATAGTATAGCTAAAAAAATAATAGAACAATCATTGAATCCGGCAAGAACCATGCTTCATGATTCAAACGTGCCTAAGTTTCTTTGGTATGAAGCTATGAACACCGATGTTCATATTCTAAATAAATTACCTATGAAATCCTTGCATCAAAAAACACCTCATGAAGTTTAGACTAAAAAAATCAGATTTTTCTCAGCTAAATATATTTGGTAGTTCAACTTCTCTTCTTATTCATAAATTTAAAAGACAAAAACTTGATCCTACCTCCTACTCTTGCATATTTTATGGGTATGGCGGTTGAACAATAGGATTAAGAATGTATGGTCTAGTTATGCATTGATCATAGAGAATAGGAATGTTTATGTTCTTGAGAGTCCATTTTGTGAATCCCTCTCTCTTGTCTTCTACGTTTCTTGAATATGAAACTCTTCATTTTGATAATCCTCTTTACACAATATGGAAACTAATTTCTAAGAGGTTTATCATCCTTACGTTGATTGTAATCCCTCTTTAAAAAATTAACATGGTTGGTTGTAATCATGTCTCTATTCCTACGAATTTTGTGTTAAATTAGATACAAAACCTTCTTGTGATAAATTTAATCCTACTTTATATAGATATATTTTTGGTAGTTTGATTTATTTGACTATCACTAGACCTCGATATATTTTATGTAATTGGAATTGTCTAAATTCAAGCAGGATCCTTATGAGCACCATTGTAAAATGGAAAAATGGATTCTAAGGCATATCAAAGGTACAATCAATTTTGGTTTGTATAATTCTTCTTGTGATGATGAAAATTTATTTGCTTATTGTGATTTTGGCCATGAGACTAACATTGTGGATAGAAAACATACTTCCAGATATGATATTTAATTTTGGTATAGGTTCAATCACTTGGAGTAGCAAGAAGCAAAAATAGTATTTAGCTCTTCCATTGAGTTTAATTTTCACTCTTTCAACCACATACTACCAAAGAAGAGACGGTGTTTCTTAGTATGCAAAATAAATAACCAAAATTTGAAAGATTTCACCACATTGTATCCAATTCCATTGAAAGGTGTCCAACCAAGAAGAAGAGGTAAGAAGGAAGAGGTAGGAAGGATTTCTTGTTTTCAAGCAATATGAGAAAATAATCATCAACAAAGTGGTCATTAATGATATTTGAATGTGGCGATCAAAGAAGAGAGGATAATTTTAAAACATGTTATTGAGTGGCATTGGTGCAGAGATAAACAAATACTTTAGTAGATAAGACATGGAGTGCAATCTCAAGGGGCATCCTTGTTGAATAAAGTAATCGACACCATTGACAAAGAGGTAATCTGAAATGTCCACAAAAGGAATTTGAATCGAGTAAAAAGGTGGGCCCAAATCCTAAAGCCTTTAGCATTTCCAAAATGAAGTGTTATTTTATTTGATCATAGGATTATTCAAAGTCATTTATCATAAACAATGCCTTCAATCCTACTCCAATCATTTGCATATTACAATTAGTGCACTTGGTCTCCAATGACGACGGTGTGCAGCTTCACCTGCTTCGTCGACGTGGGGCTATACAACGGAGCCATCTGTCATGGTGCAGCCATCTATCACCCAATCCCCTTAAACCTTGTCATGCTTGGTTCTTCCTCACCTTCTTTTTGCTTCTTACCCACGTGTTGATGCCCTACACACCGACCTCCCCAACACATTGTTTTCTACCTCACCAATCTCCTACCCTCGAATCTTCCTGTGCAACGCCCAAAAAGGTTTGTCTTCTTCCCTATTTTTTAGCCTTGGTTTCTCTAGATATTTTTTTCTCTTCAGTAACATAGCCTGCCATTATTTTGTCTGCATCCTAGAGACCTGGGTATGAACTTGATCTGGGTTGTAAACCTGAACCATCGATGTCCTATCCATTTAGCTTGGAAAATTGTATGCCCAATCTCTTTTCTCAAAGCTTCAACAATCTTCATGTGTACAGGATTTCCTGAAGTATCCGTCGCATAGAAAACATTCACAACTTTATCCCCTCATGTTGTAACATCAACATACTCGCTACTGTGCCAAAATAGGAGCTTTGAAATAGGGTAAGGACATCCACCAAAGCATAATAGAGAATATACTTTTGTCAGATGATGTAGTTGTAGATGCCCTGTAGACATGTATGCAAAATGTGGAAGGATTAACAATGTACGTGAACTGTTTGACAAAATGCCTCCAAGATATGTGGTCTTATGGAATGCCATCATTGCAAGATATGTTCAATTTAAACTTGCAAAGAGATTCCAATGGCTCCCAAGAAGAGAGGTGCTCGAACTTATGAAGAGATCTGAACTCTGATACAATTAGAATTATCTCTGAATTGTGCAGGGATGAGAGGAGGGAACCCAGAAACAATGTCAGTTGTAGTGTTAATAAAGGAATCAATATAACCCCCAAGGCATCCTAAAGGGGTTTAAAAGAATACATCAGTTTAATCAGGACTTCAAACATGGAAGCTAAATGCATTGACTGCTCTTTCCCTTCCCTCACAAAATGTGAATTTAAAGATTAAAATAAAATCACAACAATGTGAATGGCTCCAACTAAAGTCCAAAAGGGCATTTTTTCCTTCCATATCTCAACCAAGATGGGTCGATCATGGCCATCAATTGGGGAACATGGTATCTATAATTTTCATATATGTCCTTTGCATTCAAGTCTGCTAACTTTCAGTTACTGTCTATTCTGACTTTTCTTTGTTTACTCTTATTTTAGATATCTAGCCTTTACTTGTTTGGAAATTAGTGGGAAGAACTACCCCAACAACACACAACTGAACTCCTGAAGAAAACCAGAGCTCTCGGAACGAAGGAGGAAATATGCGAAGCAATGACTGACGCCCATCTGGAACCCATGGAGAAGGATGTAGACAAAATAATCCTCACAAATAACAAAGTCACATTCCCTAGGCTCATTGGTCCCAATCTTAAAGGCATTGGAGGATGAAAGGTTGTGCATATGAAAAAGCAGAACCTAGAGTTTCAGAACCGAATGCCAAGCGACATGCAAAGCATTAAGTTAGTATGGAAGGAGTGAAAGAAATGAAGCAGCTCCACAAGGAAGTTAAAGAGGATTTCAATTTGTAGCACTTTTATGGTTTTTTTGCAACAAGCCATGATTGATCTTGAGAATTATAACCACATTAAACCATGAAGTTGGATATGATAAGCAACCACAACTACATTCCGGTGCATGAGGTTTTATACACACTTTTGCATATAGTCACTAAAGGTTTTGTAAACAACATCACATCCTTGTTAATTTTCTTCAGGGGAAATGTGGACAATGTTACCAAGTTTTATGGATCTGCCTCCTACCAGCCTTAGAGTTTCCATGGTAACACTATAATTCCCAGATGATGATGGTTTATAGGTACCAATCTAACTTCGGATGTAAATTTAGAGTACTCCTTTTAGTGATGGTACTATAAATTCTCTTATTTTAGTTTTCTTAGCTAAAAAGACAAAATATTACAATTAAGAACATAGTTATACTATTCTGATTATCATATTCTATAGAACATTGAACTTTTTGCTACATTAATATTAATATTAAAAGATAAGGCTCTGGTAAACTATATTGTGCTTTTTTAGTGTTTAATGTTTCTCGCAAGAAAGGGAATATCAGGTCGTAGACAAAAAAAATCAATTGAGCTTCAAGTAATATAGGCATTAGGTTTAAGATGATCACCATGCATATGATGACACTGACAGGGATACACCATCAAGATACCATTTGAACACTGATTGGGACTCAAACAACAACAATTTTTATTTTTATGGAATAATTCACATTTGAGCATTTGAGTCAATAGGAGACAAAGGCATATCACCTGGTTCAATTTTTTCACTGATGGGATGATAATCTTGTTTAAATTAGTTGAGCCTCATCTAGAACTTGACAATTAAACATGTGCATTACTATCAAAATGAGCCACATGAGGAGGACCATCTAAATGCTGACCACACACTAAAAGAGAGAACACATTGGTTTTTTTCTTTTTGTACTAAATTTGAAATAGGTCAACACTAACCGTAGTGGATGGTTAGGTTTGCTCATATCGCGAATTCATTGCCCACACTCTAGACTACAAATTTCAATTTTTGCCAAAAAAATCACCAAATCTTGTGTATCAACGCAATGATTCCATAGTGGTAAAAAACTTCCAAATTGATTTTTTTAAAATGCCTTTCCCTCTTTTTGGGTTGTATGAATAAAATGGTCCTTTTTTCCAAAGAGAACAGGTCACTATTGACCAATTCTCCTTCTAATCTTGATTAACTTAAACCTTAAATCGAAAAGACCTATATGAAGGAAGTTCTGCATACTTTGGGGTATTTTTGGAAAAGAATATCATGGATCCATTTTTCCTTTTTTCCCCAATTTATTTGCTAAAACGGAATTCACATTTTCTAGGATCTCTCATATTTTGGATTTTTTCACAAACATGGCTGCTATGGTTGATACTAAGAGAAAGCTTTCCAGATTTCATTACAAAAAACCAAACTTGTGGATGTGTGCATAACAAAAGGCTCTTCCTTCAAACCTGACATGCACAATGTACACAAATATAAATGCTCACCTCTTTTATTCACAGTTGCTTCTGAATTTACAAACTGGGAAACAAATTCCATCTTCCAAATTAGAGTTTTCCGCTCCTTCCCTAAATCTACAGCCTTCTCTAGAAATTCTTGTGACAGCTAATTACTAAAAAACAAGCTCTATTCTAATTACATGTGACATCATGGGAGGCATATGTGCCCGACAACCTTGTGATGTCGCTGCATCATGTCAAACAAAATACAATGTTGAGATTCCCGTAAAGAGTTTGACCAAGTGAAAGAATGAGACAGTTTCTCATGGAATACAATTATTGCAGCATACAAAAGACATGGTTATCCTCACAAGGTAGTCTCCTCACAAGGTAGTCACACCATTTCACCATATGCAACAAATAGGTCTTCAACCCGATCAGTTTACATTTACCAACATACTCCCAACTTGTGCCAAAATGGGAGCTTTGGAACAGGGTATGGACATCCATCAAAGCATAAAGGATAGAGGAATTTTGTTAGATCCAAATCATTTAGTGCGTTGTTAATCATTACAAATGCAAGAGTAGGTGAAAGGCAGGAAATACAACTTACAACCGACAACCTGCTCTATCGCTGCATCATGTCAAACAAAATACAATGTCCTTCAGGCTCATGGCTCCAGCTGCCTATAGATTTGAAAGCCGAAATCGAAGTAAGGATATCTGTATGACTGTGTTAAAGTGGAATTCCGTAGGTCTTATTTTTCAAAGGTATTTATAAATTTATCACAAGCGAATCCAAATCATTTAGTGCGTTGTTAATCATTACAAATGCAAGAGTAGGTGAAAGGCAGGAAATATAACTTACAACAATAGCTGGATTGGAAGAGGAATGAAGATAAAAACCAAAGCGATAAAATAATAGGTGAGGGTAGAGAATAAAGTGCAACAATAATGTAATGGGAAAATTGGCTTACGTAAGATTTGCAATAGTAAAGCTAAGTGTTTTGTGTGTGCAAAGATACCCCCAAGAAGAGTAGTTGTTGCCAACATGACAAGAAGATTGGAGGTTGTAACTTTGAAGAAAACTATGCAATCTAGATTAGATTCTATTGAAGTAATTAAAAGAACGGGTATTGTGCTAAGAGGAGATTAGGCTGAGGGAAGCTTCTCCCTTTGGATTATTAGTTTACATTTCTGAAGTAGTTGCATATGCATGTGTAGATCTGATAGAATCTAGGGTAGGCAATTAAAGCTTTGAGATTTCCATGCAGACAACTTGTAGTAACCTTATCGAGTGGTGGGGTGACTGAGAAGTTGGCCAGTATATCAAATTGGATCACATCTTATAAAAGCAGATGTTCCATAGATATATGTGTCGAGTGGGAAAGAATTAGGAAATCTATATTTAAAGGTGTGAGTCGGCTATAGCTTGCTTATAACAAAGAATACCTTTCCCTGATTTCCCATGTTAATATATGTGCTACCTTGCATCTCCATCGTTCTTCTAAGATTTGGGTAGCTAGGAAACTAGCATTCATTTGCATGAAACATTAACAAAGCTTCCTCTATCATCCCAATCCCTGCATAGCACAAAACCCAACATTGTCCGCAGGGGTCTGGTTTTGTTGTTTATGTATTTTGTTTTTAGTCTAGAGAAAGTATTGTACAAAGTCACAAATTCACCCTCTGCCCAGGGAAAAACTTGGGCGTCTCCATTTGGCTAGGCACTTTCTGGTTATTACCATGCCTATTGCATTGTGCAAGATTCTACTTGTTTGTTTCTATTTCTTATAATGCTTGGTGCTGCATTGGTTTGGCTGTTATATACATCGTATGTGACTGCTAGCTATTATTAAAATTACAGTTCATCTTAGCGTAAAAAAATTATAACTTTGTGACCATGAATTTGATGTCATATGCTATATCATGCACAATCTCCAAATGTAGAGCCCCTTCCCGATTGAGCTTTGGATTTACACATCTACATACTACATATTGTTTATTGTTGTCTGCGAAATTGGGACATCAATAGCCTATCAATTTAATGCAGTAATATCAATACACGTTTATGGCACTGGGAAAGCATACTTTATAATTACTAAAAAAACAAGCTCTATTCTAATTACATGTGACATCATGGGAGGCATATGTGCCCCATAATTTCTCTACTAACTAGAATTTCTATTGTTTTTCCTAAAATTCTACAAATATGGCCTTAAAATCTCATCCTTTTAGGCTTGCTACCCATTCCATATACATACTTTAGGTGGTACTTGTGGGTTCCAGTTTGGTCTTTCGGTCAAGGATCCATATGCATGTGTAGATCTGATAGAATCTAGGATAGTCAATTAAATCTTTGAGATTTCCGCACGTAAAACTTGTAATAACCTTACCTGGTTGTGAATGTTGATGATTGGTATAGGAAAAAGTCTTATGAAGGTATAATGTTTTTGGGTGTGAAGATATACTCAATGAGGGCAACAACATATGAGGTATTGGATTGGTTTCCATTATCAGAGAGTTCTTGAAGATGGTGAATGAATGCAGGGGGGTAAGAGTGTTTGTGTGTGAATATGTAGGTGTTGCAGAGGTATGTTCATTCAAGAATTATGGAGGCATTATCTTGATGGTGGGGATTAATAAGCTTTTTATGACAACAATTTCTTGATTTTAGCAAAGGGGTTATAGTTTTTGGGTGTGAAAATGGGATCTTCAGGATGTATGTTCGATGAGTATCCACACCATGTTTGAATATAAAATATGTGGGTGTGATTGTTGGTCATCAATGGGGGAGGAGAAGGATCCATGGCGGCATAGTCATGATTGTTTGGTCTGCATTGCCATAGGGAAATGTTTATTACTCTGTTTGGAATCCCAAGAGGCATAGTTCCCTCTGATTGTGATCTGGAGTCAACCCATCATCCAGAGTCATCTCACGATCCATAGCCAGCCCACGGTCTAGAGTCCGCAGAAGATGGAGACTTGTGAAAGTGCATGTTGCATATTTTATCCTTCGAGTTGAAAGGATTGCCAATGTGAGGACCTGAGCTAAGCTCATGGCAAAGCCTTCAAGAAGTTGAAATATGGAAATGTAGGTTTAATTGCAGAGAAATGGTGTTTCCATATTTCTCTTATTTTCTCATGAGGCCATTTCTTTTACCATGGAAAATGCAATTTGAAACTCTGTATTCATATTCTTCACTTGAGCAATAAAGTTTTCAGTTACAAAAATGACAAGGAAAAGCACCAACTCCAGACTCTTTAGTTTTAATTTTCAGAGGAATAATTGGTAACATTTCTTCAATCATTAAATCGTAATACAATATGATCAAATAGTTGAATATTTTCAAAGAATGCAAGCAGACTGCTATAGTTTGTAAATTTGTGCTGAGAGGGCAACATATATTTTTTCTTGTACTAAGAATGTTACTAGGAACGATGCATTTGATGCATACTCTTCTTTGTCAATTGGAAATCTCGAACAGATCTAAGATTAATAGGTGGTATCATTGGGCCCTAGGAAAATCATATCAATATTTTATTAAGTTTGAAGTCGTTTTAGTGATTAGACATTGCTATTAATGTGTTTAACATAACCCAGATTCTAGAATAAATCAATCTAAGGGGCCATAAGATATCTGGAATTCAGTGGTAAGGCGGGAGTGATTGCCATGATGATGATGATGATGATGACAACCCGGTACTTGTGCAACTGTTTCAGGTGGAGTTATATTGTTATGGTCAGCCCAAACTCCAACAACATAACATATAAGCTAAGTACCTTGTATAACAAATCGTTGGATCTGATTTTACAATAAAACCAGTGGTACTTAGGAGATGGTAAAAATTGTTACCAGATTGCCTATAATAGTGCAATAGCTTGTTTTTTCTTCACACAGACTATGGTAATTGAGTATGATATGACTCCTAACGACTGTAATTTAAGTCATATTGGCGGAATGTTAGGACTAGCAATGATCCCATAGGTTCCATGGGCATGCTGATAGGGAGACAAGAAATAGTTGAAAACCAATGCCGAGTTTAAAAAAATTAGTAGCTTTTATGGATATGAATCATCAGTATGGATTTCCCACTCCTATTATTCTTTGTTCATAGTTAATGGCATTTCTCAGATAACACAAATGAAATAAAAAAAATTAAAATTCGTCATAATAATATCAAATGAAATGAAACCCCCAAATACCACTGACTAAACCATCTCCCACATCCATATTCCAAAAAATCGGACCATTGGTGGGTTGAATAACAGCATAAATAACCTAAATAGTGAACTGAGGCCCAATTGATAAGGATACCATTTTTTTTTTTGTTTGACACCACCTTCAAAACATCGTAGTGATAGCAACATAAACAACTTTACCAGTGAACTATGACCCAGTTGACAAGTGCACCATAAATTTCCTTGTTTGACATCATCTCCAAAATATTGTAGATAGAATTTCCCAGCCAACTGGGAGGACTCACCCTACATTATTCCTCCTTGAACTGTGCCAGGTTAATGAGCCAAAAAACTCCTATAAATATCAAAAAACATTGTGGATAGAATTCTGCTCCACGTTGACCTTATAAGGGCAATAAAATGTACTACAACTTGATGAAAATCACCTTTGTTCCAAGAGTACTTGTTTTGTTCCAGAAGGCCTCCATCAATGGGCTTGAAAGGACCATGTTCCATGAATGCCCCATAACCTCCATTAAACCACAGGGTCAATGGACTTGATATAGGATTGTTTTCTACCTCTAAAAAGTAGTAAAACAAGGCTCTGCCATCGTGTTCACTTCTGGTGATATAACCACTATACTGTTTGAAACTAGCATCTTGTGTTTGGCCTGGTAACTTGGGAATCAAATCAAATTCAGGAGAAAAATAGGTAACAAGTATCCACTAGCTTCTACTCTAATCCCAATGTGTTATAGACCCAATAAAAAAATACCCACTACATTAGAAGATAACTCCCAAACAAATCCTAGTCGCTTTGGATATTTCCCTCACCATTTTGGATTGGTGCATTTGGCAAGGTTTGCATGAAAGGGTCTCGTGGCTTTGATTTTTCAAAGAAACAAAAAAACATGGCTTTGATTTGAACCCCAATAAGCCCATCTCGGTGGTAGGGAAGGTAGGGCATTGCAAGACTATGTCCAAATCATTTTCAAACAGCCCAAACTCACCCTTTCCTTAAATGCACAACTCGGATGCAAAACATAACTTTCCCAAAGAATGCTTCAATCATCTTAGGGTTAGCTCACCCGTGGGCTTGATTTCACCGTCTTAATTGATGTCTTCTTTGGAATTGCTCAAGCAGATCATGGATCCTCTGCGTAGGTCGGTCAACAAGGGATCTAATTAAATAGAAATAAAAAGAATTATTTAACATATTTTGCATTAAACTATTAATAAAAGGGTGTAAATTAATATATTTAATAATTTTTTGGTTTTATTAAAATAAATCCAATCAAATAATTAGCTTTTAACTTGTTTTATGGAGTCGAAAGACACAACTTTTTTGCAATTTTAATTACGCTGAAGAAATTTGTTACAACTAGAAATTTGGTGACCTATGACGTCTGTACCAACAAGCAAAAATCTCGACCATCCACTTTGCAAGCTATAAAAATGATCTCTAGGTGATCGCACTTGTCCACGTTTTCCACTAAGAAATTCAGCAAAAATGTGCAAAATTGTGGCTATCGAAGTGTTTTGTTTAGAAATTCACCATAAAATAGCCAAATTCCGCAACTTTATATTGATATATCTCGTAGTGATAGAACCAACTGATTCATAATGAAAAATAATAGACAGGAAGAAACAATTGTCATATAACCCAATAATTAAATGAAAGACTTAACCAAATGAAATCCATTTGTATTGCAAGTTGATTTGGATTTCCAAATGAGGGCTAAATTTCCCTCAAATTTTCGATAAAGAGAATTGTTTTATGACATCTCTAGAATGGACAACAAATTCACTAGACCACAAAACTAGGGTCTATAATAAAATGGGATTTATAAGACTATTACAACAATAAAATAATGTCATTAAGCTAATCATGTGTACGATTAGATCAAGAAGCTTGAGTCTCAACCTCAAGAAGCGACCCAATGTGGAGAATAATGAATTCTCGGGGATTTGATTGTGACACAACCATTCAAATTGAACTAAATTAACTTTACTAAAAAGTACCCAATGTATTCTTGTTCAATAATTATTAATTTGATTGAGCACTTTAGGGGATGTTGTACGGTTCGGCCTTTGAATTACATAGTTTAAATTTATTTCGCCTAAGTTCCGGAGGGAACATATAGATTCAACAAAGTAAATTAAGCGAATAAATTAAACTAGTGATCACCTTTAGCTAAGCAACTATGGGTAAGGGGCATCCATGCTATTAAAAACACCCATGGCATGATTCTTCCCTCAACCATTTGACTCTTTGTGTCGGGTGTCTCCACGCCTTGCACTCAACAAGAATTAATCCTGTGGGCACATTGAAATCCATACATAAAAACTAATAGCCACAGGACCTTCGAATAATTAATATATTTTTAATTAAATAATAATAATAAAAGTATTTATTTAACGTATTTCGACATTAAACTATTAATAAAAGGGTGTAAATTAATATATTTAATGAAGCATTGGTTTTATTAAAATATTAAATAAATCCAATCAAATAATTAGCTTTTAAATTTTGTTATGGAGAAAAAATACAAAAAGATTTTTATCTTTTTTTGTTTCAGGAAAATTTGTGTAATTACACAATGCCTATTCATACTTTATCTCTGCATCGAGTTTTGTTTCTTCTCATAGATATAAACAATTATAGGTTGCACATTATGAGGAGATTCATGCCTTACATTTACGTATTTTCTTACCCAAAAAACACAAGACCTAAGATTGTAAACAACTACTATTAGCATGGGAGTATTATTCGACCACTCTTAGCATTTTTCAATATCTTTGAAACATGGTTCATTTTAAGACCCCCCTTTGAAAAATTAGTTTAGAATTGGTGACAAATATCAAAAATTGACTTTCAAATTAGTGGTGAATTTCTGAAAAAAACATATCATGGAAAAAGTGATTCGTGAGGGCATAATTCTCTTGGATTTCATATAGTTGGATGAGTGGGTTAAATGGACAGGTTGGATGGGTAGGTTTGATGGATAGATTAGATGGGTAGCTTAGACAGAGATAGGATGGAAGTGAAGATTGGATGGGTATGTTGGAAAGGTCGGCCGACGGGTGGACCTGGATGGGTAGGTTAGACAAGTATCTTGACGAGTAGCTCGATGGGAAGGTTGGATGGATATGTTGGATAGGTAAGCTGGATGGGTAAGCTAGATGGTTATTTTTCATCCTTCCAACCCATGGACAAAAAAGGAAAACAATGGCGGCTCATTTCTTCTGCATGACAAGCCCAAAATTGTTCTGATCATTTTACCAAGAGTTGGACGGGAAGAACGGATGGGAAGGTTAGATGGATAGGTTGGATGGCTAGGTTGGATGAGTAATATTGACGCATAGGTTTGATGGGTATTTAGGATGGGAAGGTTAGTCGGGGAGATTGGATGGGTAGGTTGGCCGTAGTAGGGAAGAAGGGTAGGTTACACATGAAGGTTGGCCACCTAGGTTAGATAGGAAAGTTTGGTAAACTTCCCAACTTGGGTTAGACAGTCATCCAACCTCTGTTGCACGTACATCCAACATGGGTTGGATGGCCAACATGTCAAGATAATTATTTTTTTCCACATGTCCATTGAACCTATCATGTCATGCCAACATGTCATCCCTATATATACCCCTATGAGGTTTATTTCTTCACTTTTCCACGATCATTTCTAGAGCTCCGAGGTCTCCAATCTTTGAATTTCTCCCAAACTTACATGCACCTTCTAAGTTTATTTCCTCCCTCTCCCGTAACTTTCAACAATAGAAAGCACCACGTCTGTTCCTACACCAAAATTCCAATACAAAAACCTCATGTACCCATAGATTGCAACTTTAATGAAACTAAAAGACACACCAAACGAAAGGCTGCAAAAATCACAATTTACAAGGCTTGTCAACATGTCCCAATTTGAAACTAATAATTTCATCCTTGATTACCTTCTCTTCTCTTAAAACCATAAAGAGGATATTTTTCCATTCTTCTTGTGGATCATCAAAATTATTTCAAAATTGAGCCCATGAGACGTACATCATTTAATTGGCTTACCATTCAAAAACTAGCCGCTTGTGACTACAAAGGTTGTCCTTATAGATGAAGACAAACATTTTTGGAGTCTCATTATAATGTGTAGGTTGATGGTAATTTTACTATTTTCAACTAATTTTCTTAATATTACTCGACCACCCAAGCATCTAACATTTCTTGTTTGTTATTGCAGCTCCTCTTAATCGTTCAACAAGAGGCCTTCTTATACAAGGTATTACAAACAAATTATTTCTTGCAGTTGCATCACTTTTTCAGGCCAAGATTGTGTTATAGGGCAGATCTGCAGACATTCCATTTTGGGCAGTTCAATATATAATGTAGACACTAGTAGGGAAACAATTTGATTGGTGCACATATTTGTCCAATTGAATAAAAATATATGTCTCCTACTGCAATGCTAATATGTCTGATAAATCCAAGACTGTATTCTCTTCTTGCAATTATATACTTGCTTTCTATCAAGAATCTTTCTTCCAATTGCAGCACACACAAATTCCAACTGCAATTAATGATAAAATGAATGGTCTCTCTCTTGAAGAACAATACGTAATAGTTACTTTTAATAGTTAGGTAATAAACCTGACACTAGTTAGTCGCAAACTAGATCTAGGAGGTAGATAAGGATGAGAGACAAGTATGCATCTCATTAGAACACATGAAGGATTAAATACGTGCTCATATGGGGAAAAACAGGGTCTCGATATAATCGAAAAGGTATCACATCATAGCTTCATGAATTTTCTTTTGATAGACAAGCAAACTGATCAATGCAGGCAGTTTGCTAGATATCGAAAGACTGATCGATACGGGAAGTCTTTCAGAGATGCTAACAAGTGAAAAAACTGGCCGAGAGAGGAAGTTTTTTACTGCAAAGGCTCAAAATGCCATAAAACAAATAGCCATCCTTCAAGGGAGCGATCTGTATTTTGAATTTGATGGTAGCCATCCTTCAAGGAATGGTCTACATTTTTATTTTATTTGATAAGGCATAGATAGCTATCCTTCGAGGGATCAGTCTATCTTTTGGGACTAGGATAACATATTTTTTTGGAAGAAGCTGAGTTTAGACCAGATAGATCAGATAGAGGGAAAGAAAATGTATATAAGCACGTACTCATGCCCCAAGTGGATTTGATCAAGATGAACACCTAGGGTAAATGAAGTAGTGATTAAGGTATTCCTACATGGAGAAGGAACAAATCTGTAAGGAAAATGTCATGAGTAGAGCCATGGTACTCATATTTAAGGTATAAAAAGAAATAACATAGAGAACCACATAGTTCCAAATCACTACAAAATGTATGACTGGTTACAGATGGATGAAAGATCTGTTTTGCGACTAAGATCATGTAAGATAGATTTTAACAGTAGAAGGGCCTTAGATGCAAAGCATTAAGAGGTTCCATTTCAGGTATACCATCCATGGAAGACAGGTGATAAGCCCCAAACCCGTACTTATGAGTGACAATGTATGGTCCCATCCAGTTAGGAGCAAACTTACCACATTGACTTTGTTCCAGAGTAGTGACATTTTGGTTTTCTTTAAGAACAAGATCACCAAATGCTACAAATGCTTGTTATAAGCATGCTTGACATGCTCAAGATAGACTTGATGATGTTCAAGAGCATTAAGATGATGTTCATCTAACAACTCAAGTTGTGCTAGATATTTTTGACGATAGTCTTCATCAGAGACAAACTCTCTGAGAGAGATACGAATAGAGGGAATCTGGACTTCTAAAGGAAGGACAGCCTTAGACCCATAGACGAGAGAGAAGGGAGTAGCACCGGTAGGGGTACGAATGTTAGTCCGATAATCCCAGAGAGCAAAAGGGATGTGTAAGTACCAATCCCTACCAGCTCAACTAGTGACCTTCGGGAGGTTATTACGCAAAGTTTTATTAGAAGCCTCAACTTGGCTGTTAGCTTGTGGATAGTATGGAGAAGAAAATATGAGTTTAATATTGAAGGTGTCACAAAGTTTCTACAAAAATTTTTTTGAAAGACTTTCCATTGTCTGTAACGAGTTTATGAGGAACACCAAAGCGACAAATGATGTGTTGATAGATAAAATCAATGATAAGTTTAGCTTTGGTCGATGAAAGAGGAATAGCCTCCACCCATTTAGTGAAGTATTATTTGGCAGTAATGATAGAGTGATGTCGCTGCAAAGAGCACGGATTGATGAGACCAATGAGATCAAGACCCCATTGTGAAAAAGGCCACAAATCCGTTGCAGGTTGCAAGGCCTGACTAGGGATATGTGTGAGATTAGCGTGTTGTTGACACTTGACACATTTCTTGACATATTCACAGCAGTCTTGATTAAGAGAAGGCCAATAGTAACCTAAATGTAGGATGTGCTTAACCATGGCTGAACCACCAAAGTGTCCACCACAGATATCACCGTGGACCTTCTGAATGGCCTTAGATGATTCAGGGTTTTGAGGCATCAAGAAAAATACCCTCAAAACCACGTTTGTAAAGGATTCTACCCAAAATAGTATAGTAGTTTACGCATTGGATAAAATATCTTCTAGCCATTGGAAGTCAAATCTGGAGGAAGCACTGAGTAGGATAGATAATTGAAAATGTGTTGATACCACTCATCTTGAGTGTCGAGTGCACATTGATCGGTTAATCGCCTAAGATGAGATGGTTGGTCTAAACGCTGAACAACCACATAAAGTTGCGAGTCTTTAGTGAATGGAGGAATAAGCAAGGATAAAGAAGCCATCGTATCTGCAAATCAGTTTGCAGTGTGAGGAATAGCCTGGATAGTAAATTTATCGAAAGATTGAAGCTGAAAGAGAATGATATGGTGATATTTTTTAAGGATATCATTTTTACACTGATCGACACTAGTGACTTGATTAACGATGAGTTCAAAGTCACCGAAGATGTCAACATGGCAAGCACCAAGATTAATGGCATTTTTAAGACCTAAAACGAGGGCTTCATATTCGGCCATATTATTGGTACATTAAAAGTTAAGCTTGTGTGTGACAGGGATAGGTGTATCCCAAGGAGGAGTCATGACGAAACTTGCGTCTCCCACTTACTGACACTTGGACCCACCAAAGAAGAGTTTTACTTTAAATGGAGATAGACCAAAATCGATGTGTTGGATGTACTCATCTAGGAATTGAGTGAGGGGGACTTGAGTTTCTGGAAGAGGGGCATCAGCTAATTGATCAGCGATAACCTGACCCTTGATATATTTCTGCGAGATGAACTCGAGGTCAAACTCTATCATGAGCATGAGCCAATGAGTGATACGATCACTGTGATAAGGTTTTGCATGCATTGTCTTGAGTGGATTGACACTCATAACAATGTAAATTTTATGATTAAGGAGGTAATGATTAAGTTTATAGGTCACAAAGAAGAGAGCACAACACAACTTTCTAGCTTCGTAATAGCAAGTTTCATACTCATGAAGAGTGTGACCGATATAATAGACAACCCGTTCCTTAGCATTAGCATCTTGAAGCGAGATCATGGCTCCCAGTATGGTTAGTGTTATCCAAAATTCACCCCTTAAGGTAAATTTGATAACATGCTTCAAATTCTTTAGTCCCAAGCAAGTAGATCGATTCAAGGCCCAAAATCATGTTTTTCGAGGTCCCCTCGGCCTTTTTCTAACTCTCCCATCCAAGAAGAAATCCCAACGAGTTAGAAAGAATGGAAAAAATTCAAAAATATGGTTGCAGCAGGATTGTTTTGAAGCAATTCGGTCCGGGGCTCAAGTCATACCAGCCGAGTTGAACTGAGGTTCGTCGTACCAAACTTGAGGCCGAAAAAATGAAGAAAATCAGCGAAGTCCTAGTCCAGGCAGTCTGCGGGATAGTTGGGACATCGGGACACGTGGGACACGAAAAGGTGAATCGGCCGAAAGAGGGAAATTTTCGTTTGGGACATCCGGGACAAAAGTACGTGGAGAACGTAAAAAGCTGAAAGAGCCGACAGTGAATGGAATCTTGCCACGTGTCTTCACCGCAAACAGGAACAAGGGAGCCCGAATCGGCCGAAGCAGGAGATTTTTGTCTGGGACATCTAGGCCAAAGGTACGCGAGAGACGCGTGGGACATGAAAAGGTGAAATGGCCGAAAAGAGACAAGGAGGCCAGGGACGAATCAGAACGTGCCACGTGTCAGAAGGTTGAAAAGTTGCTAAGTGTTTGGCTCAAGGTAAAAATGCGCCCCTCAGGCCCGAACTAATAAAATAGTTCCATGTGTCCAAGTTTAAAGGCACAAAAGGAATTTTAAGAGGATGAACCCATGGATGACTCAAAGCCCGACACGTGTCATCCAAGTGGCGAGAGCGAAAAGAAAATTTCAAATATTTTCCCGCCGATCCGTTTTGGCCTGTTTCGCCTAAATCTTCAGATCGCTATAACTTTCGATCTAGAGCTCAGATTTTCATGTTCTTTATATCAATGGAAAGCTGGTGAAATTATCTACATGATTCTGGGGTCAATCTTTCATTTTGGTTCAGTTTGGAGAGAGAGAATAAAAAAGCCTCGGCACATGATAATGGCCGAAATGACGTTTCAACAACCAAATTAAATGTAAAATACAAATCGCCACTTTTGCTAGGGTTCTCAACTACCACCATAATGAGATGAATTAAATGCAACATAGAAGTGGTTGGGGTAGATCTAGATTTTCTCTCTCTTCCCTCTCTCATTCTTCCTATAAATTGTAAAGAGGGGCTTCTTTCTAAGGTTGAACATTCTGTTTTGCCCCTCCCTCCTTCTCTTCTGTAGGTGAATTTGTGGAGTTCAAACCTCCCATTTAAAACCGTAATGCAACCTTGCCTCTTAGCATTTTGTAGTGTATTGTATCGATCTTTGGAGAAATTAATACATGTCTCGTGGATGATTATCAACCCTCTCTCGAGTTCATTTGCATCCTCCCGATCTTTCACTACAAATTTTATTTTTTGTGCATGATCTTGCATCACATTTGAATGGTTTGTGTTTATTGGCAAGATAGGTGTTCTTCATTCCTTCGTGCATCGCCTCGATAGCTTAGGTTTATTTTTATACATCTTCTTACCCCCGTCTCCTTGGCAAGTTAGATTAGGTTTTAAGTAAACCCTCTACATCATCTTTTTGTGTGCATCTCAACAGAGGAATAGGAACCAAATTCTCTCGGAGATTCCTTTCTCATTTTACTAGTCCCACACTGGAGAAAGGATTCCATGTTGTGTAATCACACTGGATGCTAGTATGATCAAACTAGAAATCTGATCAACATCCAGGGGTGCTGTGATTTTGCACTAACAGTTCTGGCACGCCCGGTGGGACATTAGAGGTTTTCACAACATTGCAGCAAGATCAATGTGCACTTGTTGTAAGTTCCATCTTTGAAGGAGCTTTAAAATCACACATCTGGTGACTCTAAAAGAGGCATAATCCGCTGGTTTTAGCAGTCCAAGCCTGGAAAATTTATGAGAAGAATACAGACCAGGTCAAGAACTAGGGAGGAAGGATTGTTTGTTTATCTACACCTATCTCTAGGTAGAGAAAGAAGGGGAAGAAGAGCTCAAAGATCACCATCTCCACCTAACCAGACTTTGTCTACACCTCCACCTGGTAGACCTTTTCTCACATCAACAAGAGTTCTCAGGCCAATCAGAATGGTGCAACCACCGAATCCCTTTGTCAACTTCACTGGCAGTAGCCCACTTGCCCTTAATGCACAGAATCCAGTTCCAATTGTAGTATTGAAGAACATTCCATTTTTCACCGGAGAAAATCATACCACTCCCGGTGATCATGTCAAAGACATTGCTAACGTCCTGTGGCAATCCATGAGATAAATGAAATGGATGTGGTCACAAATTCTGGCATCTTCGCTTCAAAGGGAAGGCATTGCAAATGGTTTAGAAGCCTTAGAGCTGGTTCTATCACAAATTGGAATCAGTTATGCATAGTTCTCCATGAGTAGTTTGGGGAAAAGGGAGACAATTTGTCTCTACTAGAACAATTGACAACTATCAAGAGAGCTCCCAACGAGTAGGCCGATCGACTTCAACTTCAAATTTCAAAGGTCTTGGGAAAGGATCCCAGTGGCGAAGGCCAAAGCAGCGAGAAGGTGCTTTTCTATACTATCTTAAGGCTTTGAATTCTGATATTTCTATGTTAATTCAATCTATGGGAGGCACAACCTTACCTGCTACTTATAGCATTGCCATTAGAGCCGAAAACTATCTTATTCAAGT
Source organism: Taxus wallichiana var. yunnanensis (assembly GCA_018340775.1). NCBI lineage: Eukaryota > Viridiplantae > Streptophyta > Pinopsida > Cupressales > Taxaceae > Taxus > Taxus wallichiana. The sequence goes on along the minus strand of CM031243.1, from coordinate 733,335,911 downwards.
TGGTAAACTGGCTCCTAGGCCTCCCATGCCCTTGTATCCAAACTTAGAAAATCCAAGCACTAGTCAAGCACCCACTTTGGCTCCTATTCCCACTCCTAGAAATCAAAGTTCAAATGAGACTTCTACTTCATCCTCTAGTGCTTTAAATGAACTCCAAGAGGTCATGAAACAATTACAAAATTTGGGAAATGAGTTGGTTACTATCAAAAGACAGTAAGCTCAAAGTGCTAGACCGTATCAGCCTCAAGCACAGTACCAGGCTAGGCCCCCATACCAACAAAATAGGTCACCAACTCAGGTTGCAAATCAAAATCAAAGCCAAGTAAGGCCTCCCGCTAATAGACCATTTCAGCCCTATAACCCCAATGTCATATCTTCTTCTAAAGCATTGGTGCCAGTTCAAAATAACATGGCCCAAGAATATGATTGGTGTTTCCCGTGCAGTCAGCCACATAACCAATCAATGTGCTTTAACGGTGCATTAAATCAGGCTCTTATGGTGCAAACCATTGGTGGGTCGCAAGAGTCCAGCCATGAAGAGGATCAACAGCAAGAAGCACCTCAGCAAGGAACATCTCTCGAATGAAACTACTCTTGTCAATTGGCAGGCTGAAGATTTCTGTGGTATGAATCAAATACCCTCTCAAAGTGTTGCAGCCAACACAAGGTCAAAAAGGAGAAATTTGGGTGAAGGACAGCCATTAGCTCCAAATAATCCACAACCTTCTACCACTCCACAAGCCGCTAGCAAACAAAATGTAGTTCCAAACACGCAAGGGGCACCCAAACCAGCTCCTAAACCAACTCAAATGCCAGTTGTTGCTGCCCATGTGCAAGGAATGAATGTGCAGGCCAAGGGACAGCAGAGGGATAATTCATCTCCATTCAGTATCATTGATCAGATGAAGAAGAAAAATGTAAACATATCAATGTGGGAATCACTATCTATCCCAGGACAAAGAGATTTGCTACATCTCGCCATGAAGGACTCGGTCAACTTCAAATCAATAGGTCTAAATGCAAGAGAAGGCACTCACAAATGCTGCCCAACCTAAAAGAAATCATGGAGGACAACAAGGTAAAATGTCGAAACCCTCTCCTTTTTATGTCTTGTTAATCATTGGAAACCAATTGTTGCACAATTGCATGATTGATTCTGGGGCAAGTAGCTCAGTGATGCCCAAGCAAATAGCTGATCAGCTAGGACTCCAATATGAAGTCATCTCCAAGGGTGTAGTGCAATTAGATAGGACAGCAGTGACAACGGTTGGAGTAATCAAAGGTTTGAGCCTCACACCGCACGCATGTCCCAACGTAATAGTATTACAAGATGTGTCACCATAGACCTACCACCACTCTTTACATTTTGCTTGTAAAGAGACTTCACCGCTAAAATTGGAGGATATCTTTTGGCGGATTGGTCACACATGTTGTTTAAAACAAGGTATGGAACTAAGGCCACAATCGATCCGAACCTATCGCAAACTTTCACATTGAGCCTTACACTCCAAGCCAAGTCAATACCAACTCGCTCGGCATTTGATCAAGAAGATTATCCAAGCAATCGATGAAGTGACACCAAGGTTGGAAGCATCCTAGATTTGACTCTTGATGAATGGGCAAGCAAGGTGCATGCTTTTGTTCCTTATCAAGAAATAGAAGAATCTAAGCTAGGAGTTTATTTTTTACATGAAGAGAATCAACCTCTCCCCAGCATCACCAAGCCAGATCATAAAGAAAAGAATGAAGTACGGCAATTGTTCTTTGATGGGTCAAGGAGTAGACAAGGCGCAGGAGGAGGAGCTATGCTCATTTCTCCGTAAGGTACAAGGTATTACTCACCTTCCATTTTCAGTTTTCTTGCTCAAAAAATACAAATGAGTATGAAGCCTTAATTCATGGACTGCACTGGGCAAAGAAGAAAGACATCCATGGTGTTCTATTAAGATGCATTGGAACAGGTCAAGTTGAGAAGATCTTACACGAGTTCCATGACGGGGAAGTAGGAGGCCACTTTGCTCCACGAGTGACAGCTCTCAAAATCATGAGAGCTGGTTACTATTGGCCTACTGTGTTCAATGATTGCTACTCATGGGTCAAAAAATGCAAGAGATGTGCATTCTTCACAGGAAAAGAGAGGTTAGTAGTGCTGCCCCTTCGTCCAATTTCAGTAAATCAGCCATTCATGCAATGGGGATTGGACTTCATTGGGGTTATCAATCCCAATTCAAGTCAAGGTCACAAGTGGATACTTACAGCAACGGATTATTTCACCAAGTGGACCAAAGCAGTGGCACTCAAGGAGGCAAACGAATCTAATATCTTAGATTTATATGAAGGGATAGTGACGAGGTTTGGTGCCCCTACCACTATCATATCAAACAATGCATTGGCATTCCTTAGCACAAAGATCACCGAATGGGCAAATAATAATTGTGTGTATCTCAAAGACTTCGTCGAACTATTACCCTCAAGGTAATGGCCAAGCTCGATCTACGAACAAGAACCTACTAAGAATCATCAGAAGGACTCTGGATGAAAATCAAAGAACTTGGCATGCAAAGCTCAAATCAGCCCTATGGGCTGATAGGATCACACCCAAGAGGTCTACAGGAAGCTCTCCATACAAGCTTGTGTATGGGAAAGAAGCAGTTCTACCTATATCACTCGAGTTGCCAGCATTGGAGCTCATGAAACAGTTGGAACTAGCTGAGTTTGAACCCATGGAGGTTAGATATGCAGAATTAATGGAGCTCCAAGAAGTTAGAGAGCATGCAGCCCAAGCAATAGAGAAGGATCAAGCCTTGATCAAGAAGACTTTTGATAAGAAAGCCAAGGCTAGAACCTTCCAGATTGGAGATCTAGTGTTGAAATGGGATGTAGATCGTGCAAAGCCGGGAAAGCATTCCAAATTTGATGCCATCTGGAGTGGCCCTTACATGATCATTGGATGCAAAGGTAGCAATGCCTTCTGACTGACTAAGTTGGATGGTGAAGAATTGTAGATTCCGGTCAATGGGATCTATCTCAAACGTTGCTACTAGAAAGAAAGCTTCTCACCCTTGTAAATATTAATTTAGAATTTCCATTCCTCTAAGTGCTTATGCACATTGTACACTGTTAGAGTAGTTTTATTCCCCTAAGTGCTTGTGCACATGTCCTATTACTTCTAGTATGTGCGTGTTTGCAGTTCATCAAGCTCCTGGAAAAGAATTGCAGCCACAGGAAAACCAGCTCAACGAATGTTTCAATATCTCAAGGACACAGGTTTTCAAATTTCAGATCAGCTGAGAGGTTATCAAACAAACTCCATACCCAATGGATTGCTACAAGTAGCTGGTCGTTCTTCATCTAGCAGGTAGATAACCCCGCTGAGTCACCAAAATTGTTATCCAAATTCACCCCTCAAGGTAAATTTGATAACATGCTTCAAATTCTTTAGTCCCAAGCAAGTAGATCGATTCAAGGCCCAAAATCATGTTTTTCGAGGTCCCCTCGGCCTTTTTCTAACTCTCCCATCCAAGAAGAAATCCCAACGAGTTAGAAAGAATGGAAAAAATGCAAAAATATGGTTGTAGGACTGTTTTGAGGCATTTCGGGTCTGAAGGGCTTGGGTCATACTAGTTCGGGTTGAACTGAGGTTCGTCGTACCAAACTTGAGGCCGAAAAATGAAGAAAATCAGCTAAGTCCTAGTCCAGGTAGTCTGCGGGATAGTTGGGACATCGGGATGCGTGGGACGTGAAAAGCCGAATCGGCCGAAAGAGGGAAAAATTGCCTAAGTCTTGTTTCATGCGGTCTGGGACATCCGGGCCAAAAGTACGCGCGGGACGCGGATCAGCCGGTTTGGCGCAAGTCACTCCATTTCGGGCGGTTTGGAGATATTTGTCCCAGGAAGTCCAGGATAGTTGGGACAAAAGTACGTGGAGGATGTGAACAGCCAATAGGTCAAGCAGGCAGAGATTTTCATTTGGGACATCCGGGACAAAAGTATGCGGAGGACGCAAAAAGCCGAAAGAGCCGAGAGCGAATGGAATCTTGCCACGTGTCTTCACCACAAATAGGAACAAGGGAGCCCGAATCGGCCGAAGCAGGAGATTTTCGTCCGGGACATCCGGGCCAAAGGTATGCGAGAGACGCGTGGGACATGAAAAGGTGAAATGGCCGAAAAGAGACAAGGAGGCCCGCAGATGAATCAGAACGTGCCACGTGTCAGAAGGTTGAAAAGTTGCTAAGTGTTTGGCTCAAGGTAAAAATGCGCCCCTCAGGCCCGAACCAATAAAATAGTGCCACGTGTCCAAGTTTAAAGGCATGAAAGGAATTTTTAGAGGATGAACCCACGGATGAATCAGAGCCTGACACGTGTCATCCAAGTGGTAGAGCGTGAAAAAAATTTCAAATATTTTCCCGCCGATCCGTTTTGGCCTGTTTTTGCCCTAAATCTTCAGATCGCCATAACTTTCGATCCAGAGCTTGGATTTTCACGTTCTTTATATCAATGGAAAGATGGTGAAATTCTCTACATGATTCCAGGGTCAATCTTGAATTTTGGTTCAGTTTGGAGAGAGAAAATTGAAAAACACCTCTGGCACGTGATAATGGCCAGAAATGACGTTTCAACAACCAGCTTAAATGTAAAATACAGCTCACCGCTTTTGCTAGGGTTCTCACCTACCGCCATAATGAGATGAATTAAATGCAACCTAGAAGTGGTTGGGGTAGATCTGGATTTCCTCTCTCTTCCCTCTCTCATTCTTCCTATAAATTGTAAGGAGGGGCTTCTTTCTAAAGGTCGAACATTCCTGTTTTGCCCCTCCCTCCTTCTCTTCGGCAGGTGAATTTGTGGAGTTCAAACCTCCCATTTAAAACTGTAATGCAACCTTGCCTCTTGGCATTTTGTAGTGTATTGTATCGATCTTTGGAGCAAGTAATGCATGTCTGTGGATGATTCTCAACCCTCTCTGTGTTCATTTGCATCCTCCTGATCTTTCACTTCAAATTTTATTATCTGCATGATCTTGCATCACATTTGAATGATTTGTGTTTATTGGCAAGATAGGTGTTCTTCATTCCTCGGTGCATCACCTCTGATAGCTTACGTTTATTTTTATGCATCTTCTTACCCTGTCTCCTTGGCAAGTTACATTAGGTTTTGAGTAAACCCTTTGCATTTTTTTGTGCATCTGAACAGAGGAATAGGAACCAGCCTTCTCTGGAGATTCCTTTCTCATTTTGCAAGTCCCACACTGGAGAAAGGATTCCATGTTGTGCAATCACACTCGATGCTAGTATGATCAAACTAGAAATCTAATCAACATCCAGGGGTGTCTTGTGATTTTACACTAACAAGCTTAGTCACAAAAATATAAAGATAGAATGGCTCCCCCTCACGTGGAGGTGTAAGCACAGTGGAGAAAGAAGATAAGCTTTGAGATCATCAAAGGATTTTTGGCAACACTCGTCCCATTTAAAATGAACATTTTTATGGAGGAGATGATGAAAAAGTTAACAATGGTCCGAAAGCTATGAGATAAAACGACGCACTAATTGAAGGTGTCCTTTAAGACCATGGAGCTTCTTTAAGTTTGAAGGAGGAGGCATCTCGATGATAGCCTTTATTTTTGCAGGATCGACCTCAATACCCCTGATAGAAATGATAAAGCCTAAGAGTTTACCAGTGAGAACACCAAACACGCATTTAGATGAATTTAGGCGAAGACAAAAACGAATGAGTCTCTCAAAGAGAGGCACAAGGATGAGAATATGATCTTGATGGTGTTTGGATTTACCGAGGATGTTGTCGACGTAATCTTCTACAGTTTTGTGTAAGAGGTCATGGAAGATGTAGGTCATTGCGCGTTGATAAGTCGCCCCTGCGTTCTTAAGACTGAAGGGCATGACACAATAACAAAAAGTCCCCCAAGGAGTTATGAAGGAAGTCTTGTGCTGATCCTCTGGTGTGATGAGAATTTGATTATACCCAGAGAAACCATCCATAAGAGAAAGCATCTCGTGACCTACAGTTAAGTCCATGAGTTGGTCGATATTAGGTAGAGGGAAATCATCTTTCGGGCAAGCGAGATTAAGATCCCAAAAGTCAGTGTAAATTTGAATTTTCCTAGTAGGTTTGGTTATTGGTACTACATTTGAAACCCATTGTGGATAGTCAATGCGTTATATGAAGTTGGCAGAAATCAAGTGCTACAACTCGCTTGATGAGGAGAGCTACACGAGGATGCATCTTACACATTTTTTTAAACTGGTTTGATGTCCGGAAAAGTAACAATATTATGGACCATAATGCTAGGATCGAGGCATAGCATATCTTCATATGAACAAGCAAACTCTTGGTGATGGTTGAAAGAAAAGAGGCGAAGTCTCTAATTCCCGTGGGTTAAGAGATTGGCCGACCTTAATGATGCAAGGGTCTTGAAGTCCCTATATTAAGGTCAACAAAGGGCTTCGTGAGAAGTGTAGATGTGTCAGAAGGAATGGTTTTAGGAAGATAAGAATCCTCTACCCCCAGATAAGTAAGGACATAATCATCATCTGAATAGTGGATAGTATTGATAGTAGGAGAGTCATCTCTGACTATTTTGGGGAAGACTAATGGTATGGAAGTGGATTTGCCATTAGTCTTATAGGTCAGTGGACCTAAGGAAATGGTATTGACTAAAAAAATTTAGGTGGGATGGAAATGGTGTCATCCACATCAAGCGATGCTTCAGACCTGACAGGAGAAGATGGTTCCTCAATGGAAAGAGGCTCAATGAGAATGGTGACGGTGGCTATCAAGAGAGGTTTGAATCCTAAACCAAATTTTTGATGTGGTTTAAGAGTTGTAATTGATGCAAGGTCATGCAAACCCTATTCATACTTTCCCAGGCCAAATCCCTTCCATGCGCATCGATGTAGATAAGCTTTTGCAAACGCAGGATTCCATAGATAATCAAACCCCGCCGAATAGGGTTTTGCCCTATGAGGAGAATCTAGATGATGATGAGGTGTATCAAGACCACCATAGACAAATTCAGTCTGCTGAATGGGAAGACTAATGGTGATGATGCGGCCAAGATCTAGTTGATATTCAGGTTGTTTGTCTAGCCTACCATACTCATTAGGTTTGAGATGGGCATCAAAAGAGAGAAGAGGAAGCTCTCCTAGCGAAAAAATGTTGCAACGTATCTTCTAGATTTTGTAGATCTGGTAGTTTTGTTACAGGTATGGAAGAGGATGAAGCCTCATTAGGAGAATAAGCATTCTCCTTTGGAGGGACAGACCCTGTGGTCATGTCACATTGTGTGGATGGAAAAGGGTCTCTTGGATGAGTATAGATTTTTCCCTCATATTGATATTTTATGCATCGATGGAGGGTTGATGGGATGTAGTGCATTATATGGATCCAAGAGCGTCTGAGGATCATATTGTAGTGGAATTTTCCTTCGACAATGTAAAAAATCTCATGAAGAAATTTCCTACTCGAGTTGGCGGGACTACGCTTCCTAAAGTAACCGCCAGCTGATCGTTAGATGATCGAAGGGCGAAAGGAAGTGGTGACACTACATTCTTGGGTAACTTAATATGTTCAAATGTGTAGGAGGAAATGACATTTAGTGCAGCACCACTGTCAATCATGGTGCATTTTAAAATAGTGTTATTGAATTGAACTGTGATAAAGAGAGTAGCCTCTAAATCCTCATAAGAGAGTGGAGGAATTTCAGAATCCTCGAAGGAGATGGCAATTGATAGTCTATTCAATCCAAAGAACCATCTTGAAAGGCTAGGGCTCATTTGAATTCACCATGATACGACGCAGATTATCAAACAAAGCCTGGTGATGTTGGGGAGATGACTGAATGAGGTAAAAAGAGACACTTTGAGTAGAGCATGGATGAGTTGTTCCATAACACTCTCTTCAACTGATAGGGGAATCTGAGCCCGAGGTGAAGCATGAATAGAGACCCGAGGTCTCGGGGTTGATGAGGAAGGAGGAAATCCTTCGGGGCAGCAGAAATAATGACTCGTGGTCGAGAGGTCAGTAGAAGATGATGGATTATCGTACCATTGTGTTCTAGTGGCGATACAAATTGTGTCAATTTGAGAGGGTGGAAGATCATCCAGAGTGATATCAATAGAATTGGGGGCCTAAATAGACCATTCAGGCTCAGATGTAGTTGGGATGACAGGAGACACTTGTTCCTCCTCCTCCAACAGGAGATCATTTTCTTCCAAGAGGCTATTAACGATAGATTGAAGGGCTTTACATCCCTCGGTGTCATGACCTAGAGTGCGATGGTAAGCACAAATCAAATCAGAGTTAAACCATGAAGGTTTTACTCCTTTGGGATTATAAGGTTTGATTGGAGGAAGAGATATAGATGAAGATTGGATAAGTTGGTGAAGGATTTCAGTATAGAATCTGGTAGATGAAGATGTGGACAGAGGTGAAGAAGGCACCTCTTTAGTCTTAGCAGACTGCCGAGGTAAAAGAGCCTACATATCTAGTTTGACAGATTTTTAGGGACTGTTTTACTCTTTTGAACATTGGGAGAAGCAGCCTTAGGTGCTTGAGATGGAAGCAAGTGAGGAAAGATTGATTTTAGTGGAGGAGGAGCTCCTAAGATAGATTTTGAAGATGACGAAGACATGACAAGTGTTTTAGTCTTCGAGAGATGAAGAAGGCTACTTGGCTGAAACAGATGATGATTTAGATAAGACTGATTTAGATGGGGAGGAGCTCCCAAAATAGATTTGATAGGTGGCACAAAAGGTGCTTTGGTTTTTAGTGATGAAGATGATGGTTCTGATAAAAGAGGTGACACCTTTCCAATAGGTAAATCCACTTTACGAGGCACCGGTGAAGATGGTGTTGTAGAAGAAGATGCCTTTTCAGTGGATAAATCCAATCTTTTATGAGGCGCAAAGAGGGATTTTTGAGGAAGGGAACCAAGAGTTTTGATGGTCTGAAATATTGGTTTTCCCTTTTCAGGGATGGTGACAACTTCGACCGCATAAGGTGATTGTAACCATTTCGAGAGGAAGTAAAGGAGACGATACCGATGATGTAACCCTAGGCTTAAACTCCAATTGTTTATGTCTGAGTCCAGAGTCAGAAGTATAGGTGTCAATGCTATCTCTTTAGATGTTTCCTTAATAGGAAAGGAAGCACTGATGGTGGAAGAGGTAGGTAATGAAGAAGTAACCTCTTGTGAGGAGGGTACTTCAGATGCAGTAATTGTGGGTGTAATTACTATAGGAAAAGAGATAGGAAGAGTTAAGATTGAAGACACTTCCAAAGGCATAGAAGTTGGTACAACTATGGGTACGTTAACCAAAGGCATGGTCATGGAAAAAATGGGAGCAGAAGTAGAAGTATCCATAGTGGAAATTTGAAGGGATGTAAATGACTCAAGCACCAAAAGAATATCTGATGACAAGACAAATGAAGATGAAACTATCTCAGGTATAGGTGGAAGATCAGATAGAGAGGCAGAGGGAGACGACTCTGTTTCTAACAACAAAGGAAGACTCGAAGATGGACCATCCGAGGATGGTGGAATCTCGAGTTTGAAGGAGCGCAAGGCGCTTTGGATTCAAATCGACACATTTTTGGATTTGTGAGAATTAGAAGAAGAACTATCAATAGAAATGGAGATGATAGTATGCATGTTCGATTTTTTGGACCCTAAAGCATCATTTTTTGGGGAATGATTTGGAAAAGGTTGTTTAAAAATTTCAAGCACCTGATTTGGGGGCATTTGGGTTATCTAGAATGAGCTCGCCTTTATCAATGAATTTTTGGATGAGATTTTTGAAGGTCTGACATCGTTCAATGTCATGGCCTTTGCTTCTATGATAATGACAAAATTCATTTTCATGATACCAGAATGGTCGTTCTTGGTTCTCATCAAAATTTCTAATAGGAGGAAGTTTGATCATGTGAAATTCCAACATTTTTTCTAAGATAGAAGCATATGATTCCCCCAACGAAGTAAAAGATCGAGATGACAGAGGTCCTTTTCAAGAAGATGAAGAGTCTCTCTAAGGTGTTTGATTAGAAGTGTTATCATATCGTGATGTTTTTAATACGATAGCATTTGTGGACCCCTGATTCTTGTCTTTGTTAGAAGTGGAAGGGTTTGATTTTGTAAACCAAGAAAAATCTGGTTTAGACTTAGAATGAAGTTTTAACTTTCCTTGTTCAATGGCGCGAGACTCAAGTTTGCGTGCCATCATAAAGGCTTCTTCAAATGTATGAAAGGTTTGAATCCTTAAAGTGGAAGAAATATGATTGGTGCAAGATCGAGTAAACAACTCGATTTGCTGAGATTGAGGGAGGGAAAAGGACAATTGATTTATTATTCCTCTCCAATGAGTGACAAAGTCTGCAATAGACTCATCATCGAATTGTGAATGTTATAAAGATTTGTGATCGAGATCTTATGTGTGATATTTATTGAGAAGTTTTCAACAAACATCTGGGCTAATTGAGAGAAAGAAAATAGAGAATGTTGGGGTATGTTATTGTACCAGTCTAAAGCGGGCCCTACTAAAGACATAGGAAAGGTACGGAGCATAAGCTCCTGGTCTTGGACTATAAGGTAGCAAGCATGCTTAAATGCTCGCAGGTGTTGTTGAGGATCCTCCCGACTATGAAATTTTGAGAACTTAGGAAGTTCCCATTGGGGAGGATAAGGCTTAAAATCCACTGATGGATGAATTGGTTCATTACATACTTCTTCAAAAGAGTATGAAGGGCGAGCCCCTTTGGTGGAGGCTTATTGGTCTACTATTTTATTGAAAAGAAGTTGGACGACATCATATTGAGGAGGGGGCATGTTGATATGTCTCGTATGAGAAGCGAATGGTATGTTTTGCTGAGGCGTTAATGGGGGATTCATCTACTGATTAATAGGATGATAAGAGGAATAACCAGGCATTCTAGGTGATGCCTAGCGAGGTATTTGGTGTGAAGGATCCTGAGTATAAACAGGCTGTGAGATGACAAGTGGTTGAGAGAAAGGTGGTTGAATGAAAGATGGAGCCTATGATTGGTGGGTTCCTACACTTGCCGACTAAATCGGAATGGATTGAGGAATGTGGGTGTTGATTTGATTTGATATGGTGGGAAACAAACTTTGAATGAGGCTTTTGACTGCCGGATTAGTTATTAATGGTGCCGACGCCAAAGGATGGGTAAAAGTCATTGTCACTGGAGCATTGGAAGAAAGATCAGCTAGAAGATGAGAAGGAGGAACCGACTGACTCGTAGGAGGGGGTTGCTCATAGAGAGATACTGACCCTGAGACGCAATAGATGACATAGAAGAATTAACAGCAATTTGTGGGAGTGTGGATGCACTCATCATAGTTGAAGAAGAGGGCCTCTCGAAAGTAGGCTATGGGGTAGCCGAGGTAGTTGTGGCACTAGGGATAGGTAGGGTCATTTGAGAACTAGTCGACATGGTTGGTGGAAGAGAAAAAGGAGGCATAGATGTGCCACCTTATTTCATGGTTCAAGGTGAGAAGAAGCATGCTAACTGCTCTATGAAAGCCTAGGATGGCTCATGAGAATAATCGTAAACCTGCTAGATCGGTGGTCCCTGATCAGATATTTGAGTAGACTTATGCACTAAGTAGTCCATAAGGGCTACTAGGTTGTGGTCAAGGAGTGCCTAAAATTTAGGATCTCTACGAGGAACATACTCTATATCAGAAGCAGATGACACCTCGAAGGACCTGGGAATTCGGTCATGATGGGATCACTTTAGGATGATAGAAAGGATTATACGACCAAGATGGGGAACCAACTAATAGTGGTCCCAAAGAAGACCCGAGGGGTGCCAAAACATCCACATTAGTGGGGGTCTCAGATGAGGAAGAGGCTAGTTGAGCCATTTTTCTAGATTGTGACCAGGTGATGACCATCATAAACAAGCAAAAACATAGAAAGAGATTAACCTAATTAATGCACAGATAATTCAAGCAGCGTAGGTGATTATCTCTTTTAAATTTTCATGCTTTTTAAGAAAGAAAATGTTAGGGAAGGATTTTTAGAATGGGGACTACTCAATTGGCCAAACTAAGGATGGTTTGGGGAATGTTTTGGTGAGGAGTCCCGAAGGCACTTCAGTAAAAGACTGGTACGTGGCTTGATATAGGGGCCTACCCCCACACTTCACACACCACTGTGATAAGGGAGTCGGGTGCTTTGCCAATATATACAAAAACTTTTGTCAATTTACAGTAGCGACCCTAGTACACAGAGTGAGTTCTTCCTCTTGGATGTCCCTTCCAAGTAGGTGAGGCTAGGGAAGGATTTTTTTTTAAATGCTTTATACCTAGTGATTTTGGCTTTGTGTGCAAGGGTGAAAAATAAAAAATCAAATAGTGTCACTACTGATTTTGATCAATTTTCCAACCTATTTAGAAAACTAGGTGAAGAACATACATCAAGAATGAAAAAGAAAATGTTCTTTTTAAGAACTAAAACCGAAGTGTTTGATTTCAATGAAGACAAGTCAAACAAGTTCTTTCCCAATGTGATTAATTCATTTTAAGGACCAAAATGAAGTGTTTAAGTGTGATAAAAAAAAAACAAGTTCTTTTTAAGTTCTTAAAAAGGAGAAAACACTGCAAAAGAGAAATACCTATAGATTTAGCTCTCCAAGGTGTGTGGACTTCAAAAATCATGTTGTTGAGCTCTTCCCCTCAAACAATCCCACGAACAAGCAAACCGCTCTGCAAAATAGGGTTAAGTAGAACACGCAAACAAATCCAACAAGATACTAGTGGAAAGGGAATTTCTATTTTAAGAAACTAGAAAACTTTCAAGGAAATGACAATTTTGCACAAAGAGATGAATAAAAATGCAACTTTGAAATCAAATGAAGAATTTACTAATTTTAGAAATAGAAATTAGAATTGAGATTTGTAAAAAATAAGGGACCTAACTTTGCAAATTTAGAAATGAAAGAAGAAAGACCAAAATGATGAAAGGAAATGCTTAAGAGCAACTGATGAAAATCAATGAAGAAAAAGAACAAAGCTCAAAACTGGAAAAGAGATGAACTTACCAATAAGGGACTTTGGTGGGGTCCCACCAAGCATGCCAGAATGTAGATCAAGAATTTCCGCACTTGTTACCTATCCAAGTTAATGCACCAAACTAAACACAAAAACCCTAAAAACTCAAATAAAGTTGATACTTGATTAATTGGACAAGATTTGAAGATGTAGATGGAGAGAAAGCCTAATGGAATTAAGATGGGCGCACACGAGCAATCCTGTAGAGTAGATCCAAGAAACCTGTGATGCACGAATACTTGACAAAAAGATGATGTTAGAAGATATAAGGGTGAACTTCCCAGTAAATCGAGTCCAGGAAGCGATTAGCTTCCTCGGTGGATGTCAGTTCACATTTTCAATTAAGAATAAGGGTGTACATGATAAAATATGTAAGAAAATGTTTAGATTTTCTAATTTTAAGTTGCAGACAAAATGTAAAAATAGCAACAAAAATTGAAAGAAAGCAAGAAACTGTAAAAATGAAGATGAAATTGTGTCACCTAGATTTTGTACCTTTCGCGGACTAGTCGAAGTGTCGATCAGACAATGATCAACATCGATGGTTTGGAACGGCACCAATTTGGACAAATCGGCGTCGATTGATGCTAGGTCATCGTCGACCAGGAAGAACGTAAAAATATTGGTGATGACCGATGATGATCACATTATAGAGACTCAAGCAGAGATGTAGAGATGTGGGCAAAGTTCCACCTTGGCTGGAGGGAGAAATGGAGTCACCCAGAGGTTGAAGAACCTAAGCGATATCAATATTATGTAGGCAGAATAATGGTGCACCTCTCCAGGATTGATCTAGACAGAATTCACTTTCTCTCAATTGATAGTTTCAAGATTCGCTCAAGTTTTTCACTATTTCTCAAGTCTCTACCATCTAACTAGAACTGAGTTCAGGTCGTGTATTTATAGTTAGCACCGACCGAGGTAAAATCGGTGCCGCTCCGAAAAATTGACGTCGATCGAGAAACGGTCGGTGCCGATCAGGGAATAGACTCCCAAAGTGGTGAAAAGGGATGAGTTGTGAGGATAAGAATATTATCCCTCTAACTCAAATACGGGAAAATCCTGCTTTGCATGGTTCCAGGAGAGGAGAAATAGGTGGGATGGATGGATAATAATAGCACGGGAGGTTGGGAAGTGATATGGGGTGAATAAGTAGAAATGGAATAAATGTAGAAGATAGAATTACATGGTTAATGTTTAATTATCCATGGGTGAAATATAATGGGGTGGAACAAACTTAGGATAGGCATTTTAATTAGATATTTAATTAATACCCTAAGAGATAATTAGTGATATAAAAGTGCACAGGTTACCCGAGAATAGAATAGGTAAGCGAACACAAGGGACACCAAATTGAGTAACCAATTTTAGGTGTCTAAAAAAAGAGCATTACAAAACAAGTGGGTGTTCAGAGTCAAAGAGGAAGAAGGAGGAAAGAAAAGATACAAGGCCTAGTTGGTGGTTAAGGGGTTTGCATAGAAAGGCATAGATTTTGATGAGATTTTTTCTCCGTAGTAAAAATGACTTCTATTAGAGTTGTTCTTGGAATAGTTGTAGCAGAAGACTTGCACTTAGATCAGCTTGATGTAAATACTACATTTCTCCATGGTTATTTAGAGGAGGAACTATATATGCAGCAACCCAAGGGCTATGAGGTCAAAGGTAAAGAGGAGATGATGTGTAAACTGAAGAAGAGCTTGTATGGCTTGAAACAAGATACACGTCAATGGTATAAGAAATTTGTTAGCTTCATGATGAAGCAAGCTTATATTAGATGTCATTCTGACCATTGCATGTATAAAAATAAATTTGAGGATGGAAGTTATATTATCCTTTGTCTGTATGTGGATGACATGTTGGTTGCAGGTAAAAACATGCAAGAAATAAAAGTACTCAAGAAGCAGCTAAGTGAATCCTTTGCTATGAAGGATTTTGGGGCAGCCAAAAAAATCCTTGGTATGAGGATATATCGAGATAGGAAGGAACGGAAGTTGAATTTATCTCAGGAAGAGTACATTAAGAAGGTATTTGAGAGGTTTAATATGTAGGATGCTAAACCGGTTGGGACTCCTTTGGCAGGCCATTTCAAGTTATCAAAGGAACAATGTCCCAAGACAGAGCACAAGACAAACCAGATGTCCAAGGTACCTTACTCATCAATGGTTGGTAGTTTGATGTATGCCATGGTGTGCACCAGGCCTAATATTGCCCATGCAGTGGGAGTGGTGAGCAGATTTATGAGTGATCCGGTAGAGATTACTTGGAAGGCGAGAAAGTGGATCCTTTGGTATTTGAGAGGGACCACAAGGATAGTTTTGTGCTACACTAGATCAAACACAACTTTGTGTGGTTATGAAGACTCATATATGGCTGGAGATGTAGACAACAAGAGGAGCACAACAGTTATTTGTACACCGTAGGTGGAACAACAAAGAACCGGATTTCATGACTACGAATTTGGTGGCTTTACAACCACGAGGTTTGAGTATGTTGCTTCCATAAAGGAAAGCAAGGAAATGATTTGGTTACAACAATTACTTGAGAAGTTGGGGCATAATTGTTAGGATGAAATATTATTATCCTAATATTAATTATGCAATAGTCCAGTTTATTTAATTAATTTTATTAATTAAATAATAATGGTTATTTTGTTATGTATTGTTATATGGTTCATAAACCATATTTGTTTTTCATACATACTTTATATTGTTTTGAACAATATATTTGTTTGTATCTAATTGTTGCTTCCCGAATGTTATTGAAGCTTGTGAATTTTGGAGTTTGGTTGCACTGTGCAACTTAATCTCCCATGTGTATTTGGCTGTGCAATATCTATAAATATTGCAGCCCATTCTCTGTAAAGGTTGGTTGATTGAGATTAATAAATTATACAGGCTTCCGTCCCTGTTTCTCAATCTTCATTTGGTACCAGAGCGAATTGAAGCTCCTGGCAAGGTTGGAGAAGGTTGCAGAAGAAGGAGAATTCATGGAGGAGAAATCTGCAATAGAAGGAGAGCCAGTGCTGCCTCCTGCAGCTTCCCAGAACTCCCTGCAAACCCACAACCTCTTGTTCAGTTCGAGGTGTTTGGAACACAATTTTTTTTTTGCGCTGGTGCACTTAAGCACTGTGCAAAATTCACTACGGTATAAAGAATTAAAAAAAAAAAATTCCCCATTAGGGGTTTTGTCTCTAATTTAAGAGAGGCTATTTAGTCTCTGCTACATTTTAGCAGACCACTGGATTTGGAGGTCTATGTGTATGTGGATATGTATGTGTATGGATTTGTGATCAAAATCAGACATCCAAATCGTGTGTATGTGTATGAATTTGTGAAATTTGTGTAATCTCCATCAGGTGGCACACAGGGATTGATTTCCTCATTACACAAATCCAGATCAATCTCATATGAAGGAGATTATATAGGTAGCGTTTGAATAAGCCCAAAGCTGAGAGGGGCAGCAAGTTTAAAACAAAGAGAGGCGTGGAAACCCTAGCTAGACCTATGCACGCACCTGCCAAAGCCTCCACGCACCTCCCATATACTCCATGCACTCCCCAAAGCATCCACGCACCGCATAAAGAAAACAAGCAAAAACGGCTCGACCTGTACAAAAAACGGTGGAAGAGTATTAAAAAAGTGGCTAAAGCTATAGTTGTCCTCCATGCGCAGACTTGTAGAGCAAAAACGGCTAAAGCAAGGAGAAATAAAGTTGCGTCCAAAGGAAAATATTCGAGTTCCTCATGCCAAATCAAGATCAAAGCAAAAAAAAAAAACAGCGGTAGAAGTAAAAGGCGTTTATCAAAGCTATGAAGAGCAAAAACAAAGCGGTGTAGAAGTTTCAGATGCATTTTTCAAGCAAGAGAAACCCTAAATCAACTTTCTCTCCTTTGCAGACATGTGGAGCATCTACCAGGTCGCATTTTTAAAAAGTAAGTCGATTTTCCCTTTCAATAAATATTATTTGCTTCATTTGTCTACCAAGCGCCCATGTGCGCCAAGTTGGTTAGTGAATGCACCTTGGGAGTGAGAGGTGTGGGGTTCGAATCCTGCCCCAACACTCAAAAACTCATTTTTTGAAATTTGATGAATTTTTTGGCGGAACTACTAAATTTAGCAGATTTTTTGAATTTAGTTATAACTAACTAAATTTAGCGGAGAAATCCCTAATTTAGGGTAAAAAAATTTTTTTCTCCCATTCGGCCTATTTTTTCATTTTGGACATTTTTTTGCAAAGGAGACCCATCTAAAAATTGCATCTTCAACTTCTTTTTTTTGCAATTTTTAGCATTTTGGGTCGTATTGGGCTCAGGAGGCCACCAGGACCCGCGAAACAGAAATTTTTGCCTGCCATTCAAATATTCCAATTTTTTGAATGTAAATTATATACTGCTACATATTGTACTAATTTGCAGGTTGCCATAGTCAACTGCAAAATTTGTAACTACTCAGAAACTGGCAGAATTGTAATAAAAAACAATAAAAAATTGGTTCTGTAACACTCACGAGATCCTAGATCTCATTCGCAGCTGCTCAAAGATATACAGTGCCTCTGGTAAGCACTTATGGGTAAAGTCGCGTGACTACTACTACACTTAACGCGTAATATAGCTGCAACAACGTCGTTTGGGCATCGTCCCTTAAATCGATGGGGAGTAATAAGGTCACAGTGCACACACTATGAACCATCCCATCCGTCTGTGAACAATTGCACGACATAAATCCAGATTGAGAAATTATCCAAGTATATAGTGAAGTTATGCGCGCGTATGAGGATATTTCTTTGAGCCGGTGTCAATAATCACATAGACCCCATCAGTATTGTCTTGGTACCACGTATTGAATTCTTTCACGTACGTTAACGCCTCTTTCACGTACCGCCAGGTATATAGAAAGGGCGAGCTTCTTCCACGTACCGACGGGTATATCGGAAGGGCGCGTATATAGAAAGGTTTGGTATATCAGACTGATGGTATATAGATTGGGAGACCTAATACCTGGAGTGATAAGAGCCAAACCCTGTCAGTGATCTCTGCAAAATGGGCACCAATGCCCCCAAATTTTTTCTTCCGGATTCACAATTGCTCAGAGGAAGCAACTATGTTGCATGGAAGACAAAAATAAAGACACAACTTGAGTTTGAATAAATTTGGCCTCAGATGGTACTCTAACCAAATCACCAACTAATACAACACAACAACGACAGTTTGATAGAGTAGATCAGAAAGAAAAAATCATCATCTTGTTTGGAGTGTCCGACGATGTGCAAGCCCACATTCGAGATGCCACAATAGCAAAAGAAGCATGGGATAAGTTGAGCACAATATATGAGGCCAAGAACAAGAATGTCATACTAAATTTACAGAGTCAGTTACATACATTGAAGTTCAAGCAGAATGAGAAAATCAAAGCTTTCTTAAGAAGAGTTAGCAGAGTTAAGGGCTTCACTTCTAGCCCTAGGAGAAGAAGTCAAAGATGAATCTCTCATTCCCATTGTTCTGAGAGCTCTCCCTTCTTCTTACCACATTTTTGTCACAACTCTAAACTTGTCAGATACGACAATTAGTTTTGACAAGCTGGTAAACCTACTACAACAAGAGGAAGCAATGCACAATAAGGATGATGAAGAGGAGTAGGCACTATCTTCACATCAAAAATGGAAAGGAAAAGGTAAAGGAAAACCTAAATCCTATCAGAAGTCCCAACATCAGAATCAGTATCATGGGGAAAATCAACAGAAGAAGCAATGTCCAATTTGCAAAAGAGGACATGACTTAAAAGATTGTTGGTATAACACTTATAAGAAAGGTTCATCAAGCAAATCTAGACCACAACAACAACAATCTTACAAGGGACATTCTAACAACTATCACGGGTAGAAAAAGGGGAACTAGAAAAGAAGACCCCACCAGCAAGGTAATATTGCTGAGCAATAAGAACAGTCAGACAATGAAGACTTCTTGTTCACTTCTTGATCAAGTGAACCATCCACGTCATCTAGTGATGTCTGGTATGTTGATTCGGGAGCCACTTGACACATGACCGGCCACAGAGACTGGTTTATTTCAATGAGGACACGCCATCGAAAAATCATGTTTCGTTGGGAGATGATTCTTCATATACAGTTCAGGGGATTGGGAACATCTCTCTACCCCTTGGTTCACACAAATGCAGACTATCAAATGTCCTATATGTCCCTAGGTTGACAAAGAATCTTCTTTCAGTAAGTCAACTCCTAGATCACAACCTAAAAATTGACTTTGATAGTCAATCCGGCAAGAAAACGTGTTTGATTCGAGATAAATCCAGAGGCTCGAAAATAATTGCAAAAGCCTCAAATGTGGGACATATGTTTCAACTTGATTTCATTCACAAAAAATCAAGCACTTGTGGCTAAAAACTTCACCTCAGCCTAGTTGTGGCATCGGAGATTTGGTCATGTAAGTTTCAAATATCTCGAAACACTTTGCCGGTGTAATATGGTACATGGGCTACCATCTCTTCAGAAGGATACAAACAAGTGTCCTCACTGCTTAGCAGGAAAACAACACAGAGTTTCATTCTAGAGGAGTACATTCCGAGCTCATGGTAAACTTGACCTGGTTCATACCAATCTTTGCGGTCCACTGTAGCCAAGTCATTCTAGGTTCCAGTACTTCATGCTTTGTGTTGACGACTATTCACGAAAATGTGGATTTTTTGTCTTCGCAAGAAAAGTGAAGCGTTTGAAACCTTCAAAAATTTCAAAGTAGCAGTTGAGAAAGAAACTGGTTGTCACATCAGAACTCTTTGCTCAGATCAAGGGGGGGAATTCACCAGTGATGAGTTCAGAGACTACCTACAAACTCACGGGATTCATCGATAAATGCCTCCTCCTCACACACCGCAGCAAAATGGTGTTGTCAAAAAGAAGAAATCGTACTATCATGGAAACGGTGTGATGCATGATCGATGATTTTGGACTTGTAAAGACATTTTGGGCAGAAGTAGCAAAAAAAACATTAGTGTATTTGTTGAACAGAGCACCCACAACTGCTCTTAATGGAATTACACCACAAGAAGCATGGTAAAAAGGAAACCATCCATTGCACACCTCAGAGTATTCGGATGCAAAGCAAGAATGCACATACCCAACCAACACAGAAAAAAATTGGACATGAAGTCACAAAAACTCATCTTCATTGGGTACAGTGAAGAGACTCTTGGGTATAGATTGATGGATCCTAAGACCAGAAAAGTCTACACAAGTAGAGATGTTGAGTTTTTTGAGAAGAAGGAAGTAGAGGCTCCTCCTCCTGACTCACATGATGTAGACATTCCACCAGTTATAAAAACAGAAGCTGATGTTCCCTCAGATAATGAAAGTGATGATGGGGATGATGGTGGTGATATGATAGAACCACGACCCATGGGAATAGCTCAGCGTATGCCCAAGTGGTGTACTAGCACGTTACGAGATACAAGAATGGATGTTGCACCGGATACATCCACCCCTGGACCACGAGACTCACAGTAAAGCAAGAGAAGAAGTTAACTTTACTTTGATGAGTAGAGTTATTAAATCAGATGAGCCCTCTACAGTCCAGGAAGCCCTGTAGTCAAAAGCTTGGAAAGATGTCATGGATTCTGAATATCAATCTGTGATGAAGAATAACACTTGGTAGCTTGTTGATCTTCCACCAGGGAAGAAACCCATTGGATGCAGATGGATATTCAAAACAAAGTACAAAGCAGATGGGACAGTGGACAAGTACAAAGCGAGACTAGTAGCAAAGGGGTATGCACAAAAAGAAGGCATTGACTATGAGGAGACATTTGCTCCCACAGCTAAGATCAAAATGATCAGGATGATCTTTTCTCTAGCTGCACAGTTTGGTTGGAAAGTCCATCAGATGGACGTAAAAAGTGCCTTCCTAAATGGAGATTTACAAGAAGAAGTCTACATGACTCAACCTGAGGGATATGTTGTACCTGGTCAAGAAACAAAGGTATGCAAACTTAGGAAATCTCTGTATGACCTCAAACAGAACCCCGGGCATGGTACATCAAGATTGATGAGCATCTCGTACAACATGGATTTGTTAGAAATCCATACAATCCCAATATCTACCTCAAAAAGCAAGGGGGAGATGGTGATTGTTGTTGTTTATGTCGATGATCTAGTCATCACTGGCAGTTCAGTGAAGATGATTGATGCAACGAAGAAAGATCTTAAGCGATCATTTGACATGACAAATCTCAGGCTTATGCACTACTGTCTTGGACTAGAAGTATGGGAGAAAGAGAATCACATCTTTGTTTCTCAGATGAAATACACCAAGACTACACTCGAGAAGTTTAGGATGATGGATTACACACCAATTACTACACCTATGGAGAACAGACATGCTTATCTCATTCAGATCCATCTCCCGAGGTAAGTGCAAATCTCTATCGGCAGCTGATTGGGAGTCTCATTTACCCGACCTTCACTACACCGATATCAGCTTTACAGTGAGCTATCTATCCAGGTTCATGCAGGAACCCAAAGTTTTTCATTGAAAGCAGCAAAGCGCATTTTGAGATATCTCAAAGGATCAGTGGATCTTGGTCTAGAATACAAGAAGAATGAAAACTTCTTCTTGACTGGATATTTGGATTCAGATCATGTAGGTAACATTGATGATATAAAATCCACTTCCAGATTTGTATTCTTTATGGGATCTGGACCAATATCATGGGGAAGTAAGAAACAACACTTTGTTTCTCGCTCTTCAACAGAAGCCGAGTATCGTATCGCTTTTGCAGAGAAGATTTCGTGAAGCAATTTGGCTACGTCGCATACTGGAAGGACTTGGAATACCATAGGACAAACCGACCACCATGTATGTTGACAATGAAGGTGTTCTCAAACTTGTTTGCAATCCAGTTTTTCACAAGAGAACAAAGCACATTGAGGTTCAGGTTCAATTCATATGTGAACATGTGTTGAAGCACAACATTCAGCTTCAATTTTGTCCAACTGCTGAATAATGAGAAGATATTTTCACAAAGTCACTTGCACGTGACAAGTTCGAGTTGTTCAGAGAGTTCCTCTCCTCATCTCTTTACATAATGCACAATTAAGGGGGGGAATGTTAGGATAAAATATTATTATCCTAATATTAATTATGCATAGTCCAGTTATTTAATTAATTTTATTAATTAAATAATAATGGTTATTTTGTTATGTATTGTTATATGGTTCATAAACCATATTTGTCTTTCATACATGTTGTTATATTGTTTTGAACAATATATTTGTTTGTATCTAATTGTTGCTTCCCGGATGTTATTGGAAGCTTGTGCATTTTGGAATTTGGTTGCACCTGTGCAACTTAATCTCCCGTGTGTATTTGGCTATGCAATATCTATAAATATTGCAGCCCATTCTCTGTAAAGGTTGGTTGATTGAGATTAATAAATTATACAGGCTTCCGTCCCTGTTTCTCAATCTTCAATAAGTTGGAGGAAGGAAAGTTGCATGTAGTCAAAGTGTTATACACCTAGCTAAGAAATACACTTTCCACTCTAGGACAAAGCATATACAATTAAGGTAGCATTTCATTAGGACAACTTTGGAGGAAGAGAAGTTGAAGCTAGAGAATATTCAAACCACTCAAAATCCTCAGTAGACATGATGACCAAGGTGGTCACAAGGAAAAACTGAAGTTGTGTTCAACTTTGGTTGGTCTTCACAAAAACTAGTGAAGGGTTGAGAAGCTTACTCAGAGTAAACTAGTCTCCAAGTGGGATATGATTAGCTTGTGGAGCTTGTTTTCATGTGATAAAGTGTTGGTAGTAGGGGTTTGGGGTCGCAATTTCCCAATTTTTTTAAGGGGCATTAAAACGTGCCCGATATATCGAAACCTGATTTTTTCATATGGGTGGGTTTTTTGACCCATAGGTTTATGGGACGGTTTTGGTCCATGGTTTTTATACCCACAGTTTTGTAAAACTGCTTAAATAGTTGTCTATTTATATGGTTTTGTGCATATGGTAGATATAATGTAAACATTGCATATGTGTTTTGAATTCGATGTGAATTCTATAGAGTTTGTTGAGCATAGCTCCAAATGCATTTGGGTATTGTATTGAGAGAGTGGTGGCTTGTAATAAAATCTAAGAAATTAATTCTTTGTGGACGTAGCCCGATTGGGTGAACCACGTTAAATACTATCTCTTTGTGTTGTGTTATTTTATTCTCGCACTTTTATTTGAGATCCTGTAATATTTTCTGCATATTAGTTTCTACTATTACGATTCTATGAGGGATTATTCTGCATATTTTCTCCTCCCTATTTCCTAACACTATGTGATTCCTTTTTATTATTTGAGCTCTCTAGAAATTATCACCCAATAAGGGATTGTGGACACCCTAAAATTACCGTTATGCACTTGTAATCATTCAAAACCTTATTTAAACCATTTTCCTATCTAGAATTAATTTGATTAATTCTATTACACCCTATCACTCACCTTAGCTAATTTACTATCAAATTAATTAAATAATTCACACATGTCCACTTTTATATTTAAATAAATTAAATATTCTCACATCCTATCCACCTCCTCAACTCAAGTTGACTAAAATTCATGACTAAAGCTACAAATCATTATTATAATCAAGAGGATGTGTTCAAATTAACTCAAATCATGCATTTGAGTTAACTAAAGATATCTCCCAAGTCATGGAAATCTAAAATCAATTCAAATTATTCCAAAATCTAACTATTCACAACACTTTTGGGTGAATATAATAAAATATATGAAATTGAAATATAAAAAACATGTGTAACCCCTTACCAACTCAACCATTACTCATCTTTACAAATCTAGAATAGTAATTTGGCTCTTCAATCAATCTAGAAACACAACTAAACAACTCAATCATGTTTAGTTATCTCCAAATCAACTCATTCTAAACTTAGCTTTTGGATTCACTTTCCTCAACTATAAATCAATGGTTTTCCTTTGAAAATCATCCACCAAAAGATTGATTTTTCATGTTGTCATTTTATGCATTTACTTGGTGAATCAAATTAGTCATTCATACCATTATGCTTCCCACATAATTTAAAATGAATCAATCGTGCTCATAGCTTGAATATGCCATCAATTTGGAGTATATTGGAGCATCCACAAATCAACAAAATTCACTAATCAAATGGATCCAACAAAGAGTATCACAAAACCCTTCTCTTTCAGTTAGATATAATTTGAAGTTACTTTGGGATTTACAATGGAAGGTTTGCATTTTGTTTTTATTGATTTTCCTCTTTTATGGTAATTTTCCATGGATTATATTCTGCATGATTGTGGGACTTCCACATATATACTTTTTTTTTGAGATTTTCTTTCACGAATATAACTTTTTCTTCATGTTATTTGTGGTTTTTAAGAGTCATTTTTAAAATTTCAGGGTATGTGGTAAAAAGAAATAGGGGAAAAGTAAAAAAATACAATCCTTTCATTATATTTCTTCATTTGTGTCCATCTAGCGGTTATACGTGCTAGCGTCACATGATTTGCACTAAGCATATCACTACACACACTATTGTCAAATTACATATGCTAACATAGTATTTTACGTTCTTCCGTAACATTAAAGTTTTTCTCACTATACCCTTCACGTGCTAGCATAATCTTATATGTGTTACCATAACACTAGATTTTATTTTCACGTACCTACATAACTCTCTACACGCTAGTGTAACCAGACTATTTAAAAAAATAAAATTACTATGCAAACGTGTGCACTTGATCGCACTACCATAATAAATTATGCCAACACACCTAGTTGTATGTGCTAGTTTTCTATATATGTTTTCTACTTGTATTATTTTTTTACATTGGATTAAATCATTTCTAATAATTGTCTTAGCATTGTTTCTTTAATATTTTTCTTGTCGGTTTTCATTAATATCTATCTAAACACTACTTTGATTTAATCATCGTATAATCTTATCTAACTAAACCATCCATGGATACTTTCTCTCGTGCCCTTTCAAATGATCTTGAGAATCATAAACAAAGAATTTTTCCTTTTTGGTATATATCATGTTTTTATTGTACAAAAACTACTAATATATATTGATTTTAGGATTTGTGTTGTACAAAGATTCCTTGAAAATTAAACCAAACTACTGATTCATTATATCCATGTTGCCTTAATCAAAGAAAACAAAACCAACTTAGTTTTAATAAATTTTATAAACTTGTATTGTAGGTTCCGATAAGGTTTTATTCCCATCTCGCTTTAATCTGTGGGAAGTACTTGGACATGGTCTTAAAACTCATAATGATGAGTACCACAGGAACCCCAAATTAGTTAGCACCTTGAGGGAACTGGCCATGACAACAAATACCCACACCTACTTGACTAGTACAACCATGATATTTAGATCTAATTTTATCCTTAGTGATGGCCCCATTTTGATTGATCGAATGGAGTTAAATATTGATTTATTAATCAAGGGGGTAAAATAAGGCCAGTGCTTATAAATTTTCTAGTCTACCACGCTCATTCGGATAACACTTGGTATTTAGAAGGACATCTGATATATAGGAATCTTGAATGACCAAACCAAGTTCTTTGAAATTTCTCCCTACTACCATTATTTTCATCCACATTACTGAATTAGATTAGTTTTTATTCCACATTCTTTTCTCTCATAAACATCATATTCTTATTCAAATCAAATTATTTCTTTTGGACACTCATTCCAAATTGAATTTACGACATCTAATCCTTACTCATTAGATTCACTTTTCAAAATTTAAGTACATCGTTCAATTAAAATCAAATTATAAGTCTCTTAATCTAAGAAAATCCATTTCAACCCGATTCTTATCCTTTGGTATTCACTTTATCAAGGTTAATCATAATCCACAATAATTCTTAGACTTTGGATACCCATATCCAAGTTTAAGCAACCTTTTCTAATTCTTATACTTTGACATTCACTTTGTCAAAATTTAAGCAGTCCATTCTCAATTTCTACGTCTTTTATTTTGACATTCACTTTCTCGAATTTAAGCACTCCATTCTCAATTTCTACGTCTTTTACTTTGACATTCACTTTGTAAAAATTTAAGCATTCTCTTCTTCTTTCTAAGTATTATGTTTTGACATTCAATTTTTAATAATTTCAAAATCTATTCTCTTTCTATAGTCTTTATATTTTGACATTCACTTTATCACAATTTAAAAAAAAATTCCAATCTCTAGGTATTACTTTTTACATTCACTTTATCAACATTTAAGCAATGATATCTGCTTTCTAAGTCTTATATTTTGACATTCACTTTTTTAAGATTTAAGAAATCATTTTCTCTCTCTAATACTTGTGTTTTGACATTCACTTTGTCAAAAATTAAGCAATCTCTTCCTTCTCTAAGTCTTATATTTTGACATTCACTTTGTTCACATTTAAGCAATCTCACTCATCTCTAAGTATTATCCTTTGATATTCCCATTATGAATTTTAAGCCAATCTAACTCTTATCTAAGTCTTATACTTTGATTTTCCAACTATCAATTTTAATCACAATAATTTTCAAGATCAATATCTACCTAAGTCTTATACTTTGATATTCAATTTATCAAGTTTAAGAAAAACCAATCTCAACACCTACCTCTTATATTTTTACATTCACTTTCTCAAATTTTAAGGTCAATCAACTTTCAATATGAATTATTAGGTAATTAGATATTTACTTTATCCAAACTCTAATCACATCCTCCGTCACATTGTCAAACAACTTCCACGCTCTCACTTCTTCACACATAATGTTGGAAACATGAGTTGGATATTATGACCTCTTATTAAAAAAATATAGAAATCATTTTCATATCAACGGTTCCAATGAAGAGGAAGAAACTAAACAACCCAAGGTTTCAAAAGTAAAATAAGCAAAACTTGATGCCCTTTTATGACTGAACAAAGATCAATTTCTTCTTCACATCTTTGTGATGGAATCCAAATTACCTTCAAAATTTGGTGATGAAAATTTGAAACATCTCGTAGAAAAACCTAAATCATGTAAAAAACAACAACAAAAATAAAGAGAAATCTATTGCTTCCTCAAACAAATCAATAAATATTTACTAGAAAAAATGAATGAAATGACGAAACAGATAGCTCAAATGGCTTCAAAAGTAACTAATGATTCCAATGAAGTAGAAACACATAAAGTTGATCAAAAGGTTGGAGATGTCGTGAATACCCCACGAGACTAATTCCACATTTGCATAAGAATGGAAAAACATGAAAGAGACCAATGTGGGGATGCAAAAGCAACGTAAAAAAATAAACTTTGAAGAATTATTCCCTTATTCTTTCAACAAGGACATATTACCCTTACCATTTCAAAATTATTTTAAAATTCTCAAGTTTGAAAATTAAAAAATAAAACATGATCCAAGGGAACACATTAAATAATTATTTATGGCATACCAAGAGGTGGAATATAACAATGTATATCTCTTATGATTATTCACAAAGAGTTTGGGACGACAAGCCTTAGACTAGTTTCTTCATCTTCGAAAGGATAAGTTATACACTTTGCATATCTCTCGAAGAAGTTTGTTAAACACTTCATTTTCAATTTGGACTCTAAGATTACAATGATGGACCTTTGTACTACCGAAAAAAGGACCGTTGAAAAATTTGTTCATTTTTTTCAATGATAGTGAGGAATCATGAGCCGATTCCTTGGTTCTATATCGAGAAACAACTAGTTAGAATTTTCATACCTAATATAAACAATGAACTATCATTTCATATTGATTCTTTTTCTTACCAGTTTTGAGGAATTCATTGAGAAGGGGACACAAATTGAAACAATCCTCATCGCAAAAGGGCTAATTAAAAATTGTTCCAAGAGTCAAACAAACAACAACAACAATGATCATTTTGAAGATAAATCAAAATACATCAATCACAATCTTAATGTTGTCAATGATGGGGTCATCGAAAATTGTAATGTGAATAATTTAGAAAACAATAAAAATTTACCAAATCAAAACAACCATTCATACTCCCAAGTAAACAAACTACTCCTCATGATTATAAATGATGACAATGTACATCATGGGAGAAAGTATTCGAGTGTTTTACATCAATTAGAAAATTTCAACATGGTTACTTACTCAATCAAAATACCCTTCTACGAAGTGTAACCAAAATCATCATGGTATAAAGAAAATGAGTATTGTGATTATCGTCAAATTGATAACCATAGTATGGATTGATATATGTAAAACCTTCATTAAATTCAAGATCTCATTGATGGTGGAGACATTGAAATTGAGACTCCATCGACTATCAAAATTCCCGATGAGAAGTTAAATGTGTTTCAAAACCTCTTTCCACAACATGGTACAAATGATAAAGCTCCAGATAAAGGACAATCCTCAAGCCATGTTGAGTTTAATTCCATTGTCTCCTTCATTGAAGAGTTACCTAACTCAATAGCCACATTCAAAATCCCTTCTCATAACTACACAGTAGTCATGCTAAAAAAAAAAGGTTTGGGTACCTACAACTAAGAAACCATTTGTGTCAACCACACTTCCAATGTTAAATCCTATAATTACAACCAATCCAAAACCAATGTCCAATGCTAAATCCTCTAGTTCCTATGATCTCGTCAAATAGTTATAGACAAGGCACGCACATATCTCCCTTATGTATATCCTTAAGAAATTCCCCACACTTAAATAAATCCTTACTCGTGCTCTCCAAGAGGCACACGTTCCTAAGGATATCAATACACAACAATTTCAAGCATGCATTGGAAATCTTTCAACTGTATCCCCATGTATTCATTTGGTCCTTAGGATGTCATAAATATAAACCTTTAAAACAACTAATCATTTTACATTGAGGATTTCATTACCAATCATAAAATAAAAATACTTCTCATAGACAATTGAGATACTTTAAATATTTGTTCTATGAATTTATTAAGATGTATTGGTCATACCAAAGAGATTTTGGGAGCTAATGTTATAAGCATTCATACTTATGATAACATTGAATGACAATCTTCTAGCACAATCACCTTACCCATACAAGTTAGATCGTGGATGTTGGACACCCTTTTTCATGTTGTAGATGTTGAAACCTCATACAACACCCTTTTAGGACACCCCGCACCGCCCGCTAAAACTCCCACTCGAGACACAAGAAAAACCTACATTTAGATAGGAACATTTATGGAATAAATGTTTTTTTTGTCAAAAGTGTGACTACAAACAGGCTTGTTAGCAGCAACAATTGTCACAATAAAAAAATTCAAGGACAAATATATTAGATAGAATAAAATTTTCCGTTATAACAAATATTGAGGACGACATATAAGTTAATGAGTGTAACTAAACCAAGTATAGTTTAAAATTTCCTTTAGGTGTTAATTTAATGAATAATTAAATTAACTCTAAGATTAAATGTTCTCTAGTAAATTTTAGAAGGTTTAAAGTGGCCAAAACAATTAAATACCCAAGGTATTTAATTCCTCCAGGTCTAAATAATAACCAAGGTTCACATTAACATGAGGTTAGGAAAACATTCACTTACCCCATAACATGACCCCCTAAAAGGTCAACCCAAGCTTTAGAAATAAACATTTAAGTTAGAAAGGGATAAATTCCCACTTACCCACTCTCAGGCTCATCTTGAACTTCAACCTGATTTTTCACACATTTAATGCACTTAACTTTTCCTAAAAACATTTCCATTAGATAGGAAATTTCTTCCCCTTTCCAATGATATAAAGAAGTCCTCCTAACTCCTCATATTTATTAAGTTATGGGAAGGTGGGACTAGGGATGAAAACATTTCCCAAAGGCGGGCTTGCGGGCTAGGGGAAGAAAATTTTCCTCAAAAGTGGGCCTATAGGCCTGGGGAAGAAATGTTTCCCCAAAGGTAGGCTCACGCAAGCACGGAGAATAAATTTTTCCCAAATATGGGCTGTGAGCTTGGGGAAGAAAATTTTCCAAAGCCGCAAGGGACACGTGGCACATTGTAAGCCCATGTGGGAAGGTGAGTCGACGGAGGTAATTTGGATTTCTAGCCGTTTTTTTTAAGGAAAAATGTTTTTAAAAAAATTCACGCCTCCGCCGAAGCCTAGAGACACAACGTGCCATGCACAAAATTTTCAAGTGGGAAAGCAGACCACTGGGAAAACTTAGGACTTTAATATTTTTGAGTTGAAAAACATCAAGGTTAAAACAAACTCCGCCCCTCTAGCGGCGCTAAGGATGCCGCGTGTCAAACCGAGCAAAGTGACAAGCGAGGAAGTGGGTTGGCAGGGGAAACTTAATATTTTACATCATTTCCAAAAGCTCCAGCAATCCACAAGCATTCCACAAAATATCTCACTCTCTTCCCAAAATTACAAGAGCTTAAAACCAAAAAAAGGTAACCAAAATGAAATCACCAAATGAAGTAACCCCAAAACAAGCCAAGGAATTCGAATAAATAGAAGAGGGAGAGAGGAGGATGAGGTGGCTCCATGTAGGATGCCACATCACTCATCTTCAAATCCACCTCACAAGTCAACTTCGAACTCCAAAGCACAATTAAAAAGGTGGGTGAATAAATGAAATTTTACTTACACACACAAACCAAGTCCACACCCCAAGGACCAAAATTAAATTCATGTAAGACAATGCAATTAAAACTTACAATTTATCTTCCCAAAATACATAATAATGCCTAATTTTGACTCCCCAACCATAGGTAAGGTTGGTATACAAATTTAAGAGGTGTGGGGCAAGTTTAACTTGTCCCACAAGCCTCAAAAATCAGCCCTTAAGGACAGATCCGAATTTCAAAGGAAGGTGGAGTGTTTCACACTTAAATCTACTTAAACATTACTTACAACACATAAACCAAGAGCCATCAACTCTAATAAATGCTTTCTTTTGACCCAATTAATTAATATAGCAACATGATTACTCACTAATCTTGACACCATTTAAATAAATAATAAAAGGAAATACATCACCAAATAATCACATACAAGATTAAATAAAGAAAACACAATAAAATAATACACATAACCCCTTGGTCACATTTAAAGGTGATTCCCCCATGGAAATCCCTAGAAATAAGCACACACAAACACACATAACAAATACACGTTGTCATGGTAACCTTGTTGAATTCATCTAGGATTCCAATGCGGTTGGTCTCCAATCTCCCGATGTTTGTTGTGACATGTTTACCTGCAAAACACAAATACCTCATTCATCCTTGTGGCCACATTAAATCATCCAAAATAAATATACAATATAATTCCAAAGTCATCTATATATAAATCAAAACATCATCAATCAAGTAATGACATCATTTACAATTCCAACAATAACCATAGGATCATAAAATCAATTCAATTATCTGGGTCTACTCAATATGAAGAAATAACACATGTTCAACATCAATATAAAATGTCTCTGATAATCCACATGCATCATATATGAATCAAAATCAACCTTTGTCCATGCTCTCTAAAGTCTAACATCATACCAGCTCAAAAGCTACAGTAATGTCCATAAGTATAGTCAAGAGTATCATAATCAATATCAAAATCATCAAAGGGAAGTGGGCACTACATCCCCTCCCCTTAGACTCGACTTCCTCCTGAAGTCATTGGAGTAGGTGTTGAAACCGAACTCGTAATAAAGTAGCATCTTCCCATGTAGTTTTTGTCTCATCATATCTTTCCCACTACACCCAAACGTGGTTAATCTCTCTACCTAGAAGGCCTAGGGTCCCGCACTCTATAATGTGAACGGGCTACACCATAACCTGCCCCTAATCTTGCACTGCGCAAGAGATCCTATCTAGCACATGAGAAGGATCTGTAACATATCTTCTAAGTACTGAAACATGAAACACATCATGGATGCGAGACAAGCTAGGTGGAAATGCTAGACAGTAGGCCAAAGGATCGATACAATCCAATATCTCAAAGGGACCTACGAATCTAGGAGCTAACTTAGAAACTTTTCTCGTAATGGATAGGGATCTTATGTGGCCTAACATGAAGGAAAACCTTCATGCCCACATCAAAACTATGGTCGGTCCTATGCTGATCTGCATACTTCTTCTACCTATCATGTGCCTCCTGCAATCTCTATCTGATCATAACCACCTACTACTCCATGTCCTGCAATAAAGATGGCCCAAGAGAAACCTTTTCCTCTAACTTGTCCCAACTAAGAGGTGTCCTACACTCTCTACCATATAATGCCTGAAAAGGATCCATGCCTATCAAACTCTGAAAACTATTATTGTAGGAAAACTCCACCAAGTATAAATACTTCTCCCACCTCAAATGATGGTCGATAACATACATCATAAGCATGTCCACTAATATATGATTCACCCGTTCGGTCTATCCATCCGTCTTAGGGTGATACGACGTGCTGAAATAATCTTCATCTTGAGGGTATGCTTTGCATGGTAGTCCAAAAGTGGGAAGTATGCAGGAGAGGATCGTGGTCACAAATGATCTTTTATTGGATCCCGTAATCTAAAATTCTCATCTAGATATACCTATGCCACGCACTAGTTATATAGGTGGTTTTCACCTAATAAAACTGATCCCCTTTCATCAATTTGTCTACCGTGACCGGGATGTTTTTGTGTTGGTATCTCGACATCGGTAGCCCAACAATGAAGTCCACGGAAATGGTGTCCCATTTCCATTTAGGTATAACATGCGGAAAGAGAAGGCCAACTGAATGTTGATACTCAACCTTCACTTTCTAAAAATCTGGACACCATGACACAAACTAAGCCACGAATCTACGAAGTCCCCTCCAGTGATATAACTGTCTCAAAGTGGCATGCATCTTCTTCACCCTGAGATGGGCTGAATAGGGTGCACAATGTTCCTATATCAATATTTCCTTCCTCAATCCTCCATCTCTAGGAACATAAATCTAGCCTCTTTACTGGAGAAGGTCATCTACCTCCAATGAAAACCCATCAAACTTCCCCTCAAGGGGTCTCTAAGACTCAATCTCCACTCTAGCTGCAATGTAGAAATTGTCATGAGCAAGTTTCTCTAGAATCCTGCTCCATAAATTTGTGCTCATTGAAGTGGCCATAACCACATGTCTCCTTCTACTAAGAGCATCTACAACCACATTCTCCTTCCCCTTCAAATGCTCTATCTCCATATCATACTCACAAAGTAACTCCATCCAACGCCACTGGCAAGCATTGAGATTGGGTTGCATGAAGAGGTGGCAAAAACTCAAGTGGTTAGTCCCTAGTGTGAATCTCTGACAAAGAAGGAAGTGTCTCCATCGAACCAAGGCATGCACAACTGTTGTAAGCTCAAGATCATGAGTCAAATAATTGAGCTCATAATCCTTGAGTTTATGAGACTCAAAAGTAACAACTCTACCCTCCTACATCAACACACCTCCAACTCCTTCGAGGAAGCATCCATGCATATGAAAAAATCACCCTATGGATGCAGTCTGCACTGCAAGAATCGACGCTATTTTGAGGCATTCCTTTAGTATTATAAAGGCCTGCTCACATCTATCTGACCAAACAAACTTCTTCCCTTTCTGCTGAAGGGAAGTGATGGGGTATGTAACCCGAGAGAAGTCTTAAAAAATCTCCTATAATATCCTGCTAAACCCATGAAGCTACGCACCTCAATCATACTAGTGGGTGCTTTGACCAATCCATAATAGCTCAAATCTTGGAAG
This sequence comes from Taxus wallichiana var. yunnanensis, assembly GCA_018340775.1. Taxonomy (NCBI): domain Eukaryota; kingdom Viridiplantae; phylum Streptophyta; class Pinopsida; order Cupressales; family Taxaceae; genus Taxus; species Taxus wallichiana. The sequence continues at coordinate 733,302,071 of CM031243.1, read as the reverse complement.
GATTGACTATGATACCTTCCCTAGAAATGATGTGGCCCAAATACTACACCTCTATCTGAAAGAATGCACACTTCTCTAGGTTCCTATAAAGCTGATGCTCGTAAAGACACTAAAGAACCTAGAAAAGTTTCACCTTGTGCTCCTCATGCGTACGCAAAGTAAATCAAAATTTCATCAAGGAAGATGAGCATGAAGCGATCCAAGAATGTCTTGAACACCCCATTCATCAAGCTCATAAACACTGCGGGGGCATTCATCAAACCAAAAGGCACCATGGTGAACTCGTAGTGGCCATATCTCATACGAAAGGTAGTCTTATGAATGTCTGCCTCCGTAATCCTCAGCTGATGATAACCTGACTTAAGGTCTATCTTGGAGAAAATTTTGGCTCCCTTCATTTGATCAAATAAATCATCAATGCATGGAAGGGGGTAACAATTCTTGATTGTTACTTTGTTCAGCTGGTGGTAATCAATACACAATCGTAGAGATCCATCCTTCTTCTTTATAAAAATCACCGGTGCACCCCAAGGGGATACACTAGGATGGATTAGGCCTTTCTCTAGAAGGCCCTCAAGTTACAACTTGAGCTCGCAGAGCTCAGGGGTGGTCATTTGATAAGGTGCTTTTGAGATAGGATCTGCTCCCGAACTAGATCTACGTGAAAATCCATCTCACGTGGGGATGGTAACCCCAGTAGCCCCTTAGAAAGACATCAAAAAAATCTCTCAAGATGGGATGGTCATCAAGTGATGGTCCACTAGACTCATCCTCCGATCAATCACTAATCGCGACGACAAAGATACATCCGAAAACCTTGTCACACACACTACTTAAGCCAGTGTGTAGTAGAGATGGTGCGAATGGAAATAGGTCTCATATCCCTTACTATCACTAACTAAACTCCTAGATCATCTGTACATGATATAATATTATGGTAACAATCCACCCTGGCTCTGTGTGTAGACAACCAGTCTATGCCCAAGATGACTCCATACGAAGCCCAAGGAAGGATAGAAAGGTACCAAATCCACTACACACTCCTTAACTAAGGAGTTTACACATATCTTGGCTCCATAAGCTATCTTGACGTCCCAACTAAGACTCTTCCTAACTACCACCAACCTACATCACTCTCCCAATGAAGGTGTAATAAAAGAATCGAAGAACCGAATCAAATGCGGAATGGTGGTAGGAATACCACTAATGCTACATGTCGTCTCAATCATGGTACTCTGGTGCTCAACCTAGCGGTTCTCAACCACTACATAGATCCGATGATTGTGCCCCATGTCACGAACAATAGGTTCTGAAATCTACGTCTTACCCTTTTTACTAGGGTTCTATGGGTAGTCTCTCCAAAATGTCCAAAGAACACCACAACTAAAACAACCGCCTAATCCTCTCCCATGAATAACAGTCTAGCCTATACTCTCAAGGTCGTGATGTGGATCCCAATGATCCAAGTTATGAATTGCTGAGGTATCTTCCGACGAGCTCCTACTTGGACCGAGCTCTTGGTGCACCCTATGTCTGAAGGGACCCTAGGGGGGAGCCCCATACTCGACCCTCCGTGCATCAAATCTTTGTGGAGTCTGTAAGGTGGGTGAGGCTATTGTTGTTCACGGTCTAAAAGATGAATGTGATGAACCCTATCCACCACAAGGAGGAGGAGTTTACCCCCTTTATTTTTTGTCCTACATCCGTTGGATGCATCTCTGAACTCTATCTCTACCTTATTATGTCTTTCCCTAGTCTCCTCTACTATATAGGCCCTCTCAACGGCCTCGGTTAAATTTTGTAGATAGTGGCTATGCACCACACCTCCAATGTCTAGATTCGGGCCCCGAGATGAACCTCGTGAATCCATACTTACTCATCCCGCATGTAACCAACATACTTTGGAGTAGATCTAGAAATAGACTCTCATACTCACCACCATCAAAGATGCATGTCGAGGTCGTGAAACTCATATATACTCTATTGTATGAACCTCTGTGATAAGTACCTACTCCTAAACCTCTCCTCAAAGATCTCCCGTAACTAAATTTGAATCAAGCCGGAGCTTTTGCTCCTCATTCCTCCATCAAACACATGCTCCATCCCTCAGAAGATGGATAGCAACATGAGATTTCATGTTGCTAGAACAAGATAGACCTTGAAGTACTAGCTCAAGCTCACTAACCAGCCTCTGCATGAAATCCATCTATGTCACCGAGAATAATGTGATGGTCGTAGCTTCAAGAATTCCCCGATATGGTCTATAGCTATAGTCTTATAACCCCTAGGCCTCTTTTCCTACTCATCTCTAAGCCCGGGGGCTTGAGACCTATCCCTATGTCTTGAAACCCAGTCTCCATGTCCCCTCTGTGGTGACTCTGCTCTGGCTGACTCCACATGGGAGTTCTCTCCTCTATGCTCCTCGCTATGTCAAGGAGATGCATGAGCCTCAATGGATGTCACCCTATCATGTCTGGCTGCATGTCCTCCTATGGACCCTCTGCGTAAAGCGGCATTAACATCCTGAAGCGTCTGTAAATTTTTGGTAGCATGGTTGCTACAGTATGATCTAGAGGTGGTAAGTCTAGGTCTATGTGAAAGGACCCCTCGTCTTGTGCACACCTCCTACACAGACCAAGGTGAGAGTTAGTTCATTATTCTAGGTTTTATTTAGTTTTCCATGTTTACTAGAATATGCAATTTTAAATTAAAGATGTCCTCTAGGTTTAAAAGTGTTCTAGGTTTAATATATTACTAGGTTTAATGTTCATGTCTTCAAGTTTTCTAGTGTGCCCAAGGGTCCAATATTTTAACCCACGACTCTAATACCAAGTGTAACACCTACTAAAACTCCCACTCGAGACCCAAGAACAACCTAGGTTTAGATAGGAACATTTATGGAATAAATTTTTTGATGTTGTTTAAAGCATGACTACAAACAGGCCTATTAGCAACAGTTGTCACAATAAAAAAAATCAAGGACAAATATATTAGATAGAATAAAATATTTCGTTATAACAAATATTGAGGACCACATACAAGTTAATGAGTGTAACTAAACCAAGTATAGTTTAAAATTTCCTTTAGGTGTTAGTTTAATGAATAATTAAATTAACTCTAAGATTAAATGTTCTCTAGTAAATTTTTAGAAGGTTTAAAGTGGCCAAAACAATTAAATACCCAAGGTATTTGTTTCCTCCATGTCTAAATAATAACTAAGGTTTACATTAACATGAGGTTAAGAAAACATTCACTTACCCCATAATGTGACCCCCTACAAGGTCAACCCAAGCTTTAGAAAATAAACATTTAAGTTAGAAAGGAATAAATTCCCACTTACCTCTTATCAGGCTCATCTTGAACTTCAATGTAATTTTTCACAAATTTAATGCACTTAAATTTTCCTGAAAACATTTCCATTAGATAGTAAATTTCTTCCCCTTTAAAATGATATAAATAAGTCCTCCTAACTCCTCATATTTCTTAAGTTACAGGCTGGCGGGCCTAGGGAGGAAAATTTTCCCCAAAGGCGGGCCTACGGGCCCGGGAAGAAATTTTTCCCAAAGGCGAGCCTGCGGGCCTAGGGAAGAAAAATTTCACAAGCCGCAAGGGACATATGGCACGTTGTTAAGCCCATGCGGGAAGGTCGGTTGTCAGAGATAATTTGGATTTCTAGCCTTTTTGTTGAGAAGGCAAAAAGTTTAAAAATGAGTCGCACCTCCACCGACACCTAGAGATGCCATGTGTCATGCCCAAAATTTTCAAGTGGGAAGGTGGACCGATGGGGAAACTTAGGACTTTAAGATTTTTGAGTTGAAAAACTTCAAGGTTAAAACAAACTCCACCCCTCCGCCGATGCCTAAGGATGCCATGTGTCAGACCAACAGTGATAGGCGGGGAAGCAGAGCCGGAGAGGAAACTTAAGATTTTGTGTCATTTTAAAATAAAAAATTGAAGGTGTGGGCCTACGAATCGAGGATGTTTATTTCCAAAAATGAATTGGCGGGGCTGCGGTGCCGTGGAGGAATCTGGGAAAAGGAAATTTTTGCAACAAAACTTCAGATGGCAATAAATTTTTACTGGAAGCTTGGATTTGGGAAAATGAGGACTTTTTGGAAAGGTATTGACCTCCTGTTCGCATAGAAAGCATAAAATTTTAATTTTGGAAAACTTAGATTTGTCAATTTGATGAAAATGTCTTTCCTACCATTATAATGTGAAGTGGACTTTTTAACTTAATAGAATTAATTCAATCTACCATTCTTTCTTCTTGAACATGCCAAAATAACATAGGATTGCACTTGGAAAGATTTGGATGGATTTTGTAGGGTTTAATTTATGGATTGAGTTTCAAAATGAGTTTCCTTTCCTTTATGTGAATTTGCATTATTTTTCCTCTTTCCTAATTAAATATGAACTGTGTAAATTGCAAGGGAAATAAAAACTATTTTGGAATGTGTTTTGATCATCCTTAGTTCATTTTAATATTTTATCTTGTCTTTCAATGTTGCAGGGTACTCTATATGTTTTTTCTGAGATTGATTTGCAGGTTTTACAGAGAATCCCAATGTAAAACATATTTAAACTCGGTTTGATCTATTTTCATTTACCATTCTCTAAATTTTTAAGTTCATTCCAATATAATTTGCAATTTTTAACTTTGCTTCATACAATACGTGAAAAGCAAGAAAATGATTCTATTTTCAAAAAATGCCAATCAATTAATACAGAGGAATGCAATAATTTTAACATGGGCATTTCCAGCCTTCAACAGAGAGTTTACAATATATTTACAACAACAAATTTTAGACAAGAGTAACACCATTTGATGGAAGTTAAATCAACATTCAATTAAATGAAACACTTCCTTTTTACATTTCTTCTTTGTTTTCCAAAATATACAAACTAAAACTTTCTCATTCCTTCTCACATTCAAATACAACTTACAAAATATACATCTTTCACACTCAAATGTAGGTTCCATTTCCAAAACATAGTAACTTTCCACCACAAATAATATTACAATGCCATCCACTTTAAGTTTGAAATTTCACAATAAGGAACCCAAAGAGAAACTACAAAAATTTTCTTCATCCTCAGCTCTAGAATAGCAACAAGAAGATTCAACATATATCTTTTGATCATAACAACAAAAAAGAGGAGAGGCAACGCTCTCCACCCAACCAAGAATTCCAATGAAGAGGAGAATACATCGTCCTCATTGGCCCCTAAGCCCCAACAACAAATCAATAAGAGATGTATTTCAACTCATGGCAACAAAGAGGCTTCCACAACACAAAAATAATTTTCACAAATAGAACACAGTCAAATACCTACTAAAGTTTTCAACCACAGGAAGAACAACAAACAATACCTAGCCTTCATCATGCACAAGCCAAAGGAGCAAGACCTATGGGGGAAGCTGCTTATACCTCCCAATGGGAAAATGGCTCTCCACCTTAATATAATCCCACCAATATATATATATATATATATATATATATATATATATATATATATATATATATATATATATATATATATATATATATATATATATATGTGGTTGTGTGTATATATATATATATATATATATTGGATATATATATATATATATATATATATATATATTGTGGTTGGTCTCAATCACCCGATGTTTGTTGTGACATGTTTACTCGCAAAACACAAATACCTCATTCATCCTTGTGGCCACATCAAATCATCCAAAATAAATATAAAATATAATTCCAAAGTCATCTATATATAATCAAAACATCATCAATCAAGTAACGACATCATTTACAATTCCAACAATAACCATAGGATCATAAAATTAATTCAATTATCTGGTCTACTCAATATGACGAAATAACACATGTCCAATATATATATATACACATATGTATATATATATATGTGTGTGTGTGTGTGTGTGTGTATACATATGTGTATATATATACATATATATATATATATACATATATATATATATACATATATATATATATGTACATACACACACACACACAAGATATATATATATATATATATATATATATATATATATATAACCATGTCAACCAACATATCAACATCAATATAAAATGGCTCTGATAATCCACATGCATCATATATTAATCAAAATAAACCTCAGTCCATGCTCTTTAATGTCTAACATCATACATACTCAAAAAGCTACAATAATGTCCTTAAGTATAGTCAACAGATCATAATCAATATCAAAATGTGTCGAAGGGAAGTGGGCACGACACACCCTTGGATACATGTCATGTATGTCATTGCTTCCACTTTCTATCATTATATAAAATTCCCTTAGAATGAAAAATAACTCACCTTGCTTATAGATGCCAAGCCTTTTGAATATTATACTCTTGAAGGAAAATATAACCATACAAAATATTTTCCTTATAAAAACATATTTGTAACTCCTGTTGTTATACCCATAAAATATTACAATTGTATAGATCATAACACACTCTTGCACTCTCAACCTTATATTTCACTGAAAATAAAAATCTCTCATAAAAGTATTGACGAGTATGATCTCAAAAATTCCTTTCATGTTGGTAATTTTATAGTCTTCATGCACTTTTGGAAGACCCAATGCTCCCCACCTTAAATTAGCCCCTATCTACCACTTTTTAAATACTCTATGGAAATGGTTTGGATATTTAGAATATGAACACATTCATGGATCTCGTAGACTTGGCTATACGAAGATCAAATGGCTAGTTATTTTGAATCCTCATACTATAGGAAGGCACACCAAATAACGAAGAACATGTAATGGAACAACATAATACTTTTTACAAAGGGATAAGGTCATCTAGAACCAATTTTGTACACAAAAATTCTATATTTTCATGGTCTAGGTTTTGAAACTTTTGAAAAAACAAGGTAAAATTTGATGTAAAAACTAGTGGTGAGGATATTGACTCCAATGTTGAGATAAGTTCCACACATATCCTCTTTGAAGAATTATCTGAGAAAAACCTATTCATTAAAACCCTCCCCATAAAAACTATTGAGTTTTACAATTTCCATCTTAGTATCCATGGAAATCTTTCAGTATGATGAGGACATCAAAGAGTTTCTCGAGACTCAAGACTCTATACCCTATTGGATAAAAATAAGGGTTTTGATATTAACCTCAAAACTTAGAATTAATTTGGTAAGGAACTTGAGTACACCACTACCAACGTAAAAAAAATCATAATAAAAAAATAAATTACAATCTCTCATAGTGAAAACCTCAATGAGGCACTATTTAAGAAGCAAAAATAAAAGAAAGAAAAAAATAAGAAAAAGAAAAAGGATGCATCTCCTACTCAAGAAATTTTTGAGGTGCCAAAGAGAGGAGACTCAATTCCTATCAAAAACATAGCCTACATCAACGTACAACATCCTTTGCAAATCAAAAATACTTGTAGAGAGAGACTATTACAATCAACATTGGTTAAGAAGAGAATCCTAAAATTCTAAAACTTAGTGCAATTTTATAACAAATATAAATAGAAGTATACATAACACTAATTGTTAAGTTTAAGGATGTTTTTCCATGGTCATAAAAATGCATGTCGGGTTTAGATCCTTCCTCAGTAGTGCACAATCTTGTGGTTCGCCCAAAAGCAAAACTAGTTAAGAAAAAATCAGGAAAATGCACCCTAACATGGAATTATTAGCTAAATAAGAACTTCAAAAATATTAGAATCAAACTTCATCATGTCAATTTATTAATTTAGAGTAGATATCTATAATGGTACCCAAGAAAAATAAGACACCACGGATAAGAATCTACACCGACTTGCACAACATAAACAAGGATTGTCCAAATGATGATTTTACCTTGCCCAACATTAATATGATTGTTTATTCTACAAAGGTTCATGAAATTTTATGTCTAATGGATGGATTTTTAGATTAAAATCAAATCCAAATTTCGAATATAATCAGTATAAATCAAACTTTACAACACCCTAGGGAGCGTTTTGTTATAAGGTCATTGCATTTGGCCTTAAAAACATAGGTTTAACTTATCAATGCATAATGATATTCATCTTCCATGACATGCTAAATGACATTATGGAAGACTATGTATATGATATCCTTGCCGATTCTAAAACAAGAGTAGACCATCCCGCTATATTGTAATGCATATTTTAGTGATTACGGGAGTACAAGGTAAGACATAACCCTAAGAAATGTGTGTTTGGTGCCACTTTAGGAAAGCTCTTGAGATTCATCATCTCATGGAGAGGAATTTAATTCAACACTAGAAAAGTCAAAGAAATCATGGATATCCCTTCCCCATAGAATCTACAATAGTTAAGAGGTATCCAAGGAAAATTCAAAATATTTACCATTTCATCTCACAATTAGTAGATAAATGTTATCATTTCAATCAAATTCTCAAAAAATATGTACGATTAAAATGGAATAAGGAATGTCGGTATTATTTCACTAAGTTAAAAGAATATTTATCAACTCTGTCGATAGCAATGTTACCCATTCAGGATAATGCCATACTTGTATATACATCCACTACAAAATATGCCATATGGGCCTTTCTTACACAACATAATGATAAGGGACCGGAATAAGTGGTCTACTACCTCAACATAACTCTTATTCCTCATGAACTCTAGTATTCATAGGTTGAAAATGTATGTTTGGTAGTGGCATTCACATTTCACAAGTTGTGTTATTACTTGGTTAATAATACGAATAAACTCAATGTTAAAGTAGATCCTATCAAATATCTATTATCCAGGCCTATTCTAATAAGAATAATGTCTATTTGGGTTGTTCTACTTAGTAAATTTGACATAGAATTTGTAAATAAAAAATTTTCAAAGGGAAAGCTCTAACAAACCACATTGCAACATCATTATTGGGCTTAGAGAAGCTTCATTTTGAATTTATAAGTGAAGAAATATTATATGTGGACACAAATCCTTTATGGAATTTATTTTTCATGGCTCTTACAACATCCATGGGTCACGATCTGGTATTCTTGTGTACAATTCAGATGGAGATATCATCCCAAAGTCTTATCGCATTGGTTTTCCTTCTACAAACAACATCACCGAATAATATGAATCCTTGATTGTTCATTTAAAATTTGATATATCTTAGTGGCTTGAATAAGTAACATTTTATAGATATTCTCTCCTGATCATAAAATAATTCAATGGATAATATCAAGTCCAATATGATAAACCTATTCCCTACAAGCTCACGATCAATAGTATCAAAGGTTACATTTGACCCATTAACTTGGAACAAGTTTGTCTTGCATATAACAAATCGAAGATTCCTTGCTACTATTACATCCCTTTTTGAATTCAATACACATCAAATGCATAGTGAGTTTCTCATTGAGCATATTTTTTGCCCACATACAATCTACATGAAGTCGACCATAGTATGTGAGATAGTTGGTACTAAAGAATCTTAGTACCATGACATCTACACTTTTATCCGAGATAAAACCTACCCTAATAATATGAATCCCAAAAACTAAAGATCCTTAGAACAATGTGCTTCATGGTACACCATTCTCATTGACACCCTATATAAAAGAGGATATGATGGGACTCTCTGAAGATGACTCGATCAGGATGAAGTTAACAAAATCCTAGTCAAATTAAATGTGGGTATTTGCGGTGCGCACACAAGCGACATGATCTTATCCAAAAATATTTTCCACTTAGGTTATTATTGGCCCTATTTTGAGTCTGATGCATGTAATTTTGTCAAGAAGTTCCAATCATGCTAAAGACACATAAATCTTATTCATGTGCCATCACAATACCTTGAACCTATCACTTCACGAGTTAGCCTTTTTTACGATCGAGGCTCAATGTAATAGGAAACATATATTCTACATCTTTTGATGTTCATACCTTCATTCTCATAGCAACTAAGTATTTTACTAAGTGGATAGAGGCCATGTCTTTTAAATACGTCACCGTTCAAACATTTCCATGTTCATTTTCAATCTTATCATATATTGTTTTGGAATCCCTTCCTCCATTGTCACAAGTAATGGCACATCCTTTAAAAACAATGTCAAAGAGTTAGCCAATTTTTTCATATCCAACTCAAATGGGAAACTCCATACTATTTGTTATCACAAAACCCAAAAATGTGATTTTTCTTTAAATTGAACTTTGGGTCAAATCACCTATTTTCTTGGTTGCACTTATTGTTTACATTGTTACTAGTAAAAATGAGGTATAATCCAAATAGTTAGTCGTTGTTAAGTGAATATAAAAATGAGTGATAGATAGGGTTTCTAGAATAAATTAGCTTGCCACCATAGCTATGGAATGATTTTGGGCTAGTGAATGATCTGGATTGTATAAGATCTTATTATGAAACTAGCATGTGACGATTTCATGGATAGGAGCACTGCGAGAGGACACAACCACCTAGGTGTTGGCATTTTTTCCTTGTGCTAGTGTATATGCAATAGTTCTAGATCTAATTATTTATGTGTCTCTTCTAGTACCTTTTATCTCACTATATGTCATGTCAATTTCATTATACCTCTTCTCTATCCCACTACAAAAACAAAATCTATCTCGCATGTATAATACTCAAAACAGAGTGAAAAATAAAATCTATCTACATGTATAATACTCAAGCACACATTATACTTAATGAAAAATAAAAATGAGAAAGTTAGATGACCACTGGTGGACACCCCAATGTGATCTTTCTTCCGGGCATTGCACTACATTTCAAACTCCATGTAGTATTTGTGGTTTGTGATTGAAATTTTGTCCCCTAAGCTAGGTTATCCTAGAGAAATTCATACAAAGAGATAGCGACCTACAAATACTTTATCCCAATGAAAAATGTGTGGTATCGAATTCATAATAGTCTCCCCCTATCCAAAGAATAATGCATCCAAAAATGAAGTCCCTTAAGTTTCTCTTTGTAAATAGTAGATATAGAAAATGACATTAATTTCCCCTTAGAATAGTTAGCGGGTGTGTGTGTGTGTGTGTGTGTGTGTGTGTGTGTGTGTGTGTGTGTGTGTGTGTGTGTGTGTGTGTGTGTGTGTGTGTGTGTGTGTGTGTATGAGTTCTTTGTTTTAATTTTGGCACACATTGACACTAAAATCTGACCTAGGTCATGAAAAGGAGATAAGAAAATGCCCCAAAGCTAAGAAAATTGACTAAGGATAAAATCTAGCAAATAGGATAGAAGCATCCAAAAGGACATTAACGCCAGGTGCTACTATCCTTTCGGGTGGTAGTGTTACGTCGAAAGAAAATAGAAATATAACAAGAGATAGGAACAAGGATCCCATGACTCAACTATAAAAAATTAAAATACTAGATGAAAGATGTGATAAGATTCAAATAAAGCAAGAAAAGGACTAAAGATATGTCACCAAAGATGCCTAGTTTCCAAACTTATATATCATGTATATAACAACATATTAGAGGCATAATGAAATAGTAAGATGTTCATATTTTAGTGTCTAAATTTTCCCCCTCTTTATTCTATTTGCATGAACTTCATGTAGCATAAAGGATATAGGAGAAGTGTACCTAAAGTGAGTCAAAGGATTTGTAGTTGGAATGTTTTGAAAGAATGTTGTAGCATGCGGAATGAAAAAGTAGAAAATGTTTACCGTGGATATTTGAGGGGAGGGAGCGATAAGGATCCTAAGAGTGTTCTTTACATACATGGAGTTATAATGATGTGTGTGTAGCTCCTTGGAATGTCATCTTTTCCAGAGCATGCTTGAGATTTGCTTCATGGTTTCTTGTGTTCTTTTCCTTTATTGGGATAGGATAGGACCTGTAAAATAAAACAAGTGTAGTCAATCCTCTAGGTAAACGAAATTGAAATGTAACTTGGAAAATATGTAAAAATATAAATGAAAATGAAAAAATATAAACAAAGTAGATAGAGTACACCTAAAACTCGATAGAGAAATGGATAGAAATTTATGCATACTTGTAGTCATTATGCATATGGGTTCATTGAGAGAGTTAAGAGTGATCAATTCTCAACCTGATTTAATCATACTAAGGATTTATGCATATTTTTTCCAAAATATGGATTTAAGCATCCAACGATAAAATTTAGATTTAAGCTTTTGTCACCACTAAGGGAAAGTGTATTGGGAGAGTGGTCTATTTTTCCCTCCAACCATTAAAGCTTCCCCATAGATAAGTTTCACTACAAGATGATCACAAACCCAATTTGTAACTTGCCTTAGGTGACACATTTCTATAGGATCACCATTGTTCTACTTATTCCATAGGTTTTATTCCCTTATTTGGTTCATACTTTGGTTCCTAAGAAATTAGTTAGTTCAAGTTAGGAATTAATTAGAATCTAAAACTATCTATGTAACTGTTAAGAATGGAGAAAATTGTGACTATATAACTGTTAAAAATGGAGAAAATTGTGACTATGTAACTGTTGAAACTTCTCTATAATTGTTTTTCCCCCAAGATAGGAGCACTTATATGGGAAACTAGCACCAAGACAATTACATAAATGCAAATGAGGAAGGCTAAAACTGGTTAAATGTTTTTCCCACATAAGATGATTATATAGACCACCAATTTGTAAATATTTTCAAAATTGCAATTCTTGGTCATTTTATGAATTTCTAAGAGGTGGGGAGTTCTTACTTCATTAGCAAATGTGTAAACATGAATACAAAACCATGAAGTATTATCCATTGCAGTAACCTCATTAATTGAAAGGGAAATATACTTTTCCTTTTTGAACAGACTGTTTTAGATCCTCCTTTTCTACCAGAGATTTATTTTGCCATTTCCAAGCCATTGGTGTCTAAGCAATGATATTGAGGAACGTAATGTAAGCCAATAACCTGATACAAAAATTTATTTTCTCCAAAATATAACATGGGTCTTCCCTTTTCAATAAATGGAATATGGTAGAAAACTGAATACTTTTTGCATGCATTTTTTTCTCCATAGCGTTGTTGAATCTTGTTATGATGGTGCCATCTTTTTCATTTATATTTTTAACATGTTTCTTCCTTTTCATATTCTTCTGTATTTTACATCCGGACACTCTTTTGCATCTTTCCATTTATGTATTTTGACTATGTTTCCATCCTTTTTCTTTTGGGAAATATATATTTTCCTACTATGATTTTAAATGGTGTCCAATTTGAGTTGCATCGTGTGATCGTTCCATTGTTTCCAACTACATATTTTGCATTGACATTGTGTTGGAACATCATTACCATTTTAAGGATTCATGGGTTCAAGAAATAGATATTTTACGGCCCATTCAAATTGGAAAGTCCTTCCAATTGTCGAGTTCATCCTATTTATTTTGACAGATTTTATTTTTTTCTTGGGGTTCAACTTGTGCATCTAGGCTCTCAGTAGGAATATCTTTATCCTCATGTCTCCTTTTTCTGGAAATAGACCTTGGAGTAGAAGCTTCCTCTATTGGTGTATCATGAGAATTCAATGAATCTTCTTGTACTTCTATGTCATCAAGGGACAAAATGTTTTCCTCAACATATAATGGATCATCAATATCTTGAAATTGATTATTTTGTGAAGGAATTTGTGAAATGTCTGCATATAATTTTATAAAATTATTACAGATATAGTATTAATTTTATATATAGTTAATTTTTTACAAATAGAGTACAAAGAGTTTAAAAAAGCATGAAAAACATGTTATATAATTATCAAATTCTGTAAGACTAAATAACCTGTAAATAACACATACCGATATTTTCAACTGATGCAAAAACCACCTTCATTTTTTGTGACTTTCCAAAATAGCCAAGAAAATTCTTTGCACCATTTTTTCAATCGGCCAAATTTGTAATCTTCTTACCCTAATTTCTTAAATCCATTGATATATCACTAAATTGAAAATAAGACTACTTAGGTTGAATTACAATTAAGGAAATACAACTCTTATGTTCAAAGGATCTAAAATTGGATGGCTTTAGGGTTAGACAGATCTGTTGTTGGACGGCTCTTGGGTTAGACAACTCTAGCCTCTAGGGTTAGACGACTCTTGGTGTTGACGGTTCTCGGGTTGGATGACTCGGGGTTGGATAGTTTGTGGGAGTTGGGGTTAGGCGGCACCGAGGTTGGACGGCTATGAGGTTAGGCAGTTACGGGGTTGGATGGTGTGGTGTTGGATGGCACTTTGGGTTGGACAACTATGGTTTTGGACAGCTTGGAGGTTAGACGAATACGAGGTTAGATGGCTATGGGGTTGGACATCTCTAGGGTTGGCCGGCTTAGAGGTTGGATGACCCTTGGGTTGGACGGTTGTGGGGTTGGATGACTTTGAAGTTGGATGGCTCTTAAGTTGGATGGCTTGAAGTTGCGGTTGTGAGTCCATATGTTGACAAGTATAGTACTAGTAGTCTATGTATACTTCGGTGAATATGCACATGGAATGATTTGAAACGGTGGCAAATTACATGCATAACGTCTTATATATGTGTAAATTCTAGGTGAAATGTACCATACAAGGGACGTGTTGGCCAAAATTTTTAGCAAATAAGTTAGTCGCCACTTGCTGAAAATTCACCAATTCGAATTTCCAAAAATCGGATATTTCACTTGTTTATGAAAATTCGCCACAAAAATTTTCCCTACTTTGAAATATGTTGTATTGCCACTTGCTTGCACAACATGCCCTTTCTCCATCTTATAGTTCACAAATAATGACATGATGTTGTAGGAGAGTATAGTTTCCCATTCCACTTACCCCCGCCTACCTCTTGTCCTCCCTCATACTCCTCCTTTGTCCCTCTTTCTCTCCTCCAATTTCTCTCTCCCTATTCGACTTCTTGATGCATCCCATTCGGCGTTTCCATCGTACATCTCACGTCACGATTGCTAGTGGATATTTACCTCTAGAAGTGAAACATCTTTATATATGTATGTGTGGTGTGGTTGAGTATGGATGCTCTCTCGAAATATGGTTACCTTCTTTTAGTGAAACTCAAAAATTTATGATGGGCGATCTAAATACAAATCATTTTTCTGTGAATAACCTATGGTTAGCATTAAATCTCCATGTGCTCGTCTCGAAATAATATGGTCAAACATATGGTTCAATGATAGACAAAAAGGCGGCGCGTGAAAGCCGACATACATGTATAAGTTGTCTATTCATTAACAAAGGAAAGCGGACCTTTCCATCAAAAAATTTCTCCCAAAATTTAATTAAAATATGTCAATAAAATTTCCATAATAATATTTATTATACTTTTATAGTCACATACAACGTGAGAACATACAAGAAGGTAGTTGACTTTTGATTAAATCTTTGCACTGCCCTTTTTATAACTTTTTAAAACAACGGGTTTTTCATTGATAAAAATAAAGTTTAAGATAAAGGTAGGTATTAGTTGTAGAAATAACTTTTTTGTTTGGATTTTGTAAAGGTTTGGATATGGGATGCTAGAATAATCACATTTTAAAGTTTGTATATTACATGTATATATAAATAAAAAATAATGTTTCGGTGTTAAGTTTTGGATATATTGTACATGAATAATCAATTTTTTATTTATTTTAGTGTTAATGTTTAAAATTTGAGTGTATGAATAGTCGACATTCTTAATATTAAAGTTTGGTATAGGATTCACCAATAATAGACCTTACCTTACTTAGTGCCAATGTGTGGCTATTGAGTGCACAAATAATTAACACTCTTCAACTTAGTGCCAAGGTCTTGATATATGGTACATGAATAATCAACCTTCATCGATTTAATGTCGAGGTTTGCATATCAAATACATGAATAAGCAATATTCTTTAACTTCATGTCAAGATGTGTATATAAGGTAAAGTAATTGACCTTCTTAAATTTAGTATCAAAATTTCAATATAAGTGAATGAATGATTGACGCGTAACCTTCTTCAATAAGTATTTAAGAAGTATCTATTTGAAAATTCAATTAAAACTCAAACAAACTCTCATTTCTTTTATATTTACCAAAAATTACACCCTAATAAATGACATCGAAACTATTTAATAAGCCCATTTCATTTCCTCGTGCCAATTAGAACTGTAATTCTCAGTACTCTCCCCTGCCCTCTCCTCTGGTATGATAAGTGTTATTATTTTAGAGGTTATCGTATTGCACATGTTTTTTTGGTATATAAATTTAAAAATTGAGTTTATGTTAGACTTAGGTTAGTGAATCGTATATTCCTGCCAGCTTGTGGCATTTTTCTGCTAGAATAGTCTATATGAATAAAAACAAAGTCATCCCGCTGTCTACCTGAATAAAATAATGTAAGTAGCTTCTTGAAAATATTATAACTATTCAGAAAATGACTAAAAATAAAGATACTTGATATAACTATTCAGAAAATGACTAAAAAATAAAGATACTTGATATTTAAATAATGCTATTAAAAGAACGACCGACAAAATGAATTCACAGAAAGACATGGGCAAGAATTTTTCAAAAATTACTAGTAAAGGAAAATATATGCGAAGGATTCACAAAGAAATTTTGAAGAACATTGACGAACATTTTCCCATCTCACTGGCAAAGTATTTTTAATTAGGAAATAGCTCAATTGACTGTAATTATTGTTTTACATGGGAGCTATTAATTGGGTTTGGTTCAGATCCAATAATGAGGGCGCTGATAGAATGATATTTGCTATAGTGAAATTTTATTCAATACAAATCTGACGCGTATAATACATTCAACTGGTCTGGCTTTAATAGGAACTCCAATTAATTATAGTGCGCCATATTATATCAGAGGTTGGATCACCGACCTGGCCTACTGTTAATTGTCAAAGAAATGCTCATCAGTGATCAATTATATCAGAGGTTGGATCACCGACCTGGCCTACTTGACTTGTATCCCACGCGGGAAGCAAGACTTTTATCATACATTACCACATATAAATACATACCCTCGCAACCTCAATCATAACTGCACTGCTGCAGCAGAAGCAGAAGCAGAAGCAGAAGCAATAGATTGCTCTTGGCAGGGAACAATATCCAGATACAATGGCCTTTCTAGTGGCTATGGCATTCTCTCTGATGGCCTTGGCAGCAGCTGAGTACGATCATTATTCATCTCCTCCCTATTATTACAAATCCCCACCTCCACCATCTCTATCTCCTCCTCCACCATATTATTACAACTCTCCACCACCATACCATTATAAATCTCCACCTCCACCATCTCCATCTCCTCCACCACCATATTATTACAAATCCCCACCACCTCCATCTCCATCTCCTACTCCTCCATACTATTATAAATCTCCACCTCCGCCATCTCCATCACCACCCCCACCATATGTCTACAAATCTCCACCACCACCCTCTCCATCTCCTCCTCCCCCATACTATTACAAGTCTCCTCCACCACCATCTCATTCACCCCCTCCACCATATTACTATAAATCACCACCTCCACCATCTCCTTCTCCCCCACCACCATACATCTACAAATCCTCACCTCCACCACCATACTATTACAAGTCCCCACCACCTCCATCTCCATCTCCTCCTCCTCCATACTACTATAAATCTCCACCTCCGCCATCTACATCACTGCCCCCACAATATATTTACAAATCCCCACCACCACCTTCTCCATCTCCTCCTCCCCCATACTATTACAAGTCTCCTCCACCGCCATCTCCTTCACCCCCTCCACCATATTACTATAAATCACCATCTCTGCCATCTCCTTCTCCCCCAACACCATACATCTACAAATCTCCACCTCCACCATCTCCTTCTCCCCCACAACCGTACATCTACAAATATCCACCTCCACCATCTCCCTCTCCTCCACCACCATACCACTATAAGTCCCCTCGACCTCCATCTCCATCTCCTTCTCCTCCCTATTACTATAAGTCTCCACCTCCATCTCCATCTCCTCCTCCTCCCTATTACTATAAGTCTCCACCTCAACCATCTCCTTCACCACCCCCACCATATTACTACAAATCTCCACCACCACCATCTCCATCTCCTCCTCCCCATACTACTACAAGTCTCCTCCCCCACCATCTCCTTCACCCCCATCCCCATACTATTATAAATCTCATCCTCCACCATCTCCCCTGCACCTCCATCCCCATACTACTACAATTCCCCACCTTCACCATCTCCATCTCCTCCACTACCATATTACTACAAATCTCCTCCACCACCATCTCATTCACCCCCTCCACCATATTACTATAAATCACCACCTCCACCATCTCCTTCTCCCCCATCACCATACATCTACAAATCCCCACCTCCACCATCTCCCTCTCCTCCACCACCATCCTATTACAAGTCCCCACCACCTCCATCTCCATCTCCTCCTCCATTCTACTATAAATTTCCACCTCCGCCATCTCCATCACCACCCCCACCATATATCTACAAATCCCCACCACCACCCTCTCCATCTCCTTCTCCCCCATACTACTACAAGTCTCCTCCACCGCCATCTCCTTCATCCACTCCACCATATTACTATAAATCACCACCTCTACCATCTCCTTCTCCCCCACCACCATACATCTACAAATCTCCACCTCCACCGTCTCCCTCTCCTCCACCACCACACTACTATAAGTCCCCTCCACCTCCATCTCCATCTCATCCTCCTCCCTATTACTATAAGTCTCCACCTCCACCATCTCCTTCACCACCCCCACCATATTACTACAAATCTCCACCACCACCATCTCCATCTCCTCCTCCCCATACTACTACAAGTCTCCTCCCCCCATCTCCTTCACCCCCACCCCCATACTACTATAAATCTCATCCTCCACCATCTCCTTCACCTCCATCCCCATACTACTACAAATCCCCACCTCCACCATCTCCATCTCCTCCACCGCCATATTACTACAAATATCCTCCACCACCATCCCCATTGCCACCTCCCCCATACTATTACAAGTCTCCTCCACCACCCTCTCCATCCCCACCACCTCCTTATCATTATAAATCTCCACCACCCCCATCCCCATATCACTACAAATCCCTTCCACCACCGTCTCCATCACCCCCTCCTCCATACTATTACAAATCCCCACCCCCTAGTTCTCCATCTTCTCCCCATATTATTACAAATCTCCACCCCCTCCACCATCCGTCTACTGATTCTTAGACTCAATCTCAAAGTGACTAACAAGAGGTCAGTTTCTATCACAATTGTTCTGCTGTTTAATACCGATTATGCTATAACATAATTTTTGTCTAAATAGTACATACTACGGCATTCTGAATCTAGAGTTCGTAAATTTTCATTTTAATTACATTTTTTAATAGAAATTCACGATAATATGTTCTAAAGAGCTAAAAAAACTATAATTTTGTCAATGCAAAATAAGTTATCTATCAGAAGTGATGGTGGTAGCCATGGATCTTTACGACCATGAGGAATTGCAGCCATTCCATTCTATTCTATTATATTCATTTCATTAAGATTTTTCTTTGCAATTCATAAAATGTTGGACAATGTATTAAGATTTTGCTTTAAAATAAAAGGGTCATGTAATGTGTATGAGGAAGGACGAGCCATTACAGATTGCTCCCATTTCATAAATATAACAGACGGTTATTACATGGCTTTAATATTTTATTCACACGACTGGTTTTTTAAACTTTGATGGCCAATAATACAAAGTCTTATTCTTTCTGCAAAAAAATAAAATTGAGTTCTTTAATATGACGCAAAAAAGGTGTGTAAACGTAATTGAAAACGACATTTCCTTTACGTTTATGGGCATTGAATACTAAAAACACAGTAAAAACCAAAAGATTCAAATACATTTAAATAATGTTAAATAATAAAATATAGATATTAATTTGTAGGTGTTTATTTTGGATTTGTGATATAATTTGATTTATTAAAGTGTTTTTGTGATGAAAAATGAAGTAGTTTTTAACTCTAACACACATTCAAGATATTATGATATTTAGATGAATAGTTAAATGGACATCAAATTTAAAATTTATCATTTTTATTGATATGTCACACTATTACACTCACCTACACATCAAATTTAAAATTAACCATTTTATTCTAGTCACCCACTCATATATGATTCAAGTCAAAAGGACAAAGTAAATATTAATTTTAAAAAATAATAAAAGAATATTTTATGTTTATATATGTGAGCTTTAGTCACTTAGTGCTCCCTCGAACATGGCATAAGCTTGTTCAATGTGAGATGAATTTACATATGTGAAAATTGTCAACATACACATCTAAGTTTTGCACCTACTATTAGACATGGAGAGTTTAGCTATTATTGGTGCAACTATGTTTCTTTGTATCAAAACATTTATTTTGGTATGCTAAGTGTTTTAAAACATGTTAGAATGAGAAAATAATGAGAGCCTATTAAGAACATATGGAATAGGATTTGGCCTAACCAACTAGGTATTCTATTAGTTTCAATGACTTGTATTGTTTGAGATTGGTTTCACATTAGGAATTTAGGCATGGTAATTTTTAGTTTACGGGTCATTTTTGTGATTTAAACCATTATATGTTTAGTAAAATTTTCAGAAAACTTTACATAACAACTTGATAAATCAATAAATTTCCATATATATATATATATATATATATATATATATATATATATATATATATATATATATGATTGATTGATTGATTGATTGATTGAAAACTATAAAAAAATGTTCATATATATGTGAAACAAATTATCAATGATATGGAAATTTGTACATAAGAATTTTGAATTAACAAACACCTTAAATTGAAATTCCAAGCATGATTTCATGCATAATATAATAGGGTACACACATGGAAATGGGGACTAAAAGGAGGTCAAAAGTGACAACTCTTTTGTGAAATAAGAAAAATATGAACTTTAAGGAATTTGACATGCATATGCTTCAAATTTGACAATTTGATAAGAACAAGAATCGTAGTTCCCATAATCTAGTTTCTAAACTACATTTTTTTCAAATAGTGAAGATTAATAAGTTCAAATGTATTGCAGACACAAAGTGGTCTTGTTTTTATGTCTAAAATATAACATAGCATTGTATGTGCACACCCCTCTCCCATCTACCCTCCCCCACATTTTTTTGAGTTTTGTAATTTATTTTGCAATTCCCTTCAGAATAAACGTTTCTAAGGTCGTGTAGTAGGTCCCGCTATTTTTTCTGATTTTCCAATGAGTATATTATTTATTACTAATTTTCAAAGAGGATGCATCCCAAAAATGAAATAATCATGTGTACACCCCCTAGTTTTGAGAAAAATAATCAAAAATAATTTTTTTCTTTTTAACAATATGTGTATAATAGAGTGTAGATTGTGTCAATGTATTTTTTTGACATTTGGATGAGCAGATCAAAAATTACATAGAAAACAATACACGTGTTTTACTTGAAAATGAAGACAACTTTATTGAAATAAATTAAGGATGAAAACCTAAACATATTAAGATTTTACAAAGAATCAACACAAATCTAAGACAAAGCTTGATGTCATAGTCATGAACTTTTGGAATATTGTCTTTAAAATATGAGAAAACAAAGTGTACACTTGTAGATATGAAATTATGCACTTTTAGTAATGTTACATCACGCTTCTAATATGTCATTGAAAGAATGACTCCTAAGTAAGAAAATTAGACATTAACAACATGTGTTTTGCTTGACATTGGCATTGCTTTATCTTTCCATTCTTTCGTCCTTCACTTTTTTAGAACTATCCCTTTACTTTTGGACAACACACAATGTGTTACCCAACTTTGTACTACCTTTTTATCTTTGGATATCTCTAGAAATTAGAACATATTAAGGGAGAAGGGCCCCCAGGTGCTACTGTCCCCTTTGGATGCTCATGTTCTTTTCCCTTGATTTCTTATGTTTAAAATGCCAAAACAATTATTATATTTTTAAACTTATATATTTATCACTTGGGGTCATCTTTTAGGGTTGTTAATGAAGAAATTCAAGCAAAGGAATCATATATATACATGACCTACTAATTATTCTAAAAGGAGGAAATAAGAGGAAATTGGGATATTGCTTTCTATCTACAACTTAGACCTAAAGGAACACTTGAGGACTACATTTTTGTTGCATTATTCAACTTTGCATAGGAAGGAAAATATTTGAATTGTACACACATTAACTTGGGGGTAAAGTAGTTATATTCCTCTATCTTGGTGCAACTTTGACAAGGGAAACCTAGCTTTAAGGGACATGATTCTATCACACACACACACACACACACACACACACACATACACACACACCATGACTACATTGCGCCTAAAATGTAGCACAGTTCTTTCTAAAAATTGCATTGGGGTGATCATGTCAGGTTAGTTTGAGTCAAGCACTTGCATATTTTATTTATACTAATGTGTGCTTGATCCTTGTGCAGGTGGATATGATTGTTTTTAAGTATAGGTGTGATAGGAAAACCCTAAAGTGAAGTAGATGTGACATAGAGGAAAGTTAAGGTGACACTATTAAACATTGAAATGATCAAATATACACTCTTTTCTAGTACACTAGTACCCGAGCAGACACTAACACCCGGGGCACTATTGTCTATACTCAAGAACTAGTATCTAGAAAACTTATAGGGCATTGTCTCCCGGAAAAGTATGAACAGTCTAGATTAAACCTGTTCCATCATCACTCCAGACCAAATTTGGTACAGATAGCCAGATATTAGTTAAGTTGATCTTATTCTCTAGTTTTTTGTACTTACTTTTCATTACATGTTTGTATTTATGTATTTCTAATATATCCGATTGATCACTAGTTCTCTAAACTTTATTTAAATCATGTAGTGAACCCAACCCTCTCATTGAAAATTATATCCCTAATTGTAGTGAGCTTAGGTTTTCTTTGGTTGTGAACTTTAATATCTTTCATTCATCATGTTGAATCTCAAGGATAATTATCAATATATATCTAGCTTTCCCAATCTCCCTGAAATGTGACCTTGTCCTAGATTAAAATATAGCTCGACTAACTAAAATGAAACTTTTAACTCGACATAGTCGATAATTCTTAACAAAATATCTTATTACGAGAAGACTAATATATTTGTACATTCTTAATGTTATTTAATTGAGAAAGCTAGATCGATTCTGATCATTGTTGATTTATACTTATACAACAATATACGAACCTAAGTTGAAGTTTCAAATCCACGGAGTGAAAAACATAACCGCACAACAAAGAAAAATACACGAAGGAAGAAAATACCCGTCTAATAAATAAAATATCGCATAAAGAAGAAAAACATTTGCAGAACAAACGCAATAGAGTAAAAACTTTGAAAAACTAAAGAAAACCATAGAAAAAACCACAAAATAAACCAAATATTAAATAAATTTGGGTCTCGAATACAGTTGGAAAAGACAAGGATAGAGACAGGTTGTCAATAATGCATTGGCTAAGATAATTAAAGACCGACACTACGAAAAATAGTTATACATGTTGCTTTATGATTCAATCACACATCGCAATGCATAATAACTACGTGGCTTTGATTAAATGGTTCATTATTTTGCACCTGAAAACAACTCGATAAGATCAAAAATTTAGGAACATTTTATTGGCTCATTGTTGACAACTATGACCAATGATTATGACATGTGAAAGAACATCGATACATTCTATTGGTTTGCATTTTGATAAATTTTATAAAAATGACAATTGTGAAGATGATGTCTAAATAGTATTGATTAACAACGTCGCAACTAAAAAAAGATTGGCATCACAAAAATGTATAAGACTTGGCGTGATTTCATTTGTTTGGGTTTCACATTTGGCAAAAGAAAAATTAACAAAGTTTGAATCCACAAAGAATGTGGAATGATCTGATTAGATTGTACTTCACAAAACTTAGAAGAGATGGACAAGGGTCTGATATTGGGAAGTTGTTTGTTACTATCTTATCAATTAAACCTTCACAATAGTCGAGGGGTTTGACAAGTCAATAACACACAGACTTCTCATATTAGCTAAAGCTTCGCAAAAGGAAAAGGGATCAAGAAAATTCTAACACGTTGAATGACACATGGAGAATTTTAATTGGCTCGATGTTAGCAATATTATATATTGCATTATGTCGGGCAAACTTAGAACATAGAATTAATTATTCCTAAGGGAATTTTCGAGTCCAAAACATATAAATAAGAAACACAACTATAAAAGAGAGAAACACAACAAAAGTGGCCTAGAATTACATAAGATAGATAATTTAGCTTGAAACACCATTAGAACTTACAAGAATACTTAAAATTTTCTCAATAACATTAATTTGGTCTTGTTACTATATAAATGTAAATAGATTTCGATTAAAAATAGACACAGACATCTAAAATTGCGTATTTTATTGACTTATTCATATAATTGGGTATTGTTAATAATACAAGCAAATATTTTTACAAATATACATAACAAAATATGTCAAATTCATTTATTTGCACATTTTTAACAATATAAACAAACAACTTAACTTACTTTTATTATCTTTTGATGTTTACGCTTTTTTCTGATTTTTTTCACATAAACTTATAGAGCTTTTATAGACCGAATAATTATCTGATACTACTCACGGGAATTATTTTATCAAATTCCAACCTAGAACCAGGAAAATACACCAAACTATAGCCACACTTAAGAGAATTGTGTTATGCACCCCAATTATGTTCACCTTTCCCTTGCTAGGACCACCCAAGGTTGTAATTTGTACCCCTGGTTAGGACACCATTGGTGCCCTCTCTCTACCCACTTTGCCTACCTATGCCTAGTTAACCTTGGAATTTACTTCCACATACTCAATTCATAAGATTCTTCGACTCTTTGTCAATATTCTTTCTTAGAATCACAATTACAATTTTTTGTCTCTGAATCAAAATGATTCAAATAATAATGCCGCTCATGTTTTACATTCCTTTTATAGTTTTTCATTGCGCTTATTAAGCATCGCATTGGTTGTTCACACCTTTTCATAAATACATTAAATATATTTATCTAAAATATCGTGACATTTTATATATCAATAGCTATTTACAATGTTTTTTTCTTAATTCAAACTTGATCTTTAATAATCCACAAGTCTTTAATTCTTTTTAATTCAAGGATTTAGTCACATAATATCTCCTAGCTATCGTAGTTTCTCCCACACATATTCATTTAGCACATGGGATCTTAAGTTTATTGTTCATTCCCAAATAATTATTGACAATGATCCCCCATTGTATATTCAAGTTCACATTCATAATGTGCTTGTTAAGCATGCTTTGGTTGATAATAGATCTGGTCTTAATATATGTAACATCTCTTTTCTATCAAATATAGCTTTCTATTACTTATTTAACTCCCTCTACTCTATGTATTCATGGTTTTGATAATACACCTAAGCAAGTGTTGGGAGAAATCACTCTACCCATTACTATAGGACCTTACACTCTTAATGTTCTATATCATAATATGCCTAATAATATCAATTATAATATGCTTCTAGGTCGTCCTTGGTTACATATTATGCATCCAATCCCTTTTACCCATGCCATAACACATAAGGATTTTGTAACACCTTCTTCCATGGAGAATTTTATAATATATCCCACACCTCATGTTGTTAATATTTTTATATCCCTCTCATACTTGCTAGTGAAGATAATACTTACCGTATATATTATTATCCTCTTGTGATGGACTACGATTTTACTGATTTACATGATGAAATGCCAATTGGCACACATGATACTCATACCTCTATGTCTCACTCTCATACAAATGGGGTTTGATCCTAGTGCATATTGATGTACACTTACCCATATCTAGATATTTTCCCATATGGTAGTTGTTACATCTACAATACCTAAGGTGTGGGGATACACTCACACCCCCTTCACAATGTCAACCTAACCATGGATTTCAAATATGTTCCGTGGAAAAATCTCAATGTAACTCTAATGACCCTATGGTTACTGAATTCAATGCTACATCACTTGTTGTAACTTCCCCACCATAGGTAAAAACACAGCTTTCCTTATTTGATAATGATTCATTATGCTCTCACTTTATAAATTTCTTTTCATGTCTCATATGTCATGGATACACCTCATCTTGTTACATCCATAGGGGAAATCAATCCCCTATTTCCACATTTATGTATATGATTTCTTTTATAGTCATAAGTGATGAGCCCAAAAAATAGCCCATTTAATACAAGATTTGGCATTATTTTTCCTTAAATACATTAGATAAAGTGGATCTAAGTGTAATTTATAAACTAATGGTTTATTTATAATGAAAAGAGAGTATATATATCAAGGTTGTTTCTTTAAAATTTATTGTTAGCTATTTCTAATGATTATTGGGAAAATATGTCAATTTGTGCATATGTAGTCCATACTAAGCTATAAATGATTCTGAGCATGAAGAGTACACATACATAAATAATTATGGAGAATATTTAGAGCTTTGCAATTCTATGAGCAGCTCCTTAGTATAGGTTTGGGGAAAAGTGAAAATATTTATAAAGAATATACACAAACCCAAATCTAGTTCAATATTCAGTTTCCTCTCAAAACTTTATGAAATATCAAAAAAGAATCATCTTGATTGAAGTTCATATGAAAAATTTATAGCCATTTTAGTCTCAAGCCGAGTCTACTAGTCTCGGCTTCGAGTCTACCACCACCTCAAATTCTACTAGTATAGCTATGGATTTAAATAGTATAGCTTTGGAGTTTAACATTATAGCTTCATAGTTAAACAATATATCTTCGGAGTTGAACATTATACCTTCGGAGTTGGAAATTAGAGCTCTGGAGATGAATATTAGAGCTACAGAAATGAACATAACTCCAAGGGTGGTTTAAGAAGTATTACTATCTATTTTTGGAAGTTATTATAAAAATATATATTTCCATAAGTGTTTTATTATTTGTAAAATAAAGAAGAATCAATATTCATTTTGATTCTCAACAATAAAATAAAAAATTTGGATTGTTAGTTAGAGTTAGATAAGCTCTCTCCATATTTTGTGGAGATTGATGCTTTATGGATAGATTGAAATCTTAGTTGATAAGATTTGATTGAGATGTATGCCTTAAAATAAGGAGTGGGTTGGAAGCATGAAATTATAAATGCAACCTCCCACACCAATGAATGTAATCTCCATTATTTTGATCAATTCATTTTTACCTTTGTTCCAACTAATTTGTAAATAAGTGTTGATTAAAATCCTCTTATAAGGAATAAGCTAGCCACTCATTACAAGGAAGATGGATCTATGTGTTTATGTTTATTTATTCATTTTGTAATTATCCATTTATTGTAAATTATTGTATGTTTCTTTGTAAGCATTATTTTATTACAAATTTTGTTTTGAACTTTGTAGGATTTTATGTGTTTATTAATAATTTTCAATTTAGTAATTTCGTTTTCTATAAGTGTGACATTTAGTTTCATACAAGTGTAGATTTCAATTCATGCAAAAAAATTAATTCTCGTATGTGTGATATTTAATTTCCTAAAAGTGTGCTTTTACATTTTGAAAGTGTGGATTTTTCTTACAGGGGGACTTGCTAAATATCTATTTTTCCTATTACATATTGTCTTCGGAGACCATCCTTGGAATGACATTATACAAATTAAGAGGATTGGAAACCCTCATCAATAGGGGATGGTACATATAAATTTAATGCTTTCTATCTTTCCAAATTGCACGTATTGCTTATCAATGTTCCACCTATTCTAGTTTCTCCTAATGGACACACTCTTATTGTTTTGTTATTACACTTACTACTTATACAATTAGAATCCTGGACTCTATAGGTTTCTCCCCTCACTATGTTGATACTATTCTATAGTAGTTCTAATGTTACCCTTTCTACCCGATGACGCACTCTTATGTTAGGTTCAAACATGACTATTGAGGGAGCACTTACCTACATTAACATCACTTTGCAGGATACACGGTGGGGTGAAACCTATTTTACCTTCCCTGTTCATAGGATTTCATATTCCAATAATACAAAAATATTCATATATTTACAAGCATATAATGACATTAGATTAGATCTTGGTTGGATGTATCTTTGCTTGCTTATATTATTCCATGTAGCCTTTTTATTATCATGATTAGCTTGATTCATAGTATGGTATATCGTTTTACATATACATGTGCATGTTCACATGGTAATTTGAGGTGAATGCAAACTATATATAGATTATTATATGATGCATGATGTTTAACATTGTTCTATACCAGCCTTTCGATAAGGATCTTGGGGAATCTACCTTTTCTACATTTTGTTGCTATTATTGCAATATTTACTACTTTCATTTCTATTTCAAATATATACATTTTGACATACTATTCATTATCTTAACATGTTAACGGGTACTTCATGTGTATCATTTATCTTACAAGCTTACTTCCAACCATGGTTATCTTATTATATTATTCTCTTGTGTCTTTTCTTGTATGACTGTGACTTATTTTCCATTTTTTGAGACTATGCCGTATGATTTCATGTTTTATTGCTTACATAGCCTTGAATGACTTGATTATATTGTGACATCAAGAGTGGTGTCCCATATTTTTCACTTGCTATTATGTTATCATGTTATTGTGTTATTTCATGTTTGACTAGTTTCTATTACATTTGTGACATGATTATTTTTCACTAACACTTATTCCTATCTTTCTTCCCATTTTTTTGCATGTGTCATGGTTTCTACAATGCATATACCTTATTACCATTATAGGAGTTCTTCTTTAAATGTTAACATTAGCTTTAGATTTCCTCCTTTGGGTTTTTCTTTCTTGCATCCATCTCACGCACTCCAAACGATTGGGGGAAATCATCAGTTATTATTTCACCCTCTCAGTAGTCTAAAAACAAGATACATAATGGTAAAGAATAAAATTTGATCAAACATAAGCTCAAAATTTGGTTCGAGAATCATACATGAGCTATAAATACCGAGGGACAAAAGCTCCCATATCATATAAGAAAAGTGGGCAAGTGTCCCACATGGGTAGTTTTTTCCTAGGGGAAAATTTAGACATTTGACACTTCAATCAAATTTTCAAATATAATTTTTACAAATAACTCACTAACATATATTCAAATCCAATTTACTATTTAGAACAAAGGAACAAAATCAATGACATGTTTCATACTTTGGGAAAGGAACTAATTACTCTTCTTTCTTAGTTTGTATTTTTCCTACGATATCAAATAAGGAGTGATACCTAGGGCATATGCAGAACAACAATATGTCCGGAACAAAGTGCCATTAATGTTTAGTACTATTGGTTTGGTGACCATATGTGGTGGCACTTATCCATGGGGAAGTGTTATTTAGATGAGGGAAAATCTAACGATCTCCCAACACTCTTCCTCTAGTGGCAAGATGTGTAAATCCTTAGAGTATTCACATCAATTCAGGAATTGATCACTCTTGAATCTTCCAACCATCTCTAAGGAAACAAACACATGAACAATCTAACCTTTCTCTCTCAGCATTTAGGTGTACTCTATCCTTGATTCACTTATTTTTCATACACATTTATATTATAATTTCTCTAATTTAAAGTTCAATTTCATATATCATGAGAATTGAATATACTTTTCTTCTTTTATAGGTCCATCCTTATCTAAAAATTCAAGGAAAATGGAACAACGATCAATCTCAAGCATAAAATGCTCAGGAAAAGGAAATATTTAGTTACAAACATAGGTATAATTTTTACTACATATACAAGTCACCCTTAGTGTTCTCATCTCTAAGTTTCCATAGTACACATCCTACAATTTCCATTTGGCATGCTATCGTGTACAATCTTCTTCATCTCTCTATAATGTACACTCTTCCTATCTACTTTACTCAATTAGTACTATTACATCATGCTTTTTGTATGTCATTAAAATCATGATTCCTAAGTAATAAAACTAGAAATTAACAACACTTTTTTGCTTTACATTGACATTTCTTTATCTTTCCATTCTTTTTTCATTTACTATTATCAAATTATCCATTTAATTTTGGATAATACACGATGCAAGTGTGTTACCTAACTATGTGTTAGCTTGTGGATCCTATTTTCATGCGAGAAAGTGTTGAAGACTGTACACTAAGAGTACTTGTACACTTTCCATAGATTGTCTCGCGGGGTTCGGGGTGCAGTCCCCAGAATGTTTGTTTGGGATTTAAAACATGCTCGATATATCGAAACATGATTTTCTCATATGGGTGGGTTTTTTGACCCATAGGTTTATGGGACAATTTTGGCCCATGGTTTTGATACCCACGGTTTTGTAAAACTGCTTAAGCAATTGTCTATTTATATGTTTTTGTGCATATGGTAGATATAATGTAAACATTACATAT
This sequence comes from Taxus wallichiana var. yunnanensis, assembly GCA_018340775.1. Taxonomy (NCBI): domain Eukaryota; kingdom Viridiplantae; phylum Streptophyta; class Pinopsida; order Cupressales; family Taxaceae; genus Taxus; species Taxus wallichiana. Next base: position 733,271,645 of record CM031243.1, on the reverse strand, counting down.
GTGTTTTGAATTCGGCTATGAATTATGTATATTTTTATGAGCATAGCTCCCGACAGATCTGGGTAATGCATTGAGAGAGCGGTGGCTTGTAATAAAATCTAAGCAAGTGATTCTTTATGGACGTAGCCCAAATTGGGTGAACCACATTAAATACTATCTCTTTGTGTTGTGTTATTTTATTCTCGCACTTTTATTTGAGATCTGTAAAATTTTCTACATATTATTTTCATTTTTACGATTCTATGAGGGATTATTCTCGCATATTTTATCCCTTATTTCCTAACAATTGGTATCGAGATCCTAGTTTGGTTTTCTCAAGTTTTGAATCGCAGGAAATTTTTATCTTGAGTGAGAGATATGGAAGATGATGGAAGATCTAGGGTTGATACATAATAAAAAAAGATTTGGTAAGGAGCTTGAGTACACCACCACCAAAGTTAAAAAAATCATAATAAAAAAATAAATTACAATCTCTCATAGTGAAAACCTCATTGAGGAGCTATTTACGAAGCAAAAATTAAAGAAAGAAAAAATAAGAAAAACAAAAAGGACGCATCTCCTATCAAGACATTTTTGAGGTACCGGAGAGAGGAGACTCAATTCCCTATCAAAAACATAGCCTACATCAACCTACAACATCCTTTGCAGATCAAAAATTCTTGTAGAGGAGACTATTACAATCAACAATGGTTAAGAAGAGAATCCTAAACTTCTAAAACTTAGTGCAATTTTATAACAAATATAAATAGAAGTATTCATAACACTAATTGTTAAGTTTAAGGATGTTTTTCCATGGTCATAAAAATACATGTTGGGTTTATATCCTTCCATCAGTAGTGCACAATCTTGTGGTTCACCTAAAAGCAAAACTAGTTAAGGAAAAACTCAGAAAATGCACCCTAACTTGCAATTATTGGTTGAATAAGAACTTCAAAAATGTTAGAATTAAACTTCATCATGTCAATTGATTATTTTAGAATGGATATCTATAATGGTACCCATCTCAAATAATACACCACGATAAGAATCTACACCGACTTCCACAACATAAACAAGGATTGTCCAAACAATGATTTTACCTTGCCCAACATTAATATTATTGTTTATTCTACAAAGGTTCATGAATTTTTATCTCTAATGGATGTATTTTAAGGTTATAATGAGATCCAAATTGCAAGAAAATCAGTATAAATCAAACTTTACAACACCCTAGGGCATGTTTTGTTATAAGGTCGTTGCATTTGTCCTTAAAAACATCGGGTTAAATTATCAATGCATAATGATAGTCATCTTCCATGACTTACTAGATGATATCATGGAATACTATGTATATGATATACCCGCCAATTCTAAAACAAGAGCAGACCATCCCACTATATTACAATGCATATTTTAGTTATTACGGAGTACAAGGTAACACGGAAATCTAAGAAATGTGTGTTCGGTGCCACTTTAGGAAAGCTCTTGAGATTCATCATCTCGTGGAGAGGAATTTAATTTGACACTAGAAAAGTCAAAGAAATCATGGATATTCCTCCCCATAGAATCTACGATAGTTAAGAGGTATCTAAGAGAAAATCAATATATTTACCATTTCATCTCACAATTAGTAGATAAATGTTATCATTTCAATCAACTTCTCAATAAATATGTACAATTAAAATGGCCTAAGGAATACTAGTATCATTTCACTAAGTTAAAAGAATATTTATCAACTATGTCGATAAAGAATGTCACCCATTCGGGATAATGCCATAATTATTTATACATCCACTACAAAATATGCCATATGGGCCTTTCTTACTCAACATAATGATAAGGGATAGGAACAAGTGGTCTACTACCTCAGCATAACTCTTATTGCTCATGAACTCCAGTATTCATAGGTTGAAAAGGTATATTTGGTAGTGGCATTCACATTTCACAAGTTGTGTTATTACTTTGTTAATAATACAAATAAACTCATTGCTAAAGTATATCCTATCAAATATCTATTGTCCCGGCCTATTCTAATAGGAAGAATGTCTAGTTGGGTTGTTATACTTGGTGAATTTGACATAGAATTTGTAAATCAAAAAGTAATCAAAGGAAATCTCTAACAAACCAACTTGTTGCAACATCATTATTGGGCTTAGAGAAGCTTCATTTTGAATTTCTAAGTGAAGAAATATTATATGTGGATGCAAATCCTTTATGGAATTTGTTTTTTCATGGCTCTTGCAACATCCATGGGTCACAATCTAGCATTCTTGTCCACAATTTGGATGGAGATATTATCCCAAAGTCTTATCGCATTGGTTTTGCTTCTACAAACAACATCACCGAATATTAATCCTTGATTGTTGGTTTAAAATTTGATATATCTTAGTGGCTTGAATAATTAACATTTTATGGATATTCTCCCCGATCATAAAATAATTCAATGGATAATATCAAGTCCAATATGATAAACTTGTTCCCTACAAGCTCGCGATCAATAGTATCAAACGTTACTTTCAACCCATTACCTTGAACGGGTTTGTCTTGTATATAACAAATCAAAAGATTCCTTGCTACTATTACATCCCTTTTTGAATTCAATACACATCAAATGCATAGTGAGTTTCTCATTGAAAACATTTTTTTGCCCACATATAATCTACCGAAGTCAACCATAGTATGTGAGATTGTTGGTACTAAATAATCTTAGTACCATGACATCTACACTTTTATCCGAGATAAAACCACCCCGATAATATGAATCCCAAAAACTAAAGCTCCTTAGAACAATGTGCTTCGTGCTACACCATTCTCGCTCGACACCCTATATAAAAGAGGATATGATGGGACTCTCTCGAAGATGACTCAATCAGGATGAAGCTAACCAAATCCTATTCAAATTAAATGTGGGTATTTGCGGTGCGCACACAAGTCGACATGATCTTATCTAAAAATATATTGCACTTAGGTTATTATTGGCCCTCTTTGAGTCGATGCATGTAATATTGTCAAGAAGTTCCAATCATGCTAAAGACACATAAATCTTATTCATGTGCCATCACAATACCTTTAACCTATCACTTCACAAAGTTATCCTTTTTCTGATTGAGGATCAATGTAATAGAAATATATATTCTACATCTTTTGATGTTCATTCGTTCATTCTCATAGCAACTAAGTATTTTACTAAGTGGATAGAGGCCATGGATTTGACATACATCACCGGTTCAAACATTTCCGTGTTCATTTTCAATCTTATCATATGTTATTTTGGAATCCCTTCCTCCATTGTCACAAATAATGGCACATCCTTTAAAAACAATGTCAAAGAGTTAGCCAAAAAATTTCATATCCAACTCAAATGGGAAAATCCCCAAAAATGTGAATTTTTCTTTAAATTGAACTTTGGGTCAAATCACCTATTTTTCTTGGTTGCACTTATTGTTTACATTATTCTTGGTAAAAATGAGGGATAATCCAAATAGTTAGTTTTTGTTAAGTGAATATAAAAACGAGTGATAGATAGGGTTTCTAGAATAACTTAGCTTGTCACCGTAGCTATGGAATGATTCTAGGCAAGTGAATGATTTGGACATGTATATTTTGGATTGTATAAGATCTTATTATGAAACTAGTGTGTGACGATTTCATGGATAGGAGCACCTAGGAGAGGACACAACTACCCGGGTGTTGGCATTTTTTCTTTGTGCTAGTGTATATGCAATAGTTCCAAATCTAATTCTTTATGTGTTGCTTCTATTATCTTTTATCTCACTATATGTCACGTCAATTTCATTATACCTCTTCTCTATCGCACTTGTTCCTACAAAACAAACTCTATATAGATGTATAATACTCAAGCGCAAATTATACTTAATGAAAAATAAAAATGAGAAAGGAAGACCGACTCAGGAGACACCCCGATGTGATCTTATTGCTAGCCATTGCAGTAAATTTCAAACTCCATGTAGTATTTGTGGTTTGTGATTGAAATTTTGTCCCTTCAACTAGGTTATCATAGTGAAATTCATACAAAGAGATATCGACCTACGAATACTTTATTCCAATGAAAAATGTGTGGTATCGAATTGAATAGTCTCCCCCTCGTAGTGAATAATGCATCCAAAAATGAAGTCCCATAAGTTTCTCTTTATAAATAGTAGATATAGAAAATGAAATCCCAATTTCCCCTTAGAATATTTAGTAGGTTGTGTGTGTGTGTGTGTGTGTGTGTGTGTGTGTGTGTGTGTGTGTGTGTGTGTGTGTGTGTGTGTGTGTGTGTGTGTGTGTGTGTGTGTGTGTGTGTGTGTGTGTGTGTGTGTGCGCGCGTGTGCGTGTGCGTGTGCGTGTGCGTGTGTGTGTGTGTGTGTGTTAGTTATTTTTACTTTTGGCACACATTGACACTAAAATCTTACCTAGGTCATGAAAAGGAGATAAGAAAATGCCCCAAATCTAAGAAAATCGACTAAGGATAAAATCTAGCAAATAGGATAGAAGCATCCAAAAGGACATTAACGCCTAGGTGATACTATCTTTTCGGGTGGTAGTGTTCTATAGCAAGAAAATAGAAATATAACAAGAGATAGGAACAAGGATCCCTATGACTCAACTATAAAAATTAAAATACCGGATGAAAGATGTGAGAAGATCCAAATAAAGAAAGAAAAGGACTAAAGATGTGTCACCAAAGCCTAGTTTCCAAACTTATATATCATATATATAACAACATATTAGAGGCATAATAAAATAGTAAGATGTTCATATTTTAGTGACTACATTTTCCCCCTCTTTATGCTATTTGGATGAACTTCATGTAGCATAAAGGATATATGAGAAGCGTACCTAAAGTGAGTCAAAGGATTTGTAGTTGGAATGTTTCAAAGAGTGTTGTAGCATGCGGAATGAAAAAGTACAAATTGTTTACCATGGCTATTTGAGGAGAGGGAACGATAAGGATCCTAAGAGTGGTCTTTACATACATGGAGTTATAATGATGTGTGTGTAGCTCCTTGAATGTCATCTTTTCCAGAGCATGCTTGAGATTTGCTTCGTGGTTTCTTGTGTTCTTTTCCTTTTTTGGGATAGGATAGGACCTGTAAAATAAAACAAGTGTAGTCAATCCTCTAGGTAAACAAAATTGAAATGTAACTTGGAAAATATGTAAAAATATAAATGCAAATGGAATAAGCTAAACCAAGCGATAGAGTACACCTGAAATTCTGAAAGAGAAATGGATAGAAATTTATGCATACTTGTAGTCATTATGCGTATGGGTTCATTGAGAGAGTTAAGAGTGCTCAATTCTCAACCTGATTTGATCATACTAAGAATTTATGCATATTTTTCCAAAATATGGATTTAAGCATCCAACGCTAAAATTTATATTTAAGTGCCTTGTCACTACTAAGGGAAATTGTATTGGGAGAGTGGTCTATTTTTACCTCCAACCATTAAAGCTTCTCCATATAAGTTTCACTACGATGATCACAAACCCAATTTGTAACTTGCCTCAGGGTGACACATTTCTATAGGATCACCATTGTTCTACTTATGCCATAGGTTTCATTCCCTTATTTGGTTCATACTTTGGTTCCCGAGTAATTATTTAGTTCAAGTTAGTAATTAATTACAATCTAAAACTATCTCGTGTATGTAACTCATAAGAATGGAGAAAATTTTGACTATGTAACTGTTAAAAATGGAGAAAATTGTGACTATGTAACTATTGAAACTTCTCTATAATTGTCTTTCCCCCAAGATAGGAGCACTTATGTGGGAAACTAGTTCCAAGATAGTTACATACACGCAAATGAGGAAGGCTAAAATTGGTTAAATGTTTTTCCCACATAAGATGATTATATAAACCACCACTTTGTAAATATTTTCGAATTGCAATTCTCAGTCATTTTATGAATTTCTAAGAGGTGGGGAGTTCTTAATTCATTAGCAAATGTGTAAACATGAATACAAAACCATGAAGTATTATCCATTGTAGTAACCTCATTAATTGAAAGGAAATATACTTTTCCTTTTAAACAAACTGCTTGAGATCCTCCTTTCTTACCCGAGATTCATTTTGTAATTTCCAAGCCACTGTGTCTAAGCAATGAGATTAAGGAACATTATGTAAGCTTGAATAACCTGATACAAAATTTTATTTTCTCTAAAATCTAACATGGGTCTTCCCTTTTCAATAAATGGAATACAAAGAGAAAATTGAATACTTTTTGCATGCATTTTTGTCTACATAGCTTTGTTCAATCTTGTTATGATAGGTGCCATCTTTTTCATTAATATTTTTAACTTGTTTTTGTTCCTTTTCTTATTCTTTTTGTGTATTTTACATGCAGACACTCTTTTGCATCTTTCCATTTATGTGTTCTGACTATGCTGCCATCCTTTTTCTTTTGGGAAATATATATTTTCCCATAGTGATTTTCAATGGTGTCCAATTTGAGTTGCATCGTGTGATCCTTCCCTTGTTTCCAACTACATATTTTGCATCGACATTGTGTTGGAACATCATTACCATTTTGAGGGTTCATAGGTTCAAGAAATAGATATTTTATGGCCCATTCAAATTGGAAAGTCCTTCCAATTGTCCAGTTCATCCTATTTATTTTGACAGATTTTCCTTTTTTTCTTGGGGTTCTACTTGTGCATTTGGGCTCTCAATAGGAATATCTTTATCCTCATGTCTCCTTTTTACGGAAATGGACCTTGGAGTATAATCTTCCTCTATTGGTGTATCATGAGATTTCAATGAATCTTCTTGTACTTCTATGTCATCAAGGGACATAATGTTTTCCTCGACATATAATGGATCATCAATATCTTGAAATTGATTATTTTGTGAAGGAATTTGTTAAATGTCTGCATATAATTTTATAAAATTGTTACAGATATAGTATTAATTTTATATATAGTTAATTTTTTACAAATAGAGTACAAAGAGTTTAAAAATAATAGATGAAAAACATGTTATATAATTATCAAATTCTATAAGACTAAATAACCTATAAATAATACATACCGATATTTTCAACCGATGCGAAACCACCTTCATTTTTGTGACTTTTCAAAATAGCCAAGCAAATTCCTTGCACCATTTTTTCAATCGGATGAATTTGTAATCTTCTTACCCTGATTTCTTGAATCCATTGATATATCACTAAATTGAAAATAAGACTACTTAGGCTGAATTACAATTAAGGAAATACAACTCTTATGTTCAAAGGATCTACAATTGCATGGCTTTAGGGTTATACGGCTCTATTATTGGATGGATTTTGGGTTAGACAGACAGGCTCTAGCCTCTCGGGGTTAGATGGCTCGATCGTTGATGGCTCTTAGGTCGGGCGACTCTGGGGTTGGATAGTCATGGGATTTTGGGTTGGATGGCTATGAGGTTAGACGGTTCTAGGTTGAACAACTCGGGGTTAGATGGGACCGGGCTTGGACGGTTGTGGTGTTAGATGGAAATGGGGTTAGAGGATGTGGTTTTGGACAACTTAGAGGTTAGATGACTCGAGGTTAGATGGCTCTGAGTTGGACATCTCTCGGGGTTTACCGGATTAGAGGTTGGACGGCCCTAGGGTTGGATGGTTGTGGGGTTAGACGACTCTGAAGTTGGACGGATCTTAAGTTGGATGGCTTGAAGTTGCATTTTGACACCAGATGTTGGACAGTATGGTACTAGTAGTCTATGTATACTTCGCGAATATGTGCACGGAATGATTCAAATGGTGGCAAATTACAAGCATAAGGTATTATATATGTGTACATTATAGGTGAAATGTACCATACAAGGGATGTTTTGGCTGAAATTTTCAGCAAATAAGTCACTACCACTTACAGAAAATTCACCAATTCGAATTTCCAAAAACCCGTATTTTCACGTGTTTACAAAAATTTGACACAAAATTTTCCCTACTTTGAAATATGTTGTATTGCCAACTTGCACAACATGCCCTTTCTCCATCTTACAGCCACAAAAATGACATGATGTTGTAGGAGAGTTTATTTTCCCATTCCACTTACCCCGGCCTACCTCTTGTCCTCCCTCATACTCCTCCTTTGCCCTCTTTCTCTCCTCCAATTTCTCTCTCCCCTATTCGACTTCTTCAATGCATCCCTTCGTAATTTCCATCATACATCTCACATACAATTGCTAGTGGATATTTACCTCTAGAAGTGCAACATATTTATATATGTATGTGTGGTGTGGTTGAGAATGGATTCTCTCTCGAAATATGGTTACATTCTTTTAGTGAAACTCAAAAATTTATGATGGGCGATCTAAATACAAATCATTTTTTCGTGAATAACCTATGGTTAGCATTAAATCTCCATGTGCTCATCTCTGAAATAATATCGTCAAACATATGGTTCAATAATAGACAAAAAGGCGGCACATGAAAGCCGACATACATGTATACATTGATGTTCATTAACAAAGGAAAGCGGACCTTTCCATCAAAATTTTCTCCCAAAATTTAATTAAAATATGTTAATAAAATGTCCATAATAATATTTATTATACTTTTATAGTCACATACGATGTGAGAACATATAAGAAGGTAGTTGACTTTTGATTAAATCTTTGCACCTGCACTTTTATAATTTTTTTCAAAAACAGTTTTCATACTGATTAAAAAAGTTTAAGATAAAGGTAGGTATTAGTTGTAGAAATAACTTTTTGTTTGAATTCTCAAAGGTTTGGATATGGGATGCTAGAATAATCACATTTTTAAGTTTGTATATTACATATATATATAAGTAAAAAATAATATTTCAAAGTGTTAAGTTTTGGATATATTGTACATGAATAATCAATTTTTTATTTATTTTAGTGTTAATGTTTAAAATTTGAGTGTATGAATAGTCAACATTCTAAATATTAAAGTTCGGTACAGGATTCACCAATAGTATGTCTTACCTTACTTAGTGCCAATGTGTGGCTATTGAGTGTACAAATAATTAACACTCTTCAACTTAGTGCTAATCTCTTGATATATGGTACAAGAATAATCAGCCTTCATCGATTTAATGTCGAGGTTTGCATATCAAATACATGAATAATCAATATTCTTTAACTTCATGTCAAGATGTGTATGTAAGGTAAAGTAATTGACCTTCTTAAATTTAGTATCAAAATTTCAATATAAGTGAATGAATGATTGACCTAACCTTCTTCAATAAGTATCTAAGAAGTATCTATTTGACGAAATTCAATTAAAACTCAAACAAACTCTCATTTCTTTTATATTTACCTAAAATTACACCCTAATAAATAACATCAAAACTATTTAATAATCCCATTTCATTTCCTCATGCCAATTAGAATAGTAATTATCAATACTCTCCCCTTCCCTCTCCTCTTGTAGGATAAGTGTTATTATTATAGAGGGTATCCCCACCTCCACCATCTCCCTCTCCTCCACCACCATACTATTACAAGTCCCCACCACCTCCATTTCCATCTCCTCCTCCTTCATACTACTATAAATCTCCACCTCCGCCATCTCCATCACCGGCCCCACCATATATCTACAAATCCCCACCACCACCCTCTCCATCTCCTCCTCCCCCATACTACTACTAGTCTCCTCCACCGCCATTTCCTTTACCCCCCACCATATTACTATAAATCACCATCTCCGCCATCTCCTTCTCCCCCACCACCATACATCTACAAATCTCCACCTCCACCAACTCCTTCTCCACCACCACCGTACATCTACAAATCTCCACCTCCACCATCTCCTCTCCTCCACCACCATACTACTATAAGTCCCCTCCACCTCCATCTCCATCTCCTCCTCCCCATACTACTAAAAGTCTCCTCACCCACCATCTCCTTCACCCCCCCCCCATACTACTATAAATATCCTCCTCCACCATCTCCTTCACCCCACCCCCATACTACTAAAAATCTCCACCTCCACCATCTCCATCTCCTCCACCACCATCCCCATCGGCACCTCCCCATACTATTACAAGTATCCTCCACCACCCTCTCCATCCCCACCACCTCCTTATCATTATAAATCTCCACCACCACCATCCCCATCACCCCCACCCCCATATCACTACAAATCCCCTCCACCACCATCTCATTCTCCCCCTCCTCCGTACTATTACAAATCCCCACCTCTTCCTTCTCCATCTCCTCCTCCCCCATATTATTACAAATCTCCACCCCCTCCACCATTTGATTACAAATACACTTCCCCTCCACCACCCATCTACTGATTTTCAGACTCAATCTCAAAGTGACTAATAAGAGGTCGGTTCTATCACAAATTTGTTCTTTTTTGTTTAATACTGATTATGCTATAACATAATTTTTTTTTCGAATAGTAGATACTACGGCATTCTCGAATCTATAGTTTCGACCTTTCATTTCAATCACATTTTTTTAATAGAAATTCACAATAATGTGTTCTAAAGAGCTTAAAAACTATATTTTTGTCAATGCGAGAATAAATTATCTATCGAAGTGATGGTGGTAGCCATGGATCTTTGCGGCCATGAGGAATTGTAAGCATTCTATTCTATTTTTTTCTATTCTATTCTATTCAATTCATTAAAATTTTGCTTTGTAATTCATAAAATGTTGGACAAAGTATTAAGATTTTGCTTTGTAATAAGAGGGTAATGTAATGTGTATGAGGAAGGACGAGCCATTATAGATTGCTCCCATTTCGAAATATAACAGATGGTTATTACATGGCTTTAATATCTTATTTACAGGACTGGTTTTTAAACTTAGATGGCCAATAATAGAAAGTCTTATTCAATATCAATCTATTTCTACCAAAAAAATGAGTTCTTTAATATGACCCAAAAAAGGTGTGTAAATGTAATTGAAAACGACATTTGCTTTACATTTATGGGGATTCAAGACTAAAAACACAATAAAAACCAAAATATTCAAATACATTTAAATAATAAAAAATAGATATTAATTTGTAGGTGTTTATTTCAGATTTGTGATATAGTTTGTTTTATTAAAGTGTTTTTTTATTGATTAACAATTTATTACTAGCAATCACATGTGTACAATGCAATGTGAATGTCGAATGGTATATGTTATTAGATTTAGAAAGATAGTTATTACTTTTGTAGTTGATGTTGATAAGGGGTGTGATTGACAATACTGATTTTCTATTAAAGCCAGAACAAATGTTACAAAATACATTAGAAGGGATGTTAGATAACATTTAGTTGTGTAGTAATGGAATACAAATGCAAGTGAGACATGTAAGTTTGCTAATACTTGCTCTCAATAATGCAGTAAATGTGAAGTGTTGTTGTCAAAGTAGATTGAAATAATGACTAAGTGCTTTAACATATCATCCCTCCATGAAACTAAAATGAGACAAAATATGTAATTATATATAAACAAATCTAAAATGGTTATGGTACATTCTAAATTTCTTTATTACCTCAACATGTTTTATAGCATCATTGTTAGAGCTATTTTGTGCATATATTACGATCAAAGCATTCCATGAGACCATATTTATTTGAGGTATTTTTCAAACAAAAAATGGTATATGTTATTTGTGTTATAGGGATAGTTTTTTTTTCGTAGTTGTGTTTTTTTGAAACTATGGGTGATTGATTTTGTAGTTGTATCTAAATATAGATGATTCACTTCATTTAAAAAGCGCAAACATGAGGTGTTACTCTTAAAACTATTCAAAATGCAAAAAGTGATATAATGTACAAAGATTTGGATGGAAACAACTATAATTTGCATGGTCCTTTCTTGGCATTTTAATTTTCTAGGTATTTGAGTGCATCCAAGACATTAAAAATGTGTTTTTTTTTGTTAACATAAAGAAACGGCAAACAATAAAAAGGAAAAATCAAACATGTATGTTGAAACATGTAATTTTGTAATTGTAGATATATAGACGAACCACTTCATTTAAAGGTTTCATCTCTTCATTTCAAACTTGTTACAAATTTGTACATATACATTTATAAATCTCATATCATGAGTGGTATCATTTTGTGGACTATTTTATTTGAACTTAACATGAGAAGAATTATATCATGAATGGTAGCCTTTTGAGGGTAATTTTATTTCGTAAACATGAGTAAATTTGACGAGTTTTCTTAATACCGTGGCTAGAAAAACTCTTCCACGTAGGAAAAACCCAAGTTGGGGAAACACAAAATGGGTTATCAAAATTATCCAGATGGATAATGTAGGGGAATTCATGTCCACAAACTTACAATTGCTAGAAATATCATGTAATTTAAAGGAAATATATTACTCAGTACACTCTATAAACAAATTTGTGGAAAGGGAAAACATAATGATTATGGAGATAACTCAATAAATGTTGAAATAAATTATTTTAAATAAATTATAAGTAGAAATTATTGGTACTAATGTAACAATATAAATAAAGTATTGAAAAAGACAATGCTTGATAAATGAAATGTGTATTGGAGCAGTATACATAGTGACCTCTGGGTCTTATGAAAACCCAATCATTGTATGGTTCAAAGTAATTATCTTATCTTAATGTTTCAAAGAAGTTGTAGAAAGGAAAATTTGGAGGAAAAACTCAATTCTCTAGAGTCAAGACAAATAATGGAGGAAAATTAATGGTAAAAGAGTTTGAATTACTGCAAGGCTTGTTTAACGAAAGGAAAAACCAATAATTATAATTGATAAGGACCAGTATATATTGGAAGGTTAAGGTATTTAAAATAAAATTTGGGAAGAGGTTTACATGTTGCAGTTCATTTGTTAAATATATGGTTCTACAGAGGAGTACTTGAAGAAGGCTAGTCGGGTTCAGAAACAACAAGCAAAACATCTCAAGCTTTTCAAATCTAAAGAGTATGTTTTAATTTCTTAAGATTGAATGATTAAGTGAATCATTTTCCTATCAGATATAGTAATAATATAGAAACCTATAGATTGCTTCATTTACAATCTAAAAATAAATAAAAATCTATGAGCAGAGTGCTAGATGAAAAATCAGACTTGAATCAAGTTGATTCTTGATAGAACAAGGTGAGGTGCACAAAAAGTGATCAATCAGGAGCCAAAATAGATGGAACCTCATTCTGAAGCTATGAATGCTTAGGCTTTAGACTCATTTATATCCCTCACTGGTAAACCTCACTCCATGCAACCCTCCAAGCTAATGTTTTCTTGAGTAGGCTAAGAATTATTTTATTGGAACTCTTTCACATGTGTCTATCCTCTGACCCTGGAAATCATGGTGCTAAAAATAGAGTGATAAGATATGACTACCCTCCTAATTATTATCTTTCATGTTTGTAGCCACACATTACTTGCACCAAGTGACAATATCTTGGTAGCATGGACTCTGTCTCTACACCCTCCGATATGTAGAATGGAAGGCATGTTCTTAACTTTAATATCCGATCTTGAACATCCATGGCTTTCCTCCATGTATCGGTATAGTCGACTCCTCAAATTCTTGCACCCAAGGTGGAGTCCTTCTGTAATTAGGTCAACATTGGTAACTACAAGTAAAAGCTTTAAGCTTTCATACTTCCTTTATTTACTTCTAATAACTAATATTCCACCTTAGATGTAGGATGATAATATTAAGCTCGTAGCTGAGAATTCAAAGTGAACTTGGGAACTTCTCTGTGAACTAAAGTAATAGGAGATGCTCAAATTTAAGCAAAGATCTGGATAGCATTCTGATTTGGACATTTAATAATTCAAATTTGTTAACCCCTCACTTTTAAACCTCACTCCATGCAGTCCTCCAAGTTAATTCTTTCTTGAGTAGGCTAAGAATTATTTTATTGGAACACATCGATAAATATATATTAATAAAAAAAGATAAAAGTATAAATGGTTACAATAAGAGGGTGGCTAGTTGGTATAACCACGCTGGTAAAAACAGCTCAAAAGCTAAACATGCACAACACAAAATAGAACCTCATTGACCAAGAACCAAAGCTATAGAACTGGTCATAAGAGGAGGCTAAGAAATATAGTTCTACTGTTACATACAAGTATAAAAGAATTTAAATGTGTACCTACATAATTCAATTTAACGCAGGGATTGACTGAACTTGAGAGCTTGAAGAATGAAATTATAGTGTTAGTATTTAAAGGTTAATGCATGCAAAAGCTATAAAATAAAATTTAAAAATAGTAAGGCCAAAGAAACATGCAAAATCAAAAAACAAAATTATTTAAACATAGTAAAAGCAATATTGTTAAAAATAGCAAAAGTAAAATTGTTAAAAATAACAAAACATGTCATTTAAACCGTCAAATTTGACAATCCCATGAATGTTCGCAAAACCTTTTCCCATAGGGGTAACGCCTTCACATAAATATTTTAGATTTTTCTAATTGAAAGAAATGGTGAATGGTCTCAATCTAATTATATTATTGTGGTGGGCTTCAAACAATCTTTTTGAAGAAAAATGGATTAGTTTTTAACTCTAACAATATTCAAGATATTGTGATTTTTAGATGAATGGCTAAATGGACATCAAATTTAAAATTTATCATTTTTATTGATATGTCACAAAGATTACACTCACCCACACATCAAATTTATAATTTTCCATTTTATTATAGTCACTCACTCACCTTTGGCTCAAATCAAAAGGATAGTAAATATTATTATTTAAAAAAAAAAAAGAAGATTTTATGTTTATATATGTGAGCTTTAGTCACGTAGTTCTCCCTCGAACATGGCATAATCTTGTTCAATTTGAGATGAAGTTACATATGTGAAAATTGTCAAAAACATATTTAAGTTCACCTACTATTAGACATGGAGATTTTAGCTCTTATTGGTGCAACTATGTTTCTTTGTATCAAAAACATTGATTTCGGTATGCTAAGTGTTTTAAAACATGCTAGAACGAGAAAGTAATGAGAGCCTATTAAGAACATATGGAATAGGATTTGTTAACCAACTAGGTATTCTATTAGTTTCAATGACTTGTCGTGTTCGAGATTATTTTTACATAAGCAATTTAGGCATGGTAATTTGTAGTTTATATTTCTTTTTGTGATTTACACCATTATATGATTAGTAAAATTTTAAGAAAACTATACATAACAACTTGATAAATCAGTAAATCATATATATACATACATACACATATATTTATTGATGGATTGAAAAACTATAAAAAAATGTTCATATATATGTAAAACAAATTATCAATGATACGGAAATTTGTATATAATAGTTTGCAATTTATAACCATATAAAAACTACTAGTGAAATTTTTTGAATTAACAAACATCTTAAATTGAAATTCCAAGTATGATTTCATGCATAATATAATAGGGTACACACATGGAAATGGGGACCAAAATGAGGTCAAAAGTGACAACTCTTTCGTGAAATTATAAAAAATCTGAACTTCAACAAGGAATTTGACATGCCTATGCTCCAAATTTGACAATTTGATAAGAACAAGAATCACAATTTCCAAAATCTAGTTTCTAAACTACTATTTTTTTTTCAAATGGTGGAGATTAAGAAATTTAAATGTATTGTAGACACAAACCGGTCTTGTTTTTATGTCTAAAATATAACATAGTGTCATATATGTGCACCCCTCTCCCATTCACCCTCCCCACATTTTTTGAGTTTCGTAGATTATTTTGCAAGTCCCTTCGATAAAATTTTGTAAGATCGTGTATTAGGTCCCACTGTTTTTTCCTAATTTTTCAATGAGTATTGTATTTATTACTAATTTTCAAAGAGGATGCATCCCAAAAATGAAATAATCATGTGTACACCCCTAGTTTTGATAAAAATAATCTAAAATAATTTGTATTCTTTTTAATAGTATGTGTAGAATAGAGTGTAGATTGTGTCAATTTATTTTTTTGACATTTGGATGGGCGGATCAAAAATTACATAGAAAAAAAAATACATTTTTTACTTTGAAAAATGAAGACACTATTGAAATAATATAAGGATGAAAACCTTAACATATTAAGATTTTATAAAGAATCGACACAAATATAAGACAGAGCTTGATGTCATAGTTATGAATTTTTGGAATATTGTCTTTAAAATGTGAGAAAACGAAGTGTATACTTGTAGATACTGAAATTATGCACTTCTAGTAATGTTACATCACGCCTCTAATATGTCATTAAAATAATGATTCCTAAGAAAGAAAAATAGACATTAACAACATGTTTTTGCTTTACATTGTTATTGTTTTATCTTTTCATGCTTTCATCCTTCACTTTTTTGGAACTATCCCTTTACCTTTGGACAACACACAATGTGCTACCCAACTTTGTACTACCTTTTTATCTTTGGATCTCTCCAAAAATTAGAGCCTATTAAGGGAGAAGGCCCCCCGCACTACTATTGTTCCCTTTGGATGCTCCTTTCCTTTTCCCTTGCTTTCTTATGTTTAAAATACAAAATCAATTACTATATTTTTAAACTTATATTTATCACTTTGGGTTATCTTTTATGGTTGTTAATGACGAAATTCAAGCAACGAATAATCATATATATACATGGCCTACTAACTATTATAAAAGGAGGAAATAAGAGGAAATTGGGATATCGCTTTCTATCTACTACTTAGACAAAAAGGAACACTTGAGGACTACGTTTTTGCTACATTATTCACTGCATAGAAGGAAAAAAATTTAATTGTATCACACACATTAACTTGGGGAAAAGTATTTGTATTCCTCTATCTTGGTGCAACTTATACAAGAGAATCCTAGCTTTAAGGGACATGATTCTATCTCACACACACACACACACACACACACACACACACCAAGACTACATTGAGTCTAAAATGTAGCACATTTATTTTTGAAAATCACATTGGGCTGACTGTTGTCGAGGTTAGTTCAACTCAAGCACTTGCATATTTTATTTATACTAATGTTTTCTTGAGCCTTGTGTAAGTGGATATGATTGTTTTGTGAGTATAGGTGCGATAGGAGAACCCTAAAGCGAAGTAGATGTGACATAGAGGAAAGTGAAGGTGACACTATTAAACATTGAAATGATCAAATATACACTCTTTTCTAGTACACTAGTACCCATATCGACACTAAAACCCGGGGCACTATTGTCTATACTCAAGATGTAACGCCCACAAAATTTTACACAGAAACCCAAGAACAAACAAAGGTTAAACATGAAAAATAATGGAATAATATTTTTTTGTTAAAGTGGCAAAGATGCCGTAAGGTTAACCCTATACTTCAAATGTCATCACGAATAACTTAAATAATATTATAAAATCAAAGAAGTATTTAATCTATGATTAAATTTTAAAAAAATATTTAAATCAATAAATCCTAAATTAAATTTAATACTTAGGTTTATAAGGTCAAAAGTTCCCACATTTACAAAACTATTAAATTCAAATCTAAATTAACAATGATGTCTATACATTTAAGGGAAAGAGACTACTAAAATTAATTTAAAGGAAATACAAACAATTTAATTAACTTACAACCCACACAAGTGGCCCCATTCAAGGGAAGGCCCATGTGACCAAATGATTATCTCTCACCCACCCCCACCTAACTTTTGTAGGGGACAATCTTTTCCTAGGATGGAACAAAGCTAAGCCCTTGCATGAAGGAATTAAACTCAACCCTAAAATCTCCAAGGAAGCCTTTATTTATTTCTTTTTATTCATTTCATTCATTTCTTTGTTTTTGGTTTTGCAGGTTAGTGGAAGATGGAAGAGGAGGAAGCCATGAGAGAGGAAGGGAAAGCTTGGGATGGATACACACATCCCCCAAAGTTATTTATTTTATTTTTTTCTCCATTTCTATCCTACCCTCTTCTAGGGTTGTAAATTTCTCATTTTATTGTAAACATGATTTAAAAGAATACCCATTTGGGTATTTTACATTTTTCCAAAAGATCTCTTTTCTTTGTAGTATTTGCATTTCTTTCCTTTTCTTATATGAGTAGATATACACAATTAAATTTCCCCCTTTTTGATATACAGTATGTTTACACACACACACACACACACACACACACACACACACACACACACAATTTGTATGTGTATATATAATATATGTAAAAATATTTCATTTCTTGAAATAAAATATACCCGAAAATGGGTAACCACATACAAATTTGTATGTGTATATATAATATATGTAAAAATATTTCATTTCTTGAAATAAAATATACCCGAAAATGGGTAACCACATATTATTATATGTGTGTGTGTGTGTGTGTGTGTGTGTGTGTGTGTGTGTGTGTGTGTGTGTGTGTGTGTGTACATATTTAATTTATAGAGTTGAAATTTAAAATTTTATGATCGCGGTAATAATCTTAACACGTGATCGATATTCATTTATAGGCCGTGAAAATTAATAAAATTGGTGGGGTTCGACCCCGCCCTTGATATTAATAAGTATCGAATGGTGGGGAGGGTTCGTTGACCCCACCGCTAATCCCATATAAATATGGGGTGGGGGTGGGGTCGGCGACCCCCTCCCACCCCTCTACCTAAACACTACACTATGCGGCCTAATAAACTTCACAATAATAAAACACGGTCTTTTTCTTTTAAAGATTTAATTACTAAAACCCTCACTTATAACAGCTTTTCTTTATCATGAATAATATTAATTATTATTACTAATAATAATAGTAAATATATATTAATATATATTTATTACTAGTAATATTTTAAACCTAACAATACTATTAGAGTTATAAGGTTATTAGTGTATTAAAATATTAATATATGAATAATATTAGGATATGCTATTTTATTTATAAAAAAACCTTATAGATTAAAGGAGTTCAATGTTAGGATAATAAGCCTAGGAGAGATTTACAAAAATAACTTATAAAACTAACTTAACTAAAATTACTTTCTAGCATGAATGTGGACATATACGTTTATTTTATTTTTTTAAATCTACCAAATGCTAAGTTAATCCAATAGTGATTTTCCTTACACAACCTATGAAAAGAAGTGATAATAAAAGAAAAAAAATACTTTCATTCAATCTTACGGTTAACTAACATTTATTCAACTAGTTTAGTAATACATTTGTAGTTACAATGCTTCAACTTATTTTCTTTCAAGGAGAAAAAAATAGCCATTTTCATTTCACAATCAAGTGAAACTAAAAGAATACTTTTTTATTTCAAAATAGAGTCTAACATATTACAATATTTTGGAAATAAAAGTATATCCACTATTTTGGAAATGATCGTATATCAAGGTCTACAACATTACAATATTTTGGAAATGAAAGTATTTTAGAAATTAATAAAGGTATATCCATTTCATCTTCATTCAAATCTCCCTTTCTTCAAAACAATAGAATATTGATTAAAAAAATTCACAACAAGTAATCACATTTGAAATTTTAATTTTCTCAATCCAAAGAATACAATAACTTTATCACAACTTACAATTTTACAAACCATCCACTCAAAGTGGAGATAATGAGAGAAAATGAAAGAATTATAACAAGGCTAGCAACAAGTCAATTTTTAAGTCTTCAATAAGCATGTCTTCACCCAAATGTAGCTCAAACTTTGGCTTTCTTCAACTTCACAATGGGATCACAAAACAAGGAAGGGGGAATAGGCAACACTCTCCACCCAACCTTAAATCCATTAAGGGGAGAAGCGATCCCCTTAATGGCCCTCGATCCCCAACCAAAGAACCATGATAGGCATTGAGCAACAATGAAACCTATCACAAAGAGGCTTCACAACAAAACACACATACAAGACATGTAACTCAACCAAGATCACATAACCAACATGTTTACACAAACACAACAAAAAAAAGGTTTGAGGATCAAACCAAATAGAGCAAGGGTTATGGGAGACCACCTTCTTATGCCTCCTAAGTGAAGTGGGAGTCTTACCCAAGCCTCCAAGTGCACAAAATAATCACACAAATCCTTATCTCTCCCTTGCAACATGTACAAAATCCATGAATCTCTTTTCTCTCCCCATCGGTAAGAATCGCATTCACACTCCCAGCAATTGCATGCCTCACATAAACTCCATTTTCCCTCCCCAATGGTCTCATAATCCCTTCTCACACACCCAACTAAGGCCAACTACTCAACCAACCCACACAAACAACATCACAAGACAAAAATACTTTTAAGAAACACAAAATTTCTTACAACAAACAAAATAGCATAATAATAAAAAGGTGGAGAGCCTACCTCTTCATCAAGATCCAAGAAAACCTTCACAAGACTCTTCAAATCAAAGCCAAGCAATTTCCAATAACTCCAAAAGCTCCAAAATCTAAAAGTGCACTAGAAGCAAAATGAGCAAGTAACCCCCATTCCAAAAAAATCACCAATAAATAGAAATGGGATGTGAGGATGATGAGGTGGATCCATGTAGGATGCCACTTCATCATTCCCCATCCCAACACTCAAGTCAACACACCAAGACTAAGAAACATTAATGTACAAGCAAGGACTATGACATCCCACATGGCTCAAAACTTGCACACCATGCTATCAAGGACATGATAAATTGGATTAGAAGGAAAGTGTAATTATTTTTCTTCTCTAACACTCAAAATTGGACAGACGTCAAAATTAAGCTTCCCACCCATAAGTAAGGTTTTGAGTCAAATTAAGAGGCATGTAACAAGTCTTGCTCATCCCACATGTCTCCAAAAGTTCCCCCAAGTCAAAATCCGAGTTTTTAACTTGGGGTGGAGTAAAACACTCCCAAATAACATAAATTTTACTTACACAAGGAATACAATATCTCATCATCACTATTTTTCACATCTCTAATTTGGTTAAACAAAACAAGAAGGGTTGAGTCTAATTAATGAACATTTACACATGTTAATAAATTGACAAATTTTCCAAATTTAAATACACAAAACATAAATAAACACAAAAGTTGTCAAATTCGGCCTCGTTGCTCAACGCTTGACATATTTCCACAGCTTGGTCCCCTATCCCCTTTGATTTTTGTGATAAAATTCCTACACACAACAAATACCTCTCTCGGCCTTTCGACCGTATTAACAACATCGGAACATATGCATATTAAATCAATGTTCATCATTCAACATTCAACACTTCTATTTTCCATCAATATGTCAAACTCTAAACATAACATCCATGAGATTACAATTATACTTAAAACATCCCAAAACATGATGTGTCGAGGGAAATTCATATCATGAAAATCAACATATATCAACTATCTAACATCACTATCTAATGCATCATAATAACACATAACATCATAGTGTCAATAATCCACATATCAGTATAATCTATCATCTACCGATCAATGTATCATAATCAAATTTCTAAACATAAGTCCAATAGTATCAATATCAAGATAGAACAGGGTTGAAAAGGAGGTGGAACTACATCCCCTCCCCCCTTAGAATCAACTTCCTTCTAGAAGTTTCTAGAATAGATGTGGAAACTAAGATCATAAAATAGTAGCATCCTCCCAAGTCGCTACAGATCATCGTACCTATCCCACTGGACCCACACCTGGTCAATCTCATTGCCTCAAAGACCCAGGATAATGCACTCTATGATGTGCATGGGCTCCACCGATACCTGCCCTTGCTCCTATACCTGCAATGCGGTCCAATCTAGAACATGAGAGGGATGTGGAATATATCTCCTAAGTACATATGCATGAAATACATCATGCACATGAGACATCTTTGGGTGACAATGCTAGACAATAGGCCAAGGGGCCAATACACTCCAAGATCTCCAAGGGACCCAAAATCTAGGAGCTAACTTAGAGCCTTTTCCACAATGGATAGGAATATTATGAGTCCTAACATGAAGAAACACCTTCGTGCCCACCTCAAAACTAAAATCTATCCTCCTTAGATCTGCATACTTTTTCTGCCTATCCTGAGCCTCCTGAAGCCTCGACGAATCATTCCAACCTATTGCTCCATATCATGTACAAAATATAGCCCAATAGAAACCTTGTCCTCTAACCTATCCCAACTCAAAGGTGTCCTACAATCTCTGCCATACAACACCTAAAAAGGAGCCATGTCAATCAAACACCGAAAAATGTTGTTGCAAGAAAACTCTACCAAATACAAGTACTCCTCCCACCTAAACTACTTGTCCATGACATACATCTGTAACATGTCCTCCAAGATCTGATTTACCCACTTTGTCTGTCAATTTTTCTTTGGATGATAAGTTGTGTTGAAGTTGATACTTGTACCAAGAAGCCACTACATGGTAGTCCAGAAGTTAGAAGTGTACAAGGGATCACGGTCACAAATGATCTTCCACAGAATCTTGTGCAATCTAACAATCTCATCAAGGTATACTCATGCTACTACACTAGTTGTATAGGTGGTCTTCACCGGAGAAAATTGATCCACTTTTGTCAATTTATCCATCGTGACCATGATGGCGTCGTGGTGGTATCTCGGCGTTGGTAGCCCTATAACTAAATCCATGGAAATTGTGTTCCATTTCCACTCCAGGAATGGCATGTGGGTAAAGAAGGACAACTAGATGTTGATGCCCAGCCTTCACCCTCTAAGACTCTAAACACATGACACAAACTAAGCTACATCCTGTTGAAGGCCACTCCAATGATAAATTTGACTCAAAGTAGCATGCATCTTATTCACCCTTGGATGGGCTAAATAAGGTGCACGATGGGCCTCTTTCAAGATATCCAGTCTCAAGCCTCCATCTCTAAGAACATAAATCTGACCTCTATGTCTGAGAAGACCATCTGTCTCTAATGAGAAACCATAAAACTTCCCCTCAAGGGGTCTCTGAGACTCAATCTCTTATCTAGCTGCAAGGTATAAGTCATTGTGAGGAAGCTGCTCCAAGATCCTACTTTGTAAATTTGTACTCACCGAGGTAGCCATAACCACATGTCTCCATCTACTCATGGTTTATACAACAAAATTCTCCTTCCCCCGTCACATGATCTATCTCTATGTCATACTCACAAATAAACTCCATGCAACACCGCTAATGAGCGTTGAGATTGGGCTACATGAAGAGGTGGTGAATACTCAAGTGATTAGTCTTGAGTATAAATATCTGACCAAGAAGTAAGAGTCTCCATAGAACTAAGGCATGAACGATAGCTACAAGCTCAAGGTCTTGATTCAGATAACTGAGCTCATAGTCCTTGAGTTTGTGAGACTCAAAAGATACAACATGACCCTCCTGCATCAACACACCTCCTAACCCTACCTAAGAAGCATCTGTGCAAATGAAGAACTCTCTCTAAGGGTGCAGTAGTGCAATAATAGGTGATGTCTAAGGCATCCCTTTAATTTCCTAAAGTCCTACTCACATTTATCTCACCAAAATTATTCTCACCCAATTTTTTATTTTCATTCTCATAAGCGTGATATCTAATTTCCTAAAAGAGTGCTTTTACATTTTGTAAGTGTGGATTTTTCTTATAGGGGACCATTGCCAAATATCTATTTTTCCTATTACATATTGCCTTCGGAGACCATCCCTAGAATGACATTATTTAATGAAGAGTATTGGTGACCCTCATCATATAGGGGTTGGTACATATAACTTTAATGCTTTCTATCTTTCCAAATTGCACCTATTGCTTATCAATGTTCCACCTATTCTAGTTTCTCCTAATGGGCACACTCTTATTGTTTTGTTATTACACTTATTGTTATATAATTATAATCTTAGACACTATAGGGTTATCCCCTCACTATGTTGATACTATTCTATATTTCTACCCGATGACACACTCTTTTGTTAGGTTCAAACATGACTATTGAGGGCACACTTACCTACATTAACATCACTTTGTACAGATACATGGTAGGGGAAACATTTTTTCCGTTCCCTATTCATAGGATTTCATATTCCAATAATACAAAAACATTCATATATTTACAAAAATATAATGACATTAGCTTTTATCTTGGTTGGTTGTATCTTTGCTTGCTTATATTATTCCATGTAACCTTTTGATTAAAATGATTAGCTTGATTCATAGTATGGTATATCCTTTTACATATGCATGTGCACGTTCACATGGTACTTCGAGGTGAATGCAAACTATATATAGATTATTACATGATGCATGATGTTTGACAACTTTGCTCTATACCAGCCTCGATAAGCCTCCCAGGGGCATCTACCTTTTCCATATTTGGGTGCTATTATAGCAATATTTACTACTTTCATTTCTATTTCAGATATATACATTTTGACATACTATTCATTATCCTAACATGTTAACGGGTGCTTCATGTGTAGCATTTTTCTTACAGGCTTACTTCCAACCATGGTTATCTACTTATATTATTTGCTTATGTCTTTTCTTCTATGATTGTGACTTATTTTCCATTTTTTGCGACACAACGCCTATGATTTCATGTTTTCCTATTTACATAGCCTTGAAGGGATTGATTATATTGTGAAATCAAGAGTGGTGTCCCATATTTTCCATTTGCTTCTATGTTATCCTATTATTGTGTTATTTCATGTTTGACTAGTTTTTATTACATCATGTCATGATTATTTTCACTAACACTTGTTACTAGCTTTCTTCCAATTGTTTTAAATGTGTCATGGTTGTTACCATGCATATATCATGTTACCCTTACAATATTTCTTCTTCAAATGTTAACATTATCTTTAGGTTCCCTCGATTGGGTTGCGCTTGGTTGGATCCATCTCACGCACTCCAGATGAGTGGGGGAAATCATCAAGTGATTATTTCACCCTCTCAGTAGTCTAAAAACTAGATACATAATGGTACATAGTAAAATTTTATCAAACATAAACTTAAAAATTAGTTCGAATCATAGATAAAAGCTCCC
Organism: Taxus wallichiana var. yunnanensis; assembly: GCA_018340775.1. NCBI lineage: Eukaryota > Viridiplantae > Streptophyta > Pinopsida > Cupressales > Taxaceae > Taxus > Taxus wallichiana. The sequence continues at coordinate 733,246,832 of CM031243.1, read as the reverse complement.
ATATCGATAAGAAAAGTTTGCGTTAGTGTCCCACATGGGTGCTTTTTTCCGGGGAAAAATATATACATTTGACACTTCGATCAAGTTTTAAGTAGAATTTTTACACATAACCCAAAGAGAGATATTCAAATCTAATTTACAATTCACAACAAAGGAAGAAAATCAACTTCATGTTTCATAATTTGGGAGAGGAACTAATTACTCTTCTTTATTAGTTCGTATTTTTCCTACCGATTTCAAATAATGAGTGGCACCTAGGGCATATGCAGTAACAACAATATGTCTACAACAAAGTGCCATTCGTGTCTAGTTATTATTGGGTCGCTGACCATATGCGGTGGTATGTATCTGTGGGGAAGTCTTAATGAATGGAGGGAAAATCATAGATCTCCCAATACTCTTCCTCCGGTGACAAGATGTGTAAATCCTTAGAGTATTCACATCAAATCAGGAATTGATCACTTCTTGACTGTATATAAACTATCTCTAAAGAAACAAACACATGAACATTCTAACCTTTCTCTATCGGCATTTAGGTGTACTCTATCCTTGATTCACTTATTTTTCATACACATTTATATTTTGATTTCTCTGAATTAAAGTTAAATTTCATATATCATGATAATTGAATATAATTTTCTTCTTTTACAAGTCCATCGTTATCAAAAAAGTCAAGGAAAATGGAACAAGGCTCAATCAAGCACAAAATGCTCGAGAAAAAGTAAATATTTAGTTATACATATAGGTATGATTTCCACTACATATACAGGTCATGGAAAGTGTTCTCATCTCTAAGACTCCATAATACACATCTTACAATTTCTATTTGGCATGCTATCGATTACAATCTTCTTCGAGATCTCTCGTCTCATACACTCTTCCTATCTAATTTACTCACTTAGCACTATTACATTATGCGTTTTGTATGTCATTAAAATCATGATTCCTAAGTAATAAAACTAGACATTAACAACACTTTTTTGCTTTACATTGACATTTCTTTATCTTTCCATGATTTTTCCTTTACTTTTCTCAAATTATCCATTTAATTTTGGATAAGACACGATGTGTTATTGAAATATGTACTTCTTTTTTATCTTTGAAGCTCTTCAGAAATTATCACCCAATAAGGGACTTTAGACACCCTAAAATTATCGTTATGCACCATAATCATTCAAAACCTTATTTAAACCATTGTCCCTATCTAGAATTAATTTGATTAATTCTATTACACCTTATCACCCACCTTAGCTAATTTAGTATAGAATTAATTAAATAATTCACACATCTCCACTTTCATATTTAAATAAATTGAATATTCTCATATCCTTTCCACCTCGTCAACTCAAGTTGACTAAAATTCATGACTAAAGCTATTGTTATCTCAATTTCGCCCCCTTAAAAAATTAGATCAAACACGACCTGCGCATAGAATGAAATACAAGGATGTTTCCTTTGAATAAGCCTACGTTTCAAATTCAACGGTCAGGTTACAGGTAGCCTTGACAATGGAGTAGCAGGGTCAAGGAAGGGCCAAACAATGTCAAAGAAAACAAGAGGCTCAAAGGAGAAAAATGGAGAAAGGATCAAATTATTCGGGCTTTACAAATGATTCAGAATGAGCCAAAATTGACTAAGTATGGAAGAATCAGTGGAAGCTTACACATGCCTCATTGGTGCTTCTCCAAAGGTTAAACCCAAAATGTAGTACCCAAATAGGTGCCAAGCTTTCACATGTCCCAGGCCTGAAAAGGGACAAAGTCACCTGTTGAAAATTCCAAATGAGTGGTAAGAACCATGTGTCATCTCGATGCAACTTCAAAAGTGAGAAAAAAATGCGGAGACTCAAACTAGCACCACCCTCCACATGGCCAAGGCTCAATAGAATTCAAATGGCGGTGGGCCCCAAAATTGATTAAGTATAAAGAATCATGGCGGAAGTCTACACGTGCCTTAGCAGAAGGCACATTCAAAGGTGCAACCTAAAGTAGAGACCCGAGATCGGTGTGAGGCTTCCACATGTCTAGGGTTCAAGAAAGACATCGGCCCGATCCGAGATAAGTATCGCAGACTTGTGGAAGGTGCCATGTGTAAAGCCTAGCACATCTTTAAAAAAAAATCCAAAAATGGGTCTCCCAGGACAAGTGCCAAGTCTCCACATGTCCCGGATTAGATAAAGGGCCCCGCCAAACAAAAGTACTTGGCCGAAACATAAAGGAATAGAGAAAATCTACGGAAGGTGCAACATGTCTCTTCGGTGCAAATTCAAAAACAAAATCCAAAACCGGTCCCCAAATGTGCACCATCTCTATACGTGGCCATGCTTTAAGTCAAGGTGGGTCGTCAAGTCAATTTGAACTTTTTCACTCGAAAAGGTGTAAAGTATAAAAATTAGCCATGCCTTTGTTGTGCTGCAAGGAGCCACGTGTCGAGCCTATATTACATGCAGCCAACGGGCTTATGAAGGAATTTTTGCCAAATGGGAATGCAGAGGCTGCAGGCCCGAAGATGGTTTTTGTGCAAAAGTTGAATTGCTGGGCATGTGGGCATTTTTGCATTTTTGTATTTTTTGAAAAAGGCACAAAGTGAATTTCAGACCCGTAGACTGTTTCGCTAACTGGTTTTCACCATTTTTGTATGGACACTGACTCAAACATTCAAATGGACATATCTTTCGACCTAGTGCTCGAAATTCAACAAATTTGGCACCATTGGAAAGGTCTCAACCTCATCTATGCCATGGAAACCTGAAAATTTAATTTTGATGAGGTTAGGTGGGTGAAAATGGGAAAATGTATTCATGTCATTAATATGCGATCTGATTGCTCCAACAACTAGATCAGATTTGATTTGATCCATCGTTCTTCTTTCTTCAATGCGCCAAGAAGACATAGAGCGGCGGACTTGATAGATTATGGGTGGATTTGTAGGGGCATTAATGGCTGGTAGTTGAGCTCCAAATCAAGTTTCCCACCTCTTTTCTTCCTCTCTCTTCATTGCATCTATAAAAGAAGAAGTTTAGCTCTTTGTAAAGGGTTGGACATTTCTATTTTGCACCCTCCCTTCTTCCCTTATCTGCAAGTGAATTTTTGGAGTTTTCGAACCTCCCATTCAAGTTGTAATACAAAGTTTTGCCTCTTGACCACTGTAATGTACTGTATCAACTCGGAGAAATAATATATGTTTGTGGATGATTATCAACCCTCTCATGTGTTCATTTTTTTCTTTTGATTTCTCATTGTAGTTTGGCTATCTATGCATGGTAGTTGTATTGCATTTCTATGGTCTGTGTGTTAGATTACAAAATGAGTGTTTAACATTTCATTAGTGCATCACCTTGTTAGCTTAGGTTTATTTTCTTGTATCTTCTCAACCCTGTCTCCTTAGTAAGATAGAGTAGGTTTTAGAATAGATCCTCTGTAATTTATTTGTGTGTACCTGAATAGAGGAATATGAAACAACCTTCATCCGGAGAGCTCTCTCGATTCCAAAGTCCCACACTTTGAGAGATGCCCCATGTTTTGTAATCACACTGAGAGTCCCAACTCATCTACTTGTAGGCACTCAGGGGTGCTGTGATTCTGCACTAATAGTTTTTGGCATGCAGGGGGGACCAAGAGGTCTCCATATTTATTATAGCAATATTGATGTGCACTTGCTGTGAGTTTACATATTTTAAGAGGCTATTAAATTGCACATCTGGCGACTCCAAAAGGATCAGAATCTACTGGTTTTAATATTCCAAGCTTTTTAAGTTCATGAGAAGAATACAAACAAGGTCAAGAACTAGAGAGGAGGGACTATTTTTCTATCTACACTTGTCCCCAAATAGAGGGAGAAGGCAGAGAAGATCCCAGAGGTCTCCATCTCCAAAAAACAAAACCTTGCCAACACCTCCTCCTTCTAGGCCATTCCTTCAATTAACAAGGGTTCTAAGGCCAATCATAATGGCATAAGCACCCAACCCGTATGTCAACTTCACCGACAAAGATCCCACTCACTCTCAATGCACAAACTCCAATCTTTGTTGCAGAATTAAAGAGCATCCCATATTTCACTGGAGAGAACCAGACTTCTCCTAGTGACTGCATTCAAGCATTGTAAATGTCTCACAATTCATGAGATCACCGAGATGGACATTGCTTTGTCAAATTTTTAGCCTCTTCACTCAAGGGTAAATCTTTGCAATGGTTCAAGAGTCTAACAGCAAGCTCTATTCAGAATTGGGACCATCTGTGTAGATCTCTTCACAATAAATTTGGGGAGAAAGTAGATAATCTATCCTTGTTGGAACAATTGACAACCATCAAGAAAGCTCCTAATGAGAAGTTGATGATTTCAACCTCAGATTTCAAAGGACATGGGATAGGATTCCATTGGTCATAAGACCTACGATGAAGGTTTTTTCTTATACTTTCTTAGAGCTTTAAATTATGATATTTCCCTAATGATTCAATCCATGGGAGGTGTAACCTTACCTGCATCCTATAACATTTCCATTAGAGCTTAAATTTTTTTAATTCGGCTAGTAAACTTGCTTTTAGGCCACCTATGCCTCTATATCTAGAACTAGGAGCTCCAAGCACTAATCAAACATCCACATTATCTCCCATACCTACTCTAATGAATCGAGTTTAGCGAAAGCCTCCACCTCATCCTATAACACTTTAAAAGAGCTACAGAGGTTATAAAACAACTCAAAACATAGCGAATGAGTGGTGACTATCAAAAGGCAACAAGCTCATATTTCTAGGCCATATCAACCTCAAACTTAGTATCAGGCTAGACCCCCATATCAACAAAATAGACATCCAAATTAGGCTACAAATCAAAACCAAAACCAAGGACAACCTCAAGATGCTAGGCCTTTCCGACCACATGACCCAAGTACATGCTTCAACATCTTGGGCTTTGGTTCCAACACAAAACAACATGGCACAAGAATATGATTTGTGTTTCCCATGTAGTCAGCCCCATAACCAATCAATGTGTTTCAATGGTGAACTACACGAGTCCTTGATGGTACAAAACATTTGTGTGTCCTAAGATCCCACAAGAGGAAAATCAGTAGCAAGAAACCCGAAATAGGCACCTCCAAGTGAGACTATGCTTGTCGATTGATTGGCTGAAGACTTTTGTGAAGTTAACCAAGTCCCTTCTCAAAGTTTAGTCACATACCTACCAAAGAAAAGGAATATTGGAGAGGGACATTCATCAAAATCATGTAATCCTCAACCTTATATTATTCCACAAGGTATTGGCACTCAAAGTGCAACTCCCAATATGTAGAGTCAACCCAAGCCACCTTCTAGACCCACTCAAGCACCAATTGTAACGACCCATGTGCAAGAGAAAAATGTACTAGGAAAGGGGAAGAAAAAGGATAGCTCATCCCCATTTAACATCATTGAACAAATGAAGAAAAAAATGTGAATATTTCAATGTGGGATTCATTGGCTATCCCAGGATAGAGAGACCTGTTACAAGCTGCTATGGCCAATTGGTCAACCTCAAATCAGCCCCCAACCAACAAGAGAAAGTGCTTACCAATGTGGCTCATCCCGAAGGAAACCATGGAGGAAAACAAGGTAAGAATCTAAAGCCCCCTCCATTCTATGTTTCATTGATCATTGGGGACAAATTGGTACATAATTGCATGATTGATTTGGGAGCAAGTAGCTTAGTCATGCCGAAGCAAATAGCCAATCAACTGGGTCTTCAATACGAAGTCATCTCCAAGGGCATAGTGCAATTAGATGGGACAACGGTAACAATGGTTGGAGTCATCAAGGATTTGAGCCTCACATTACACGCATGCCCCAATGTGACCGTATTGCAAAATGTATCATTTCTAGACTTGCCGCCACATTTTGCATTATGTTTGTCAAGAGACTTCACCGTTATGTTTATGGATCTTATTTTCATGTTAGAATGTGGTACACCTTCTATGTGTTACACTCGGGTATTTTACGGCAGTCCCGCTCACCGATGAGCGGGTCGGGGGTTCGGGGGGTGAAGCCACCCCAATGGAAGGGGATTCAGGCGAAGCCCCAAAGCAAATTTTCATGGGTGGTTTATTAACCCATGGGTAATGGATAACCGTTATGGGCTATTTTTGGGCCCATGGTTTTTTCAGTCTTTTTCCCATTGTTTTGATACCCACGGTTTTTACACTTGGTTTTGATACCCATGGTTTTGTATCAAACTTGCTTAAGTAGTTGTCTATTTATATTATCTTATGCATATGATAGATGTATAAGTAAATGTATTGCGAGATGTGTTTTGAATTCAGTGTGTGAATTCTCAGCAGAGTTTTTTGAGCATAGATCCAAACGGATCTGGTATTGTATTGAGAGAGTGGAGGCTTGTAATAAAATTTGAGCAAGTGATTCTTGGTGGGCGTAGCCCAAATTGGGTGAACCACATTAAATCTTGTCTCTCTATGTTGTGTTATTTATTCTCGCACTTTTATTTAAGATCTATAATATTTTCGCATATTAGTTTCTCATGTTGCGATTACGTAAGGAATTATTCTCGCATATTTTATCTCTTATTTCCTAACAATTGGTATCGAGCTTGGTTTGGTTTGCTGAAGTGTTGAATCACGGAAACAAAAATTAGCTTAGTGGGAGCTATAGCGAGATGATGGAATATCTAGGGTTGATAAATTCAACGGGCAGAATTTCAGTCTTTGGAAGATGCAGATGGAAGATTACCTTTATCAGAAGGATCTTTATACTCCCCTGTCTGAGAAGGTGAAAAAACCCTCGAGTATGACAGATGTGGAATGGGATTTGTTGGATCAGAAGGCACTTGGAATGATTCAGCTATGTCTTGCATCTTCGGTATTATTTAATGTTTCAAAGGAAAATACTACAAAAGATCTAATGGATGCATTAGGGAAGTTATATGAAAAACCCTCTGCCTCTAATAAGATATTTTTAATGAAAAATTTGTTTAATATGAAGATGTTTGAGAATAGTTCAAGTAGTAGATCATTTAAATGATTTCAATATGGTTGTGAATATGCTAGCTTGGTTACAATATAATTTGATGAAGAAGTTAGGGCTTTATTAATTCTGTGCTCTTTACTTGAGAGTTGGAATATCCTGGTAATGGCGGTAAGTAACTCGGTTCCAGCTAACTCGAAGTTGAAGTTTGAGGATGTTGTAGGGGTGATTCTAAGCGAGGAAATGCGAAGAAAAATCTCTAGGGAATCTTCTACTTCAGGGAATGCTTTGACAGTGGAAACTAGAGGGAGACAGAAGAATAGAGGAAACCGTGGAAAATCAAAAGATTAGGCAAGGTCAAAATCCAAGAACAAGATTGTATGCTGGAATTGTGGAAAGCTTGGGCATGTAAAGAAGGACTGTTGGGAGCTTCGGGATAAGAAGAAACAACAGGAAGAAAACAAGGAGGCAAATGTGGCAATGGGTAATGTATGTCAGGATGCTTTGATTCTTTCTTTGCACAATATTACTGAATCTTGGGTTTTAGATTCAGGGCTTCTTTCCATGCTTCTCCACATAGGCATTATTTTGTTGATTATGTTCAAGGAGATTTTGGGCATGTTTTTCTTGGTGATGATGAGCCTTGCAGCATAGTTGGAAAAGGTTCTGTTTAGGTTAAGATGTAGAATGGGAATACTTGGCTATTGAAGGATGTCATACATGTGCCTACATTAAGATGAAATTTGATATCGGCAGGGCAGTTGGGAAGTGATGGTTGTACTGTGATATTTACAGCAGACTCTTGGAAGGTTACCAAGGGTGCTCTTGTGGTGGTAAGAGGTAAGAAGGTTGGAACCTTGTATTTAACCACTTATAGCACTAATGTTTGTAATCTTGTGGCTTCAGAAGTAGATACAACATTGTGGCACTATAGGCTCGGTCATATGAGCCATAAGGGCATGGAGATCATAAAGAAGGATTTTCCGGATATACAGAAACAGGTTTGGAGTTATGTGAGGACTGCATATATGGGAAACAAGTGAGTAAGGTTTCTTAAGGTTGGACCTACAAAGAGAGTAAGTTAGAGCTGGTGCATTCGATGTGTGGGGGCCACTCGTATCATCTCTTGGGGTTCAAGTTATTATGTTACTTTTATTGATGATGCAACAAGGAAAGTTTGGGTTTATTGTATTAGAAACAAATCTGATGTATTTGACACTTTTGTTAAATGGAAAGCCTTGGTAGAGAATGAAACATGTCTTAAGCTAAAATGTCTCAGTCAGATAATGGAGGGAATATTGCAACAATGAATTTGATGATTATTGTTCTAAGAATGGAATCCGCAGGAAAAAGATGGTTCCAGGAACTCCGCAGACAGAATGGGGTATCAAAAAGGATGAATAGAACAATAATGGAACGTGCTAGGAGCATGAGGTTACATGCAAGACTACCTCTTTCTTTTTGGGTAGAAGCGGTGAGCACAATTGTGTACTTGATAAACAGAGGACCCTCAAGTGCCTTGGATGGAGGCATACCTGAGGAGGCTTGGTATGGTAAGAAAGTTGATTATTCATTTCTTAGAGTCTTTGGATGTGAGGTGTTTGTTCATATAGACAAGGATGATAGGACCAAGCTAGAGGATAAATCAAAAAAATGTACTTTCATTGGTTATGGTGGTGATGACTTTGGATTTAAATGTTGGAGTATTAAGGAAAAGAAAATCATTTGGTCTAGGGATGTGGTCTTTAATGAGAAAGTCATGTATAAGCAACAGTTGCAGAAAAAGGGAAGAATCCAAGAAAGAATATACAAAGGTGGTAGATGATCTTCCTGGATGGGACAAAGTGACCCATGAATCGGTTCGAGAACCGACTCAACAGAACCCCAAACTCCTACAAAGGGAGGTCTTCTAGGGTAAGAAAAGAACCTGAACATTTTTCTCCTTCTCTTTATTATTTATTACTCACTGATAGTGGAGAGCCAGAGAGCTTTGATGAAGCAATGCAGGTAGATGCCAGTAAGAAGTGGGAGCAAGCCATGGATGAGGAGCATAAGTCTCTCATGAAGAACTAGACTTGGGATTTGGTGAAGCTACTAGAAAGGCAAAAGAGCATTGCAAAACAAGTGGGTGTACAGAGTTAAAGATGAAGAAGGAGGAAAGAAAAGATATAAGGCCCAGTTGGTGGTCAAGGGGTTTGCACAGAAACAAGGTATAGATTTTGATGAGATATTTTCTCCTGTAGTAAAAATGACTTCTATTAGAACTGTTCTTGGAATAGTGGCAGCAGAAGACTTACACTTAGAATAGTTAGATGTAAAGACTGCATTACTCCATGGTGATTTGGAGGAGGAACTATATATGCAGAAAACCGAGGGGGCTATGAGGTCAAAGGTAAAGAGGAGATGGTGTGTAAAATGGAGGAGATGGTGTGTAAACTAAAGAAGAACTTGTATGGCTTGAAACAAGCTCCACGTTAATGGTATAAGAAGTTTGATAGCTTCATGATGGAGCAAGGTTATATTAGATGTCATTCTGACCATTGCATGTATAAAAAGAAATTTGAGGATGGAAGTTATATTATCCTATGTTTGTATGTTGATGACATGTTGGTTACAGGTAAAAACATGCAGGAAATAAAAGTACTCAAGAAACAGCTAAGTGAATCCTTTGATATGAAGGATTTGGGGGCAGCTAGACAAATCCTTGGTATGAGGATAACTTGGGATAGGAAGGAACGGAAGTTGACTTTATCTCAGGAAGAGTACATTAAGAAGGTATTGGACAGGTTTAACATGCGGGATGCTAAACCGGCCGGGACTCCTTTGGCAGGCCATTTCAAGTTATCAAAGGAGTAGTGTCCCATGACAGAGTAGGAAAGAAACTAGATGTCCAAGGTACCTTACTCATTAGTAGTTGGCAGTTTGATGTATGCTATGGTGTGCACTAGGCCTGATATTGCCCATGTAGTGGAAGTTGTGAGTAGATTTATGAGTGATCCAGGTAAAGAGCATTGGCAAGCAGTAAAGTGGATCCTTGATGTTTGAGAGGGACCATGGGGACAGCTTTGTGCTACTGAGGGATCGACACCACTTTACGTGGTTATGTAGATTCATACATGGATATAGATGTAGACATGTAGGAGGAGCACAATGGTTATATTTACACCGTAGGTGGGACAACAGTGAGTTGGATTTCACGACTACAGAAGTTGGTGGCTTTATCAACCACGGAGGCTAAGTATGTTTACGCCACGAGAGGAAAGCAAAGAGATGATTTTGCTACAACAATTGCTTGAGGAGTTGGGGCATAAGCAGGAGGAATGTAAGCTATATAGTGATAGTCAGAGTGCTATACACCTAGCTAAGAAATATGCTTTCCACTCCAGGATGAAGCATATACAGTTGAGATATCACTTCATCAGGACAGCTTTGGAGGAAGATAAGTTGAAGTTGGAGAAGATTCATACCAGTCAGAATCTTGCAGACATGATGACCAAGGTGGTCACAAGGGATAAACTAAAGCTATGTTCAGCTTTGGTTGGCCTTCGCAGATGACAGTGAAGGGTTGAGAAGCTTGCTCAGTGGAAATCAGTCTCCAAGTGGGAGATTGTTATGTTTGTGGAGCCTATTTGCATGTTAGAATGTGGTACACCTTCTATGTGTCACACTTGGGTATTTTTACGGTAGTCCCACTCGCGGCGTGAGCGGGTCGGGGGTTCGAAGGGGTGAAGCCACCCCGATGGAAGGGGGTTCGGGGCAAATCCCCAAGAAAATTTTCATGGGTGGTTTATTAACCCATGGGTAATGGGTAACCGTTATGGGCTGTTTTTGTGCCCATGGTTTTTTCGGTCTTTTTCCCATTGTTTTGATACCCACAATTTTTGCCCTTGGTTTTGATACCTGATTTTGTATCAAACTCTGCTAAGCATTTTTCTATTTATATGGTCTTATGCATATGATAGATGTACAAGTAAATGTATTGCAGATGTGTTTTGAATTCGGGTGTGAATTCTCAGAGAGTTTGTTGAGCATAGCTCCAAACAGATCTAGGTATTGTATTGAGAGACTGGAGGCTTGTAATAAAATCTGAGCAAGTGATTCTTGGTGGACGTAGCCCAAATTGGGTGAACCACGTTAAATCTTGTCTCTCTGTGTTGTGTTATTTATTCTACACTTTTATTTAAGATCTGTAATATTTTCTGCATATTAGTTTCTACTGTTGCGATTCTGTAAGGAATTATTCCACATATTTTATCTCTTATTTCCTAACATTCACTACTAAAATTGGAGGTTGTTTGTCATTTGATTGGTCACATATGATTTTTAGAACAAGGTATGGAGCTAAGGCCATGATCAGATCTGAGCCCATTGCGGATTTCCATACCGAGCCTTATGTATCCATCCCAATCGGTGCCAATTTTTAACCTTTGATCATGAGGACTTCCCAAGCACTTGTGAGGAAGATACCAAGGTTGGTTGTATTCTAGACTTGACTCTCAATGAGTGGGAAAACAAGAGGCATGTTTTTGACCCTTACAAGTAAATAGAGGAATTTGAGCTAGTATTCTACCGTCTACATAAGGAGAATAATCCTCTTCCTGACATCATTAAGCTAGACCACAAAGATGATAATGAGGTATGACAGTTATTCTTTGATGGTTCAATAAGTAGACAAGGAGCCGGAGGAGGAGCTATGCTTTTTTTGCCTCAAGGTATGAAATATTACTCAGCCTTCTATTTCCAATTTTCTTTCTCAAATAACACAATAGAGTATGAAGCCTTGATCCATGGACTGCATTGGGCAAGAAAAAGAGGGATTAAAAACTTGCAAGTGTTTGGTGACAGTGAGCTAGTTGCAAATCAAGTATGAGGACAAAATTCTGCCAAGAACGAGTTTTTAAAGAACAAAAAGAACTAGGTATGAGACCTCATTGAATATTTTGAGGCATTTGGCATCAATTCCATCCCAAGGAAGAAGAATGAAGTACTAGATAGATTGGCAATGATTGGGGCAGCATTTGATGTTGTAGAGAGTATCAACAAAGTGATAAGTCTCACCTCATATCAAAGTCGTTGTAAGAATAGTTATCCCTAATAATAACACAAGTTCAAAAGTCTTCGAGAATGATCAACAAATTATCGACTTGCTAAAAGAATAAGTTGAATTCTCCACCAAAACCAAGACAAGTTGGAACAGTGGTATGATGACCAAGTGGTACAAAGTGAGAACCAAAAAACTACCAAAGGGTCTTGTAACTTTTGATTCAATCTTCAACCCAAATGATCAATTCTGAAAAGAGAAAGTAAATATTCAGGTAAAGGGTGAAGATTAAGAGCCCATTTCCATAGAAGGTAAAACATTAAGAATCGGAAAGGTGAGTACCCAACAAGAAAAATATGAGTTCCTTCCACTTTGTTAAGAGTTCCTAGATGTCTTTTCCTAGACTTACAAAGATTTAAGAGGCTTCAACCCAAAGTTAGTACAACACACTATCAAGTTGGACCCGTGGTCTAAGCCTTTCGGACATAAACAAAGGCCAAGAAAATCCTCACATTAAACCCCTCATGAGGAAATAATTGAACAAGATAATTGAGGCCATCATCATCTTCCCTATCAATCACTCAAGTTGGGTTGCAAACTTAGTGCCTATGAGGAAAATAAGTGGAGAAATCATACTGTGTGTGGAATTTCATGATTTGAAGACCATCACTCAAAGATCACTACCCACTTCCATCACTGGAACAAATCTTACAGTTGTAGAAATGGCTCGAGAGGTTTTCATTGCTAGATGGATACTCGTGCTATAACTAGATAATGGTGAAAGAGGAATATCAGTTCAAGAGAGCCTTCACCACCAAATGGGGTACATATTCTTACAAGAAGATTTCATTTGGACTATCATATGTCATAGCAACATTTTAGTGAGCTATGCACATGGCATTCAAAGGATTAATAAACATATAGTCCTGTGTATCTAGATGATATCACTGTCTTCTCAAAGAATGTTGCATAGATCATCTATTCCACCTAAGTGTGTGTTTCAAAGGTGTAGAAGGTTTAGATTATCACTGAATTCAAATAAGTGTGTATTCTTGGCACATGAGGGTAAATTTTTGGGCCACATTGTCTCAAGAGAAGGGTTAACAATTGATCCTGAAAGGGTTGAAGCCATATGAACACTTCCATTGCCACAACAAAAAAAGTCTCTCCAAAGCTTCTTGGGGAGGATAAACTTTGTTTGTAGGTTTGTGTCTGAATTTTCCACTCTTGTGAAGCCTTTCACAATGATGTTAAATAAGAGTCTTTCATTTAAATGGAAAACAGAGGGAAAAGAAAGTATTGAGGCCATCAAGCTCACAATATCAAAGGCCCCAACTCTTTTTAACCTAGACTTTTTGAAGGACTTCATGCTATATGCTTTTAGAGGGTCAGACACAATCTTAGCCATCTTAGTTTAGCCTAATAAGGAAGGTTCAGAACATCCCATAGCCTTCTTCAGTTAGATCTTGGAGGATTACAAGGTAAATTATTCTTTCATTGAAAATCATGTGCTTCCTATAATTAGGAGTTTGAAGAATTTCATATACTTAGTCTAAAACAAAAAGATTCAACTCGCTAGTGTCTCATAATCGGTGTCAAGGATTTTCTCCTAAATAAGGACTTGAATGAGAAGAGATCTGGTTGGATCACTCATGTAATGGATTATGACATTGAGATCAAAGTGACCAAACTAGTTCGTGGAAAGGGTCTGTGTGAGTAGCTCGCTTCCAAGCAACAAGATAAGTCAATGGATGAAGAAGAGGCTATCTTATTACTACAAAATGATCAAGAATAGACAGTGAATGATGCACATATTCCATATTATACCCAATCCTTGGTGTATATTTGTTCCTCCAAAATGGAACAAAGTGAAAAGGAGATACTTCGTACTACAAGCCATCCCATATGTGTTTTTTTGGTGGTGTCTTATTTAAGAAGGATATCAATAGTGTCTCATTGAAGTGGATTGGGACAGCCAAATTGAGAAGGTGTTGCATGAGATCCATGATGGATAAGCAAGAGGCCACTTTTCCCCTCGAGTACTAGCTCTCAAAATCATGAAAGCTAGTTATTTTTGGCCTACAGTGTTTAGGGACTTCTACTCATGGATCAAGAAGTTTAAGAAGTGTGCATTCTTCATAGGGAAGGAGAAGTTAGCAACCCTTCCCCTTCGTCCAATTTCATTGGATCATCCATTCATGCAATGGGGACTAGACTTCATTAGAGTGATTAACCCAAATTTAAGCCAGGGCCACAAGTGGATACTTATAACAACAAACTATTTCACCAAGTGGACTGAAGCAGTGGCTCTTAAGGAAGCAAATGAATCCAACATCTTGGATTTCTATGAAGGAATATCCATAGGGTTTGGATTCCTTGCCACTATTATATCAGATAATGCATTGGCATTCCTTGGTATAAGGATCACTAGAATGGGCAGTCAGGAATGGTGTATACCTTAGCACTTCATAAAACTATTACCCTCAAGGTAAATGCCAAGAAGAGTCCACAAACAAGAACCTATTAAGGATTATCGAAGGAATCTTGATGAAAATCAAAGAACTTGGCAAAAAAATCTAAAATCATCTTTGTGGGGTGATAGGATCACATATAAAAGGGCCACAGGAAGCTCCCCATACAAGCTTGTATATGGAAAAGAGGTGATATTGCCCATATCATTGGATTTTCCCGCTTTGGAGCTCATGAAATAGTTTGAACTGGTTGAGTTTGAACCTATGGTAATCAGGTATACAAAGCTAATGGAAGTAGGAGAGGCAAGAGAGCATGCAATGCATATCCTGGAGAAAGATCAAGCATTGATCAAGAATATTTCTGATATGAAAGCAAGACCAAGTACCTTTCAAGAGGGGGACTTAGTTCTAAAGTGGGATGCAAATCAGGAAAAACTAGGAAAGCATTCCAAATTTGATGCCATTTGGAGTGGTCCTTACATGATCACAAGGTGCAAAAGTAGCAATGCCTTCCAACTAGCTAAATTGGATGGTAAAGAACTGCAGATTCCAATTAATGGGATCCATCTCAAATATTGCTAGTGAAAAGGAAGGTTCCACCCTTGTAAATATTAGCATAGGAATTTAATTTCCATAAATGTGTATGCACATTGTCTCATTGTAGCATAGGTTTTATTTCCCTAAGTGCTCTGGCACAAGTTTTTTTGTTGCTCTAGGTTTGTGCCATTATATAGTTGAATGTGCCTCTCTAGGTGAATGCGTCAGGATCTTCATCATTTGTAACAAGGAGACCCATATTTTTCATAACAATTGATCACTTTAAAATAAAAAAATACAGAGCAACTAAAATCAGGTTTTGAAGGGTCTATTTCTAGGACAACGGGCAGTTCAAGGTCCCTAAGTGAAAACGTCAAATTCAAGCTTCAAGAGTAGGACCAACATCGGCCACCACCCATGAATGTTTTCCCAATGGATACAACAAGGCAACCGATCTCTTCGTCGGCCAGGAAGATTCCCCTGTGAGTCACCAAATTGTTATCTCAATTTTTCCCCCCAAAAAAATTGGATCAAACACAACCTGCATAGAAAGAAATCCAAGGACGTTTCCATTAAACGAGCCAATGTTTCAAATCGACATCCACGTTACGGGAAGTCTCTACGATGGAGTAAGCAGGGTCGAGGAAGGGCCAAATAGTGTCAAATGATTTAGAACGAGTCAAAATCGAGTATGGAAGAATCAATAGAATCTTCCGTGTGCTTCATCGGCACTTCTCTAAAGGTTAAACCCAAAAAGAACTTCAAAAGTGAGAAGGTGGAGACTCAAACTAGCCCTAGCCCTCCACATGGTCGTGGTTCAACAAAGTCAAATGGCAGCAGGTTGTCAAAATCGACTAAGTATAATGAACCAAATGAAGTCTACACATGTCTCAAGAACACACATTCAAAGGCACGACCCAAAGTGGAGACTTAGATGAGCGCAAGGCTTCCACGTGTCTAGGGTTCAAGAAATGCATCGGCCCAAACTAGATAAGTATCATAGACTCACGAAAGGCACCACATGTCAGCCTAGCGTATCTTCAAATCAAAATCCAAAAGCAAGTCTCCCAAAACGTGCCAAGTCTCCACATGTCCCAAGTAAGATAAAGGGCCCTGCCAAACAAAAGGACTTGGCCAAAACATAAAGGAACAGAGCAAAGCTATGGAAGGTGCCACATGTCTCTTAAGCACAACATTAAAAAAATCCAAAAGCACTCCCCAAACACGCGTTAGCTCTACACATGGCCATGCTTCAAGTTAAGGTGGTTCGTTGGAGGAAATTAAAACTTTTTGCCTTGAAAAGGTGTAAAGTATAAAAATGAGTTGCGCCTCTACGATGCCCAAGGAGCCGCATGTCAAGCTTATATTACATGCGGGCCAAATGTGGCCTAGGAAGGACTTTTTTCCCAAATGGGAAATGTGGGCCAAGCAGTTCCGAAGATGGTTTTTTGGCAAAAGGTGAATTGAGGGGCTATGGTATGTTTTTTGCATTTTTTTGTTTTGTGCAAAAGGTGCAAAGTGAATTTTGGACCAGCATGGACCCGTTACGTGAATCGTTTTTTCCATGTTTGTACAGACTCCGACTCAAACATTCAAATGGACATATCTTACAACCTAGTGCTCAAAATTCAACAAATTTGACACCATTGGAAAGGTCTCGACCTCGTCTACATCATGGAAACCTGAAACTTTAATTTTTACAAGGTTAGGTGTGTAAAAATTGGAAAACGTCTTCATGCCATTAATATGTCATTTGATTGCTCCAACAACCAAATCACATTTGATTTGATCCATCGTTCTTCCTTTTCAATGCACCGAGAAGACATAGAGAGGCAGACTCGATAGATTGTGTGTGGATTTGCAGTGGCATTAAAGGTCGATAGCTGAGCTCCAAATTGAGTTTCCCACCTCTTTTCTTCCTCTCTCTTCATTGTACCTATAAAAGAAGAAGTTTAGCTCTTTGTAAAGGGTTGGACATTTCTGTTTTGCACCCTCCCTTCTTCCCTTGTCTACAAGTGAATTTGTGGAGTTTTGAACCTCCCATTCAAGTTGTAATATAAAGTTTTGCCTCTTGGCCACTGTAATATGTAGTATTAACTATGGAGCAATAATATATGTCTATGGATGATTCTCAACCCTCTCATGTGTTCATTGTTGTCTTCTGATCTCTCATTGCATTTTGGTTATCTGTGCATGGTAGTTATATTACATTTCTATGGTTTGTGTTAGATTGGAAAATGAGAGTTTAACATTCCTTTGGTGCATCACCTCGTTAGCTTAGGTTTATTTTCTCGTATCTCCTCAACCATGTCTCCTTGGTAAGATAAAGTAGTTTTAGAATAGATCATCTATAATTTATTTGTGTACACTTGAACAGAGGAATAGGAAGCGACCTTCATTCGGAGAGCTATATCGATTCCAAAGTCCCAAACTTTGAGAGATGCTCCATGTTGTGCAATCACACTAAGAGTCTCAACTCATCTAGTTGTAGGCACTCAGGGGTGTTGTGATTCTGCACTAATAACTACAAATAAATATTATTATGAAGAGGATGTGTTCAAATTAACTCAAATCATGCATTTGAGTTAATCAAGCTCCCAAGTCATGGAAATCTAAAATCAATTCAAATTCTTCCAAAATCTAACTATTCACAACACTTTCTGGGTGAATATAATGAAATCTATGAAATTAAAATATAAAAACATGTGTAACCCCTTACCAAATCAACCATGACTCATCTTTTCAAGTCTAGAATAGTAGTTTGTCTCTCCAATCAATCTGGAAACATAACTAAATAGTTCAACCATGTTTATTTATCTCCAAATCAACTCAATCTAAACTTATCTTTTGGATTCAATTTCCTCGGTAATAATCAATGGTTGTCCCTTTGAAATTCATCCACCAAAATCTTTATATTTCATGTTTTCATTTTGTGGATTTACTTGGTGAATCAAATCATTCATTCATACCGTTATGCTTCCCACATAATGTAAAATCAATCAATCGTTCTTGTAGCTTGAATATAACATCAATTTGGAGTATATTGGAGCATCCACAAATCAACAAAGTTCACAAATCAAATGGATCCAACAAAGATTATCAAAAATCTTTCTCTTTCAATTAGATATAATTTGAGGTTACTTTGGGATTTATAATGGAAGGTTTGCATTTTTTTTTTATTCATTTTCCTCTTTTATTATAATTTTCCATGGTTTACATTATGGCATGCCTAGTGTGACTTCCACATATATTTAATTGTTTTTAGATTTTCTTTCACCAATCTAAATTTTTCTTCATGTTATTTGTATTTTTAAGATTCATTGTTAAAATTTCATGGTATGTGGTACAACAAATAGGGAAAAAATAAAAAAATTACAATCCTTTCGCTATATTTCTTCATTTGTTTCCATCTACATGTTATATGTGCTAACGTCACACATGATTTACGCTAGCGTATCACTACACACTCTATAGTCAAAGTAAAAGTGCTAACATAGTATTTTATGCACTTCCATAACATTAAAATTTTGCTCATTGTACCCTTCACGCGCTAGTGTACTCTTATACGCGCTACAATAACACTAGATTTTGTTTTCATGTACCTATGTATCTATCTACATGCTAGTGTAACAAAAGTATTTTTAGAAAAATCTTTACTATGCAAACGTGTGCACTTGATCATGCTACCATAAGAAATTACGCTAGCACACCTAGTTGCACGTGCTAGTGTTTTGTATATGTTTTCTATCGTATTATTTTTTTACATCGTATTAAATCAATTCTAATAATTGTCTTAGCATTGTTTCTTTAATCTTTTTCTTACATGTTTTCATTAATATCTATTTAAACGCTACTTTTATTTAATCATGGTATAATATAATCTAACTAAACCATCCATGGATACTCTTCTCTTATGTCCTTTCTAGTGATCTTGAGAATCAAAAACAAAGAAGTTTTCCTTTTGGTATATATCATGTTTTTAATTTAGGAAAACTACTAATATATATTGATTCCAGGACTTCTTTGTACAAATATTCCTTGAAAATTAAACTAAAATACTCATTCATCATATGCATGTTTCCTTAATCCAAGAAAACAAAACCAACTTAGTTTTAATAAGTTTTATAAACTTGTATTGTAGGTTCGGATAATGTTTTATTCTCATCTCGCTTTAATTGTGGGAAGTACTTGGACATGGTCCTAAAACTCATAATGAGGAGTACCACAGAATCCCGAAGTAGTTAGCACTTGATCGAACTAGCCAACGAAATGGGTACCCACACCTACTTGACTAGTACAACCGTGATATTTAGATCCAATTTTATCCTTAGTGACATCCCCAGTTTGATTAATCGAATGGAATAAAATATAGATTTATTAATCAAGGGGGTAAAATAAGGCCGTTGATTATAAATTTTCTAGTCTACCACGCTCATTCAGATAACACTTGGTATTTAGAAGGATATCTGATATATAGAAATCTTGAATGACCAAATCAAGTTTTTTTAAATTTCTCCCTACTACCATTATTTTCATCCACATTACTGAATTAGATTAGTTTTTATTCCACATTCTTTTCTCTCATCAACATCATATTCTTCAAATCAAATTATTTCTTTTTGGACACCCATTCCAAATTAATTTTATGACATCTAATCCTTACTCATTCGATTCACTTTTCAAAATTTAAGTACATCATTCAATTCAAATAAAATTCTAAGTCTCTTAATTTAAGAAAATCCATTTCAACCCAATTCTTATCGTTTGATATAAAATTTATCAAGGTTAATCATAATCCACAAGATTTCTTAGAATTTTAATACCCATATCCAAGTTTAAGAAACCTTTTCTAAGTCTTATACTTTGACATTCACTTTGTCAAAATTTAAGCTCTTCATTCTCAATTTCTACATCTTTTATTTTGACATTCACTTTGTAAAAATTTAAGTGTTCTCTTCTTCTTTCTAAGTATTATGTTTTGACATTAATTTTTTTATAATTTAAGTAATCTATTCTCTTTCTATAGTATTATATTTTGACATTCATTTTATCACAATTTAAGAAAAATTTCCAATCTTTAGGTATTACCTTTTACATTCACTTTATCAACATTTAAGCAATCGTCTCCACTTTCTAAGTCTTATATTTCGACATTCACTTTGTTAATATTTAAGAAATCATTTCCGCTCTCTAAGACTTGTATTTTTACATTCTCTTTGTCAAAAATTAAGTAATTTATTCCTTCTCTAAGTCTTATATTTTGACATTCACTTTGTTAAAATTTAAGAAATCTCACTCCTATCTAATTCTTATCCTTTAATATTCCCATTATTAATTTTAAGCCAATCAAACTCTTATCTAAGTCTTATACTTTTATTTTCCAACTATCAAGTTTAATCACAATCATTCTCAAGATCAATATCTACCTAATTCTTATACTTTGATATTCACTTTATTAAGTTTAAGAAAAACCAATCTCAACACCTACCTCTTACATTTTGACATTCACTTTGTCAAATTTTAAAGGCAATCAACTTTCAATACAAATTCTTAGGTAATTGGATATTCACTTTATCCAAACTCTAAGCACATCCCACCACATTCTCAAACAACTTCCATGCTCTCCCTTCTTCACACGAATGTTGGAAACATGAGTTGGATATTATGACCTCTTTTGAAAAAAATATAGAAATCATTTTCATATCAACAGTTCTAATGAAGAGGAAGAAAATAAACAACACAAGGTTTCCAAAGTAAAACAAGCACAAATTGATTCCTTTGTATGATAGAACAAAGATCGGTTTCTTCATCGCATATTTGTAATGGAAGCCAAATTACCTTCAGAATTTTTTTGAAGAAAAATTGAAACATCTCGTAGACAACCCCGATCGTGTACAAAAAAGACAACAAAAAAAAGATAAATCTATTGCTTCCTCAAACAAATCAAATAAATATTTGTTAGGAAAAATCAATGAAATGAATAAACAACTAGCTCAAATGGCTTCAAAAGTAACTAATGATTCCAATGAAGTAGAAAAACAAAAAAATGATCAAAAGTTTGAAGATTTCATGAATAACCCACAAAATAATTCCACATTCACACAAGAATGGAAAAAACATGAAAGAGATCATCATAGGGATGCGTAAACAACGTAAAATAATCAACTTTGAAAAAGTATGCCCTTATTCTTTCAACAAGGACATACTATGCTTACCATTTCCAAAATATTTTAAAATCCTCAAGTTTGAAAAATAAAAAGGAAAACATGATCCAATGGAAAACATTAAATAATTATTTATTTCATGTCAAGAGGTGGCATATAACAATGTATATCTCTTACAATTATTCACAAAGAGTTTGGGACGACAAGCCTTAGACTAGTTTCTTCATCTTCTGAAAATATAAGTTATAAACTTTGAAGATATCTCGAAGAAGTTTTTTAACCACTTCATTTTCAATTTGGACTCTCATATTACAACGATGGACCTTTGTAATACGAAAAAGGACCAATGAAAAATATGTTCAATTTTTGCAATGATGATGGTGAGGAATCATGACTCGATTCCCTTGCTCTATATGAGAGAAACTGGTTATAATTTTCATACCTAATATAAATAATGAACTATCATTTCACATTCGATTAATTTTCTTACCAGCTTTTGAGGAAGCCATTAAGAAGGGGAAAAATTGAAACAACCCTCATCACAAAAGGGCTAATTAAAACTCATTCCAAGAGTAAAAAAACAACAACAACAATCATTTTGAAGATAAATAAAAATAAATCAGTCAAAATCTTAATGTTGTCAATGATGGGGTCATCAACAATTGCAATGTGCATAATTTAGAAAACAATAAAAAAATTACCAAATCAAAACAACCATTCATACTCCCAAGTAAAGAAACTACTCCTCACGATTATAAATGATGACAATGCACATCATGCGAGAAAGTATTTTGAGTTTTTACATCAATTAGAAAATTACAACATGGTTACTTACCCAATCAAAGTACCCTTCTAAGAAGTGCAACTAAAATCATCATGGTATGAAGAAAATGAGTATTGTGATTATCGTCAAATTGACGACCATAGTATGGATTGATATACGTAAAACCTTAATTAAAATCAAGATCTCATTGATGGTGGTGACATTGAAATTGAAACCCCATCAACTATCAAAATGCCCAATGAGAAGTTAAAGGTGTTTCAAAACCTCTTTCCAAAACTTGGTACAAATGATAAAGCTCCAGATAAAGGACAATCCTCAAACCATGTTGATTTTAATTCCATTATCTCCTTCATTGAAAAATTACCTAACTCAATAGCCATGGTGAAAATCCCTTCTCATAACTATGTAGTATTCATGTGAAAAAAAATGTTTTCGGTACCTACAGCTAAGAAACCATCTGCGCCAAACACACTTCCAATGTTAAATCCTATAATTACAACCAATTCAAAACTAGCATCCAATGTTAAATCCTCTAGTTCCCATGATCTCTTCAAATAGTTAGACACAACATGTGCATGTATCTCCCTTATGGATATCCTTAAAATATCACCCACACTTCAATAAATCCATACTCATGCTCTCCAAGAGGCACGTGTTCCTAAGGATATCAACACACAACAATTTTAAGCACGCATTGGAAATATTTCAACCAACAACCCCATATAGTCATTTGGTCCTCAAGACCTCTTAAATCTAAACCTTTAAAACAATTAATCATTTTACATTGAGGATTTCATTACCAATCATAAAATAAAAATTGTTCTCATAGACAATGGACCTACTTTAAATATTTGTTCTATGAATTTATTAAGATGTATTAGTCATACCGAAGAGAGTTTGGGAGCTAATGTTATAACCATTTTTGGAAATTAGTTAATTTTAGTCTATTATTTGCATTATGAGATAGAAAGTTGGAAATTCCTCTAACTTAGGAATGTAGAAGATGTGTGGCAATTTCTATTTCGTACGAATAAGCATGTGAACTTACTAAGAATAGAAGGTTCTAGTAAGAACTGCTAAAGATAGTAATTTCGCCATTTAGAGTAGATTTAGTCAAAGTTAGTTAGTGTTTTCTTTGAAACTCTAGTTGGGAGTTGTTTTCCTATTTAGGAAACATTTTAATTCATTATACAATAACGAATAAGGATATCTATTTTCTTTTGGAGTTCATATTATTTGCAGTATATCAAGTTTGTTTATAATTTGGCTACATTATCTGGTATCAAAGTTGGTTCAAGTCTTTAAAAAATGGCAGGAAGAGGAAGAGGAGGTGATATTGCTTAGATGAATAGAAATATGTAAGATCTACAGAGGTAAGTTGTTGCACTTGTTATAATGATAACCCGTAGAGGAATTCCAGTGGAGATGACATAGATGAAAAATAAGTTTGTGAAGAGGAGGAAACACAAGTGCCACCATTAGATTTTGAAGAAAGGATGCTTTGAGCATTATAAGGAAAGAATGATGGGATAAGATTTGATGTTTCAGAGTATGGTGGTATTATAAAACTAGAGGAGCTGATAGATTGGTTGAGTAGCATGGGGAAATGATTTGAGTGGAAGGCTATGTCAAAAGAAAAGAAGGTAAAATTTGCATGCATGAAATTGAAAGGTCATGCTATGTTATGGTGGGATCACCTACATAAATAGTGGTTAAGAAAGGGAAATAAATAATTAGGACGTGGAGTGAGATGGAGAAGAAGTTGAAAGATAAATTTCTTCTTGTGGATCATGGACAAACCCTTTACAGGAGGTTTCAAAATCTCAAACATAACTTACAAACAATTCAAGAATACGCTGATGAGTTCTACATTTGTCCATTCATGTAGAGCATGAAGAAATTGAGGAACAAATGGCTGCAAGGTATGTAAATGGATTAAAATTTTCTATTCAAGATGAGATAAGTATGCTTAGGATTAAGAGCATGGAGGATGCCTATCAATTAGCCTTAAAGGTCAAGGAAAAACAAAACCGTCAAAGTTTTAGGATATCACCTAATATGAATAGGGGGCCTCATCTTCCTTTTAGGGATGAGCTAGTTTCAGCCAAGGTAGGGGAGAATCATCTCGTGGATTGGAAAAGCAAGAAGATACAAGACAAGATTTCCCAAATCAACAAAGAGGCGAGTATTTTCTAGGGGAAAAGGATATGTTTGCGATAGAGAATGGGAGGATCCACGAATACCATTTGTTAGTTAGAGATGTGGTGAAGAGGGGCATCGGGATTTTAAATTCCCACATTATTATACACATGAAAAGAGGCATGGAGATGCTCCTAGAGTAAATATTGTTGAAGTGAACAAGTAGAAGATAAACAGGACCTAGAAATTCCACCGATGTTGGAGAAAATATTATGCTTAAGAGGACAATGATTACTCCAAGAAAGGATATCAAGGGGATGCAAGTTGCGTACAAATATTTTTAGACCAAGATGCAATTTAGGAAGAAAGGTATGTAATGTTATTATCGATTGTGATAGTTGTGAGAACATGGTTTCAAATGTGATGCTCAAGAAATTGGGTCTACATTGTAAAAATAATCCTAACCCTTACCGTATTTCATGGTTTAAGAAGGGTAACATAATTACTTGTTGATAAGATATGTTTAATAAGTTTTTCTATTGGGAACAGGTTATAAGGATGATATTTGGTGTGATGTTATTCCTATGGATGCATGTCATATTTTGTTAGGAATACCATGGAAATTTGATAGAAAAGTTATTCGTGATGGGGAAAGAATACTTATACTTTCTGGAAGGATGGCACAAAACTAATTTTTCTACCTCTTAAGGAAGAGGGAAGGCTGAAAATATTCTTTACAAAGGAATTTTTGAAGGAGGCAAAAGCAACTAGTTTTTGTTATGCACTAGTCACAAATAAGGATGTACTGTAAGTGCAAAATACCATAAGAAACAATAGAATTAATAGAAGAATTTTCTGATGTTATTCCCGATGAGCTACTGTGATGGATTACCACCCAAAAAGAGATATTCAACACCATATTCATTTGATTCTAGGTTCTTCACTCCCAAATCAATCGGTTTATAGGATGAGCCTAAAATTGCATGCAGAGTTGAATAGGCAAGTGGCAGAGCTTGTGAGAAAGGGCGTCATAAGGGAGAGCATGAGTCCGTGTGCAACCCTAGCTTTATTAACACCAAAGAAATATGGAACATGGATAATGTGCATAGATAGCAAAGAAATCAATAAAATTACAATCAAGTATAGGTTCCCAATACCTCACCTTGATGATATGATGGATGTGCTTGTTGGATCTAGGTAATTCATCAAGATTGATATTTGAAGTGGTTATCATCAAATTTAGATCAGAGAAGGAGATGAGTGGAAAACAACACTCAAGAAAGGAAATGGATTATATGAGTGGTTGGTGATGCCATTCGGTTTATCGAATGCACTTATTACTTTTATGAGACCGATGAACACCATGTTGCTTGAGTATAATGATAAGTTTGTTGTGGTTTATTTTGATGATATCTTGATCTTTAGTAAAACTAAGGAAGAAAATTTTAGGCATCTAAAAGTGATATTTGAAGTGTTAAGGAAAGAGAAACTCTATGTAAATATGAGGAAGTGCACATTTATGCAAGATATTTTGGTATTCTTGGGCTTTATTATTTCAGCAGATGGGGTACAGATGGACTCAGAAAAGATAAAGGAAATTATTGAATGTCCTACTCCATGAAGTATAACAGAGGTAAGAAGCTTTCATGGTCTAGCAACATTTTACAGAAAATTTATTAAAAATTTCAGCAGTATTGTAGCACCTATAACAGATTGCACAAAAGGAAGGGAGTTTTTGTGGACAAAGGTAGTTGAGGATAGTTTTCAGTTCTTGAAGAAGAAGGTGATAAAGGCACCCATTTTGGCACTACCAAATTTTGATAAAGTGTTTGAGGTTGATTGTGATGCCTCACATGTGGGTATTGGTGATGTTCTAAGTCAAGGTGGAAATCCAATAGCTTTCTTTAGTGAGAAAATGAATGAGGTAAGAAAGAACTAATCTACTTATGATGTGGAATTTTATGCAATTGTACAAGCATTAAGGCATTGGAGGCATTACTTAGTGCCTAATGAGTTAGTGTTATTTACTGAGACCACGTAGCCCTAAAGTATGTGAATAAAAAAAATAAGTTGAATAGTAGGCATGCAAAGTGAGTATCATTTTTGCAGGGTTATACTTTTTCTCTAAAACATAAATCAGGAAAACAAAATCAAGTTACAGATGCATTGAGTAGGCATGTGACTTTGTTTACCACTTTGGAAAATGAGGTGGTGGGATTTGAAAAAATAAAGGGTTTGTATTCTTCCTCGATTTTGATTTCAAGGATATTGTTGAAAGGTTAATTCGTCCATTGTCGAGATAATGCAAGAAATGTCCAAGATGAGTACATTTTATAGGATAGCTACCTATTCAAGGGAAGCCAACTATGTATTCCAGTTGGGTCTATAAGAGAGAATATAGTGAAAGAGTTACATAGCGGAGGATTAGTTTGGGCATTTTGGTAAAGATAATATGATATCCTTAATAGCATAGAAATACTATTGGTCAAAGCTGAAAAAAATGTGGTAAGATATGTGGAGAGGTTTCGAATTTTTCAAGTCTCAAAAGGCCATGCACAAAATATAGGGTTTTATATGTCGTTGTTTGTTTCTAAAGGGTCATGGACATATCTCGAGTATGCATTTTTTTTTTTCGGATTACCCAAAACACAATGAGGTAATGACTCAATTTTTGTGGTTGTTGATAGGTTTTATAAGATGGTTCATTTTATTTCCTGCAAGAAAACAAGTGATGCGACAGGCGTAGCAGATTTTTTAGAGAAGTTATTCGTTTGCATGGTGTTCCAAAAACCATTATTTCATATAGGGACACAAGGTTCTTAAGTCACTTTTGGTGGACTTTATGGAAGAAATTGGGAACTCAACTATAGTTCAGCAGTGCCTATCATCCTTAGAATGATGGGAAAATAGAGGTGGTAAATTGGATTTTGGGAAACCTGTTAAGGTGCATCGTTGGGGAAAAGTCGAAACAATGGGACTTAGCATTACCACAAGCTGAGTTTGCATATAACAGTTCCATAAATAGATCCACAGGAAAGTCTCCATTTTCAATTTTGTATGGGAGTAATCCAAATGGGGTGTTAGATTTGGTATAGCTACCGGTGATGCAGTTCGGTGATGATGTAGAAGCATTTTCCGAACATATACAACAATTACGGGAAAAAGTGCGGAAGAAGATGCACATGTAGTAATGATAAGTATAAGGAAATAGTAGATGTGCATAGATGGAGAAAGGTATTTACAGTTGGTGAGTTGGTTATGGTATATACGCGGAAGGAAAGGTTTCCAAAATGAACCTATAACGAGTGAAGTACAAGAAGATTGGTCCTCTGAAAAATTGTGAAAATAATAAATGATAATGCTTATAAGGTATTATTGCCAAGAAATTTTGATATTTCTCTAGTGTTTAATGTTTCAGATTTGTATTATTTTCATGGGGATTGTGTATAAGGGGATGTTATTGACAAAGTAGTAGATTGGACGTAGGAGGTTTCGATGAAGAAGAAATAAATAGTGGATCAGATTCTAGATAAGAGAACAATGAACACGCGACATGGGAAATACAAAAATATTGCATACATTAGAAAGGATTGAAACAAGAGGAAAATACTTGGTTCACGGGTGGGAGATCAATAAGTTGGATGCGAGATAAATGGAAGCATTTTGAAAAAGACAACTTACAGGAGCTGCATTTTTTTCAACCTGGGACAATGATGTGCCAAAATTAGCGAGGAACTTGACAAGGTCATAACTTGAGCTTCAGGTGTCCGTTTGAGTCATGTTTTTAAATGACATGTTTTGATGAGACGAATACACTAGGAAACATGCGATACTAGTTGTGACAAGTTTTGGCACATTTTGAGCCCTAAATCCGCCATCTTGAGGCCGAAAATTAGGATATAAGTTGTAGTTTTGGTTTTTATATTTTGGGGCATTAGTTAATTTTATTCTATTAGTTGCATTATGAGTTATAAAGTTGGCATTTCCTCTAATTTGGGAATGAAGAAGATGCGTGGCAATTTTTTTGCTGTCTACAATAAGCATGCAAACTTATTAAGAATAGCGGGATCTAGTAAAATCGCTAAAAATAGTAATTTCCGCCACCTAGAGTAGATTTAGTCAAAGTTAGTTAGAGTTTTCTTGGCAACTTGAGTTGGCATTTGTTTTCATATTTATGAAACATTTTAATTCATTATTCAATAACGAAGAATGAGATCTATTTTCTTTTGGAGTTCATATTATTTGTAGTATATCAAGTTTGTTTAGAATTTGGCTACATTAAAATTCCTTTCATGTTTGTAAGTTTCTATTCTCCATTCACTTATGGAAGACCTGATGCTCCCCACCTTAGATTATCCCTTATCTACAACCTTGTAAATACTCTATGGAAATGGTTTGGATAATTAGAATATGATCACATTCATGGCTCTGTAGACTTAGTTATACAAAGATCGATGGCTAATTGTTATGAATCCTATTACTATAGTAAGGCACACAAAACAATGAAGATTATGTAATGGAAGAACATAATAGTTTGTACAAAGGGAGAAGGTCATCTAGAACTAGTGTTGTACACAACAAATCTATATTTTCATGGTCTCATGTTTCAAAACTTATGAAAAAAACAAGGTAATATTTGATGTAACAACTAGTGTTGAGGATATTGACTCCAATGTTGAAATAATCTACACACATATCCTATTTGAAGACTTAGCTAAAAAGAACCTATTAATTAAAACCCTCTCCAAAAATACTATTGTGTTTCAAAATTTCCATCTTAGCCTTATTAATTAGGATCGGATAAATCACATATCCATGGACATTTTTCGAATGATGTGGCCATCAAAGAGTTTCTCAAGACTCGGGACTTTATACCTCTATTGGAAAAAAAGAAGGGTTTATATATTAACCTCAAAACATATACTTACTTTGGCAAGGAACTTGAGTACACTAGTCTACCAAAGTAAAAAAATCATAATAAAAAAATAAATTACAATCTCTCATAGTTAAAACCTCACCGAGGCGCTATTTAAGAAGCAAAAATTTTAAAAAGAAAAAAAAATAAGAAAAAGAAAAAGGATGCATCTCTTGGTGAAGAAATTTTGAGGTGCCAAAGAGAGGAGACTCAATTCCTATCAAACACAAGACCTAAATCAACCTTAAACATCCTTTTCAAACACGGATACATAAGAAATTCTAGTAAAGGAGATTATTGAAATCAACATTGGTTAAGGAGAGAATCCTAAACTTCTAAAACTTAGTGCAAGTTTTTCACAAATATAAATAGATGCATTCACAATAGTAATTTTTAAGTTTAAGGATTTTTTTCATGGTCATAAAAAAACATCTCAGGTTTAGATCCTTCCCTTCTAATTCATGATCTTGTGGTTCACCCAAAAGAAAAACTAGTTAAGAAAAAACTCAAAAAATGTGCCCTATCATGGAATTATTGGTTAAATAAGAAGTTTAAAAACTATTAGATGTCACCTTCATCATGTCAATTGATTATTTTAGAATGGATATCTATAATGGTACCCGTTACAAATAAGACACCAGGGGATAAGGATCTACACCGACTTCCGCAACATAAACAAGGATCGTCCAAAGGATGATTTTGCCTTGCCCAACATTAATATGATTGTTTATTCTAAAAATTTCCATGAAATGTTATCTTTAATGGATGGATTTTTAGGTTATAATCAGATCCAAATTTCCAAAGAAAATAAGCATAAATCAAACTTTACAACACCCTAGGGCACGTTTTGTTATAAGGTCATGTCATTTGGCCTTAAAAACATAGGAGTAACTTATTAATGCATAATGATAGTCATCTTCCATGACTTACTAGATGATATCATGGAATACTATGTATATGATATACTTGCCAAATCTAAAACAAGAGTAGACCATCTCGCCATATCAGAATGTATATTTTAGTGATTATAGGAGTATAAGGTAAGACATAACCCTAAGAAATGTGTGTTTGGTGCCAATTTAGGAAAGCTCTTGAGATTCATCATCTCGCGGAGAGGAATTTAATTTGACACTACCAAAGTCAAAGAAACCATGGAGATGCCTCCCCATAGAATCTACAATAGTTAAGAGGTCTCCAAGGAAAATTCAATATATTTGGAATTTCATCTCACAATTAGTAGATAAATGTTATCATTTCAATCAACTTCTCAAAAAGATGTACAATTAAAATGGAATAAGTAATGTCAAGATTATTTCACCAAGTTAAAATAATATTTATCAACTTCATCGGTAACAATGTTTCCCATTTAGGATAATGTCATACTTTTATATACATCCACTACAAAATATTCCATATGGGCCTTTCTTGCACAACATAATGATAAAGGATAGGAACAAGTGGTCTAATACCTCAACGTAACTCTTATTGCTCATGAACTCTAGTATTCATAGGTTGAAAAGGTATGTTTGGTAGTGGCATTCACATTTCATAAGTTGTGTCATTACTTGATTAATCATACAACTAAACTCATTACTAAAGTATATCCTATCAAATATCTACTATCTAGACCTATTCTAATAGGTAGAATGTCTAGATAGGTTTTTCTACTTAGTGAATTTGACATAGAATTTTTAAATCAAAAAGTAATCAAAGGGAAAGATCTAACAAACCAAATTTCTGGAACATCATTGTCGGATAAGAGAAAATTCATTTTGAATTTCTAAATGAAGAACTATTATATTTGGACGCAACTCCTTTATGGAATTTCTTTTTCATTGATCTTGGAAAATCCATGGGTCACGAGCTGGTATTCGGGTATAAAATTCGGATGGAGATATTATCCCAAAGTCTAATCGCATTGGTTTCCCTTGTACAAACAACATCACTCGACTATTAATCCTTGATAGTTGGTTTAAAATTTGATATATCTTAGTGGCTTGAATAATTAACAATTTATGGAGATTCTCTCCGGATCATAAAATAATTCAATGGATAATATCAAGTCAACTACGATAAAATTTTCCCTACAAACTCGTGGTTGATAGTATCAAAGGTTACTTTCACCCATTACCTTGAATAGGTTTTTCGTGTATATAACAAATTATAAATTCTATGGCTACTATTACATCCCTTTTTGAATTCAATACACATCAAATGCATAGTGAGTTTCTCGTTGAACATATTTTTGTGCCCACATTAAATCTAACTGAAGTCGACCATAGTTTGTGAGATAGTTTATCCTAAAAAATCTTGGTACCATGACATCTACACTTTTATCCGAGATAAAACCTACCCTGACAATATGAATCCCAAAAACTAAATATCCTTAGCACAATGTGTTTCATGCTACACCATTCTCGTCGATACCTTATATAAAAGAGGATATGATGGGAATCTCTTAAGATGACTCAATCAGGATGAAGCTAACCAAATCCTAGTCAAAGTACATGTGGGTATTTGAGGTGTACACACAAGTGACATGGTATTACCCAAAATATATATTGTACTTAGGTTATTATTGGCCCTCTGTGGAGTTTGATGCATGTAATATTGTCTAGAAGTTCCTATCATGCCAAAGACACATAAATCTTATTCACATGCCATCACAATCCCTTCAACCTATCACTTCACAGGTTGGTCATTTTTATGATTGGGGATCAATGTAATAGGAAAATATATTATGCATCTTCCGATGTGCATACCTTCATTATCATAGTAAATAAGTGTTTTACTAAGTGGATAGAGGCCATGCATTTTACATACATCACTGGTTCAAACATTTCCAAGTTCATTTTCAATCATATCATATGTTGTTTTGGAATCCCTTGCTCCATTGTCACGGATAAAGGCACACCCTTTAAAAACAATGTCAAAGAGTTAGCAAAGCGTTTTCATATCCAAATCAAATAGAAAACTCCATACTATTTGTTATCACAAAACCCAAAAATGTGATTTTTTTAAATTGAACTTTGGGTCAAATCACTTATTTTTCTTGGTTGTAATTAACTTGTTGCTGCTAAAAATGAGGGATAATTCAAATAGTCAGTAGTTGTTAAGTGAATATAATAAAGAGTGATAGATAGGGTTTCTAGAATAACTTAGCTTACCACCCTAGCTATGGAATGATTATAGGCTAGTGAATGATCTCGCACACATATATTTTGGATTATATAAGATATTATTATGAAACTAGCATGTGACGATTTCACGGATAGGAGCACCTAGGAGAGGACACAAGAACCTAGTTGTTTGTGTCTGTTCTTTGTTCTAGTGTATGTGCAATAGTTCCAAATCTGATTATTTATGTGTCACTTCTAGTATCTTTTATCTCATTATATGTCACGTCGCTCATTATACCTCTTCTCTATCACACTTGTTCCTGCAAAAAAACTCTAGCTACATGTACAATACTCAAGTGCACATTATACTAAATGAAAAATTAAAATGAGAAATACAGATCGACCTCGGTGGACACCTCAATGTGATCTTATTGCCAAGAACTACACTACATTTAAGATTCCATGTAGTATTTGTGGTGTGTGATTGAAATTGTGTCCCTTGAGCTAGGTTATCCTAGTGTGAGTCATACAAGGAGATAGCGACCTCAAATACTTTGTCCCAATGAAAATATGTGGTATCGAATTCGAATAGTCTCCCCTATGCAATGAATAATACATCCCAAAATGAAGTCCCTTATGTTTCTCTTTGTAAATAGTAGATATAGAAAATGATAGCCTAATTTCCCCTTAGAATAGTTAGTAGGTTATGTATATATTTGAGTTGTTTGTTTAAATTTTGGCACACATTGACACTAAAATATGACCTAAGTCATGAAAAGGAGATAATAAAATGCCACAAAGCTAAGAAAACCAGCTAAGGATAAAATCAAGCAAACAGGATAGAAGCACCCAAAAGGACACTAGCCCCTGGGTGCTACTATCCTTTCTTGGTGGTATTGTCCCGTAGCAAGAAAATAGAAATAGAACATGAGATAGAACAATGATCCTTATGAATCAACTATAAAAATTTCAAATACCATATGAAAGATGTGAGAAGATCCAAATAAAGCAAGAAAAGGATGAACGATGTGTCACCAGTGTCCATTTTCCAAACTTATATAGCATGTATATAACAACTTATTAGAGGCATAATGTAATAGTAATATGTGCATATTTTAGTGACTACATTTTCCCCCTCTTTATGATATGTGGATGAACTTCGTGTAGCATAAAGGATATAGGAGAAGTGTACCTGAAGTGAGTCAAAGAATTTGTAGCTCGAATGTTTCAAATGATTGTAGTAGTGTGCGAATGAAAAATTACAAAAATTTTACCATGGATATTTGAGGAGAGGGAACAATAAGGATCCTAAGGGTGGTCTTTACATACATGGAGTTATAATGATGTGTGTGTAGCTCTTTGGAATGTCTTCTTTTCCGAACATGCTTGAGAATTTCTTTGTGGTTTCTTGTATTCTTTTCCTTTTTGGGATAGAATAAGACCTGCAAAATAAAATAAGTGTAGTCAATGCTCTAGGTAAATGGAATTTAAATGTAACTTGGAAAATATGTAAAATTATAAATGCAAATGGAAAAAGATAAACCGAGCAGCTATATTACACCTGAAATGCTAAAAGATAAATGGATAGAAATTTATTCATACTTGTAGTCATTACACCTATGGGTTGGTTGAGAGAGTTAATAGTGTGTATTAAATTTTATTCCCATTATAAAAGGACAGAATCCCATGCATGTTTGTCCTATCACCCAGTAAGAAGTTGAGCACTCACCCAAGGCACATGCAGTACCGAGCCTCTCTCTTAAATGATTTTAGCAGAAGCATCATCTTGTATTAGTGTAAGAGTTTTTACGAGAGAAGTTAAGACAAACAAGAACCATAGGGCTTAGAACGGCCTCTGGATCCTTATAGTTACTTAAGACGAGTCCTTTAGCAGATTCCATAGCATATATTATAATAGAAAGAATTATACAAGCATTCATACATAGCATGAAAGAAAAGAGAAATCATATGAGAGAAATGTACATTAAAACCACTAATATCCATGTCTATTTATAACAGTAACCTCATTATATTCATTGATTCATTACAAAGTGTAACACGAGCAAACTTCAGTCATGCACATAATTGAACTTCTATAACTCAGCCAAAAGAAAAATAAATTACAACTCTATGCCTAGTACATTCTCTTCTTAATACAAATCTCCACTGCAGTAACTCTACAAAGCTCCACCCATGATCTTTCTCTCTCGGGTTCTCTCGATGAATCCCTTCTATATATCTATTTGTGTCTTTCTTCTTTTCCGTGATAGGCACTTGTATCTATAACTTTCTTGAGCTGCCAACTTGCCTTCCAAAGACACTCAAATCGGTTGCCAAGTGTCAAATGTGGTCCTCCATGTGAGCATGTTCCTTCAGCCCCGATCTCTCCACTCCATCTCATGATGATCTTCTAGAAGATTCCATCGCAGCATACTTCTTCCTGGGCCAACCTATTGCCAGTGGCATCTTATCCACACGCAACTGATCACGCTTTTCACATGTTTTACCCTGGGCACTTAAATTGGCTGTCCCGAGCCTCCCTTCATGCATCGTGTGAACTATTTGCTTCCTTCACTCTTTCTCTTTTACGCTTTTACCTTGTGTGCCATTCTATAATTGGGATCCCGCACGCCTATGCACCTTCATACTTGGTCAATATTCTAGGGGCCCAACATCACCCCACACTACGCCTATTCTCCATCCTTGGAAACACTCTACTTAACCAAGATACACACTACCTTAACCAATTTTAGCGATAACCTTACATTTTGAAAAGAATAAGGGAATGAAAGAATGGGGAGAGAAGAAATAATGGGGGGAGTTAGCTTAGCAGGCTAGAGAAATACCTCTACAAGTCAGCCTCCAATTTTTCCATACATCGACCTCGTTCTCCACCTTCTGACAGAGGTTGCCGTCCAGGATGTTTACCTCATCAAAAGTTAGGCCAATCTCCTAGGCATCCAAAGTTTCAACAATATTTTCCATATCCTTGTCTAGGTCTTCAATTGTTTCCATCCTTTTGGTGATATGAGGGTATAGCTCCTTCAGTCGTGTTTTGATTCAGCCCCTTAGTGCCTCAATCTTATTGGATTTTCTTTCTACTTCTGCCAGGATTTTATCCTCTTCGTCATATTTCCTTTATTCTTCTCCTGGAATTATTTTAGCTCTACTTCATGGGTAGAAACCAAGGCACTTACTACCTTATCCTTATCCGTGTATTTTTCATATGCATCCTTAGGAGATTGGGAAGCAATCTTTACATCTGCGACCACCTTGTTATACTCAGCAATGAGCGCTACCACCTTCAGCTTGTCTTCTTCCTTCAAGTGCACTGCTACTTCCTCCACAGATTCTGAGGCCAATGGTCATCTCTCCATGGTGAGGATGCACGTTAGGTATTCTAAGAATTCCAAAGTTGATGCGTACCTCTACGGTTTGGCACAAGGGTTGGGTGCTTCAATATGATGGCGCTCTTGATTGACTTCACCTTCTTGTAGACTTCTTGCACCTTTGTCTTCTCATCTTTGAGCTCGCACCTCATTTGCACACTAATCAAATATTCTTGATTCAAGTTCCTAGCCATCTCAGCCAACTCCTCTTCCTTCTTGGCCAACTTCCCCTCTAGAACCCTTATACTGTCATTTCATGTAAATAGCCTTGCCTCTATCTCAACCACAACCTTATTAAGAGCATTTCATGCTTGCTCGTCTCGAGAGCTCTGAGAATTCACTAAGGGGTTGGTCCCCTTAGACTCGGTATAGTTATGATGCTCCCTTAGTAGACTTTGAAGTCTAACTCGTTAACATGGGACTCAAACACCCAAGAGAGCATCTTCTTGGTTCTGGGGTACGTGCCCTACTTTTCAAATGACCCCATGGCTATAAGCCTTTCAGTGGGTATAGTGCTCTGGAACCATGCACGTAACACCTTTTTGAGTCATCTACGTTGCTCATTACGGCCTTTGCTCTACATCAAGAGTCCTTCTCCCCGATTGCATTCCTTTTGGACCGGCTTTCTTCGTCTCCTCTGTCTTCCTCTTTTCCTTCCTCCAAAGCACTATATCAGCGTTGTGCTCCACTTCTTGATCAACCAAGGCCTCGAGCATTTTTTTCACTCTCTCTGTCACCTCAGTGATTTTCTCCTTTGTGAAGCTTATGGGTTCCTGCTTCTCCACACTATCCTCAGTCTTTCCCATGTCTTGGGCACCTTCCTCACCCTGTGTACTCTTTTGCCATGTGAAAACGAATTCCTATTTATCCTCTCCACTCTCTTCTCTGGAGTCATATACTTCTACGACATGTGGCTCCTGGTCCCTTTCAGGCTCGTCCTCCCCGCTGTCACTTTCTTCACTCTCATCCTCTCTTTCATCCAAGTGTTTCTCCAAGCTGTCAATCTCCTCCAAGTCAGCTTCTTCTTCTATCCTCTGCTTTTTCTTGAGAGGTGGCTCCTTGACAGGGGATTGAGATTCTTCTGCTTCCGCTAGGGACTTCTCCTTAGTGAGGGGTTTCTCTAATGCTCCTTCCTCGGGTGTCTTCTCTTTTGTCTGGGACTTCTTTCTACATTCATAAGTCTTGGGCTTGGCGCTTATCGACAACATGCGCACTTGTCCGAGTAGTCTGCACACTTGGTGCTTCTCCTTCTCTTCCCCTCTTCTTGGGCATGGGCCTCATCCTACCCATGGGATATTTAGGTATGGAGACCTCATTCTCTAGGTATGCACCCTTCTCAAACTTGGGCCTTATGTAGAGGTACATGTGCGCCATGGATCCTCCTATAATGGGCAGTGCCATTGGCCTTGTCATTTGTATCTCATGCGATACATATCTCTCTACATATGTGTTCTTACCTCTAGGGTAGTTCAACTTCTTGTGCATTTCTCTGTGCTCCCGATCTAGACTACCCAGCTCCAACCTCAGCTTTTTGGACTCCACGAATCTATTTACTCCCACTTGGAAGTATTGAGCTGTGAACGTGAAGGGAATCTTGCACCATGGGCTCCAAGACTCATCTACTAGTCTAACCTACCCAGGCAGAAGTGTTGGTACACCGTAAATTCAGATTCTGCTGATGACGCCATAAGTTTCTCAGAATCCTCCATTCTGCCCCAAATGCGTTCCTTAGGTGCGTGTACCACTTCTCCATGCACGCCTTGTGGCGTGCTGACATTGTGTCACACACATACTTCTCAAACCTCTCCACGGGAAAAGAGTCCTCGGCGGGGTATTCCCATACAAACTTGTCTCAAGAATTAGATACTCATATCTCTGAAAACACTATAGTTAACAAGATGTTTTCGAAGAGAATTCTATCCCCCTCCTTCATGTAATTGACAATTTTTTCCGCGATGTATGTAGGTAGGTTATAGATGGCTCCCTCTGCAATTTTCTTACAGACATGTAACCAAGGCTTATTGACCTGATTCCATCTCTCCTGGCCATTCAACTTTGTCACTAGATGTGTGACCATCCTCATCACTGGGTCCTTGATGTCAGAGATGTCATAGTATCTCGACCCTTTCTTACAAGCCTATTCAGTAATGGTTTCCCCGAATTTCCTACTTGCCGCTCGTGTCATCATCTAGGCTGACTCCATGGCATTAAAGGCCCATGAACTATGAGATGAGTTGAGGAGTAATGCGCATCTTGCACCCTACAAAATGGAAGTAATCCTCATGTACTCGTGACATCAGCCATTGATATAGGCACTCTAGCTTTCCAAAATAGGGCAACTCATAGAGTTGCAGCAATCCTGCCTTCTCCATCTTGACCTTTACATCATCATTGTAAATGGGCAACCCTTCTAGTGTCTATTTATTTTTGGGGTACACTAACTCCAGTGCCATATCCTTCTCGATCGTGCTCATTTGATGGTTTTAATTGCTCATAGGCACGTTCCTCAGGTGAGACTCCAATTCCTTACCCATAGTTACTCCATCGGGGTACTACATCTTTGCATACCACTCTTAATTCGTACTTGTCTCGGGCTCTTGTTGCTTGGGCTTTCCCTTTCCCTTTCCTTTCTTTGGTGCCATTGTCTACATCCTCTTACCCCTTCACTTACTCCTTGTCACTCTACTTTTCAACTTCCTCCAATCTCATATCTCAATTCTATGAAGAAAATTGCTTTTCCTGTGTCCTAACTTCGCAAAACCCTAACTTGGGACAATACTTCCACGAAGTGGTGCCTCCTCACAATCCATCTAATGCCCATGAAATCCCTTCTGGTTTGCAGATTCAAACTTAGCTAATCGCACCTCACCCTTGCAAATTATTCTTCACACGATCAAATTTTGGAAGCCCTAGTTTACCACAAATGTACAATCGCTTCTCTCTATTCACAAAGTGAAAATGAAAGTGCCTCGACCCTTTATTTATAGTTTTTCCCTTTTTAATCATTAAATGCTACTTCACCTACCACCATACCTTGCTCATTTAATGTAAATTTTTCAAACAAATCCCATCTTTAGCACCTTCACTTGCGCGCCCAACCTTGCACGAAAACTCTTCCAACCTTCTAGCGCGCAACCAATCCAACCTGACAGGAGACTCTTGCACGCGCGTAACCCACGCCGAAGGCACTTCTTCTATCCTGATCCTTGCTCTCGCCTACCTCATGTTGTTTTCAAATGTGCTTTCTCCTTCTCAGTACGTGGGATCTACAAGTAGCTTTACCCTGGCACCAACCATTCTTTTATCTTCTCTTTATATACCTCTTTCAACCCGGCCATTCAACAAGGCTTTTCAACACAACTTTCTTTGTACTTTAATCATGCGCTTCTTCACTTTTCTCCACCCCACACTTAAAGTGATGCATAGTCCTCTGCGCACTCACAAATTCTCCAAAAATAGCAATAAGGTTACTGGCACCCAAGGCGCAAAACAAAACAACAACGCGAAAGGGAAACACAAAAAAAGGAAAATGCATAAAGGAAACTTCTAAACTAATTGGAAAAACAGTCTTATTTACAAACACCAAGAAGATTTATTTATAGTAGGGCTTCAACCTGCTGCCATCCAATGCTTATAATGCACATGCCTGAATCAAGGATGTACGAGATCATGTAAGGACCCAACCAATGAACTTTCAACTTCCCAAGATGGCACATAAACTTAGAATCATATAATAACACCATCTTCCCAACCTCAAACTTCTTGTTTCTAATGTGGGGATCATGCCAAGCCTTTATCTTTTCCTTTATTGCTATCCGGCTCCATCAAGAAAGTGGTCATCTCTCATCCAATTTCATTAGCTCATCAATTCTTTCTTCCAGTGCTTGTTCATTGGCTAATCCTCCTACATGCACTATTCATAGAGAAGGTAACATAAATTCAACTAGAAAATTAGCTTCCATGAGAAACACCAATTGAAATGGTGTGGCTTTATTTAGCCTTTTATACGTAGTCCTGTAAGACCATAATACTACTGATACCTTGTCATCCCAATCTTGTCTTCCAACATCATAGATTTTGGTCAAGGTATGACTCAACATCTTGTTGAATGCTTCCACAATTCCATTTTCTTGTGGGTGATAGGGCATAGTCTTGTGATGATCCACCATGAACTCGATAATAGGATCCTTACAGTCTCACCGGTCGACTCAAAGGGCATCCATACCTTGTGATAATGTTTTCCCATAAGAACCTTGCCGCTGTTGTTGCCGTGTAATATTTAGTTGGGGCTGCCTCTGCCCACCTTGTGAGATAATCCGTGCAAGTGATGACATAATGTGACCCATTCCTACGCGCTGCTGGTGCAATAGGTCCCACAAAATCTATCACCCATTTTTCAAAAGGCTCCACACTAGGGATAGGGTATAAAGGCATTTCATCTCTCCTTCCTAGTTTGCCAATGCGCCGACAGTAGTCACACGCTTTACAATAATCTCTAAAATCCTTGTACAAGGTTTCCCACCATAATCTTTCCATTAAAATCTTTCACACGGTGGCATCACCTGCGTAAGGCCCACTCCGCACTTCCTTCGTGTGCATCTTCCATGATGGCCAAGTACTAATGCTCTAATACACACTGTAAAACTTCATCACGTCTCAACTTGTATAAGTCTCCACTAATCAACATGTAGGGTGCGGAGCATATGGAAAATTGTTTCTTCTCCAATTCCTTCATGCCATCTCGGCACCATACCTTCTTTTAAGAATACTGCAATCTCCTCCAAATTTGAGGGTGCGCGCTGTAGCTGAACAACTGCGTGTCCGGCATTTCTTCCTCAATACTCTATGCATCCTCCCCGATTCAATTCTTGACAGATGATCGTGGCCCACAGCTTGCTTTTTTCGTGGCTACACTACAATGGTGAATTCAAACTCTTGAAACAACAAAACCCATCGATATATGCACCCTTGAAGAACAGGATTTTTTACCAAATACTTTAATGTCATGTGGTTGGTATAGAATAAAAAGGGTGTTGCCAGCAGATACTGTCTAAATTTGAAGAGTGCGTAGATCATTGACAATTCCTCACACTTAGTCATGGTATAGTTCTCGCTCTCTCCGGTGTCATCTTCTTGCTTGTAAAATTGAGAGGATGATTAACAATCCCTTCACTTGGTTTTACAAGTAATGCTCCAATGGCGGTCCCCGAGGCATCTATGTGGACATGGAAGGGTTTGTCCCAAAAGGGAATTCGTAAAATAGGCATGGTAATAAGCCTATATTTTAATGTATCAAATGCTCTCTACTACGCCTCTCCCCAATGGAAGGCACTTTTGTGTCGAAGCATCTCCTCTAAAGGTGTGCAGATCTTGGCATATCCCTTAATGAATTTTCTGTAATAACTCGTATGCCCAAGGAATCCGTGTACTGCACTCTGGCTAGTAGGCTTCCTTAACCCCATAATAACTGCAACCTTAGCAAGATCTAACAGCGAGCCCTCCTTACATATGATATGCCCCAATAAAAACCCAAAGGGTGTAGCAAATACACACTTCTTAATGTTGAGGGATATCCTCAACTACCTACACCTCTTAAACACTAATCTCAAGTTGTCATAATGTTCCTTAACTAGACCATATACTATCCAATCATCCAAATAGACCTGAAGAAATTTATGGATGAAGTCCTGGAATGCTTGCACCACTATGCATGAAAAGACAGCAGGCACATTCTTCAAGCCAAAGGGCATGTCCGTATACGCAAAACTTCCCCACTTGGTGGTGAAAGTTGTCTTCTTCTGGTCTTCCTTTACAATCCAAACTTGGTGTTATCCTAAAAATCCATCCGTAAAGGAATAAATTTTGTGCCCAGCGACTCCTTCCAAAATTTCTTCGAAAGGGAGTTGAAAATGGATCGATGACACAAACTACATTCAATTCCCTATAGTCCACACAAATCCTAATCCGCCCATCCTTCTTGATGTTGATTACCATTGGACTTATCCATTCTGATTCTTCCACTACCTCAATGATCCTAGAAGATATCATCTTGTCTATCTCCTCCTTAACCTTCATGCGTAAATTGGGATTCATCCAAAGAGGGCCTTTTTCTAACCAAAGCGCAACGCTTTTTAGTTTTAACTTTGTCTCCCAAAGGAATGGTGAACGCCTTTGAGCTCCCGGTACCGCGTAGGAATTAATCCTCAAATTTTCGCAATGCAGATCAATGATCTTTGATACTTCCTCCTTTGTCTAGTAATCTCCAATAATAGCTTCCTTAGGTTCTTCTCCTAAACCGATGTTAACTTTCTTTGTCTTTAAAGGCTCATGGTAGGCACACGCATGATCATTTACACTATGTAATACCTCATGCGTCCCTACAGAATGGCTGACATCTAAGCTTTCCAATTCCTCTCCATCAATCACATATACTAAATTTCCCTTCTCCTTTTCCAAACACGCATGCTCCAGCTGTAACTCTTTTTTCCTCAATTTCTTCAAAGCACGCCCTACACCTATTTCACCTAATAATTCTAACAACCTATCTTCCATTTTGGCACTATCCCCCATGGTAAGGTGCTTGATACCTTGCAAGGCCTTATCAACCGATGGTTTGGTACTCCAATACTCAAAGGCTTGAATAAGGTCACCGTGTGAGCTCTTGCTAATTCCTTGTCTGCAGTGGCATGTCTCTCGAATGGATGTACCATAATGTGCACAACTCGCAGGTGTAATACAACTTGTGCAGCCAGAGGGATTATGGAAAAGCTTCCATGCCTTCTCTCCGGACACTGCTCACACTCCTGGATATGGAAAGAGGTAGGCTCCTTCCCATGGTATTCCTTGATGATGGTGGGTACATTACTCCTAGAAAATCTGACAGAGAGAGCAATTCTTACCTCATGCCACTCTAAAAGGCTCTCCTGATGTGTGGCCCACCAACGAGCTACTGTTCTAAGCAAGATGTAACTCAACATCCCCCTTCATTCCTTCTCATCCTTCCACTGAGCTTCTACCTCCTGCAGAAATATATTAGGGAAGGCTCCTCCTCAATACTTGGGAAGTTCTTTTCCTCTAAGGTACCTAACCATGCACGCCTTTATTACCTTGGTCACCAACCCTCTCAACTACCATCCCATTAATTTGTAAGTTCCATGCACCCAATTTTCACATGCCGGACTAGTTGTATCACCACTCGACCGAGCATATTCAAACCGGATAACCCCGTTAGTAGGGTGTATCATCTCAAGGTCTTTAATTAAGCACAAATAAATCTTTTCTAGAACTTATTCTCCCAACGGTTCAATATAGGGTGACAACTTCCCATCAACCAGGGGTATAATGACCCGTTCCTCCTTGTTCTCAAAGATGATGTACCATTTGTTGAACCAAAGATCTGCATTATTCTTGTAACACCAAGGACACCCAAGTAGTGCTAGGAAATTTTCTTCCTCGATGAGTGCCAAGACCTCGAAGTCCCCAAAAACTTGGCTTCCTGGATAGTAATAGCTGCATCCTTCAAGACACCGATGGGTATTGCCTTAGTTTTTTTGCCATATATATCACATTCAAAGATGGCTATAATACAGTCTCCCCATCGGATGCCATGCATTTAAAGTCGAACATTAACCTCCATGCCAGTGTCAATGAGTATATTCTTGAGGAGGCATCCATCTATAATTGTATTCAATGTAATATCCTTGTCATAGTCGAGGTTGTGAGGGGGAAGGTTTGCGTGCAAGACCTATCTCTCGCACTCTTCTTCGGTGCATGGTACCTTATCTCTCAACCAGGATCCTAGCAAAGGAATGATGTTCTCTTTCCTTAGGATTTTACACATCTCCTTGACCTCATCCAGGTCATCCTTTTGCACCTCGAATCTCCTCCCTTGTCCACCCTTCGGATTGCTCCTTTAGACATTTGGATCTCCCTTGTAAGCTTTGAATAACATCCATGGTGTCCCGATATATCTCTTTTGGATGTGCGGTGGTCCGGTAATTTCCATGAATGACCTCTTCTCTTGAAACTAGGTTCTTCTGTCTTGGTACCTCCCTTGCACGCGTGGCTTCTACCCTTGTTGTTACTAAGATAGGCTCCAAACCTTCATCCCATGTTACCCGAGGAATCCATTATATGTCTTCCTGCTTGATGCTGACCACCGTAATGCCCTTGTCCTTCTAGTGTTGTTGATTCATATGCTCAAATAATTCTGGGCACTCCTCATACTTATGCTTCTTTCGCACCATGAGCACTGCAATAGGTCTAGGCACTCATGCTTGTAATGTTCTGTAGATCCACAGTTGAAACATGTTCCACGCAGGAACTCACTTCTTCCTCCTCTATGGTTACCTCATCCATAGAATCCTCCTCAAAACCTCTTCCACGTGCACCTCCATCTGTGTGCTCCTCATAACGGTGATCATCATTTTTAGAACCACTAGCAATGCTAGTCTGGCGCACCCCATGATCAATGGCCTCATGGATCTGATCAATGAGCCTATAGTCCTTAGTATCATGGGTTGTGGAGGTGTAAATCTTGCAATAACAAGATACATTCTTCTTGATCACGCGTTGCAGCAAGGGACATCTACTTGCATCATGGTCCCCATGACAAATTTCACAATCTACTATCATAGCACATACTATCCTCCAGGGGTAATTATCCTTAACGTGCCCCTCTATCTCACAATCTGTGCACCACAAACCACTGCGAGTCTCATGGACTGAGTTTGCAGATAATTTTTCCAACTGTTTGGCCATAACAGCAATCGAGCCTCTAAGAATGGGCTAACACTAGTATTAATACTACCAATAGCCTTAACGTGCAAGGCAGCTTCCAATGCTTTGCATGGATCTGTAAAATTTTTATGAGACAAGGCCCTTCTAAAAGGGGTGATCAATCCTCCAACAAACCATTGTGCATGTTGTGAAGGGTGAATATCATATGATAATTTAGACAAGAGAGTTTTAAAACATGCATCATACTCCCGCACACTCTCTACCATTCCTTGTTGAATCTCCTTCAAAGTGCTAATGCTTTTCTACTCGAACTCAGGAATGTGGAACTCTGCCAAGAATGCATTCTTTAAAGTAGTGTAGTCCACCACCATTTGATGAGGGTCATAATTTCTATACCAGCTATGCGCATGCCCTTGTAATGTGGTCACAAACTAACTAGCCTTTTGTTCTGGGGTTGTGATACCCTTCGTGCACCATAGCAGTTCACACTTTTGAACATGTTCCGCAGCATCCTCAATGCCCCTGTAATCTGGAAAATGCAAAGACATTTCAAAGAATACTTGAGGTGGTGGCTGGGGTCCTTGTCCTGAACCAAAACCTTAGTTCCCTCTAGGTGTTTCTTCCACCACCTGATCCACCAGTCCACCAGGTCTGTACCTCCAGAGCCACTAGATCCACCAGAATCATTGGGCCTAATAGGGCATGTAGGAATTTTGCCAAGCACCCCC
Source organism: Taxus wallichiana var. yunnanensis (assembly GCA_018340775.1). Lineage (NCBI taxonomy): Eukaryota > Viridiplantae > Streptophyta > Pinopsida > Cupressales > Taxaceae > Taxus > Taxus wallichiana. Next base: position 733,201,856 of record CM031243.1, on the reverse strand, counting down.
ACGGTCCCACTGAATTGTGTGTCGATGGTCTATGATAGCGCCCCACTACCACTACTTTGTCCCGCGCCACTCCCTGATGCGAGACCGAAAGCTTGTACACTTACCCCTTATCCAAAGACTCCTCCAAATACTAGAATATGTGCAGCCATAGAAGAAGGAACTAAAAATTATACCTCCTAGGTGTGGATCTGTCTCTTCCACTTATATCAACTAGGTCAATAACACTTCTTCCTGGTTTAGGAAAACCAAGCACCAGGGCTCGATCACTGGGTGGGTTTAGATATGCGCCAACGAATCTCCTCTCTCCATGTGACGAACTCTCACCAAAAGCCGAAGGGGTCTCCCTCACGTGCTTTCCAAGATGGGGTAGCACAGATTGCTCAGGTTCCACATCCTCCGCGTGAACCTCAACTCCTTCCCACAATGTCTGTCTCCATAGATCCATCACACTAGCAGCCTTACATCATCTAGAAATCTCCCTTTCACATGCTTCACTATACTTGAGTCGTCTTTCTTCCCTCTCCTTTTCTATCATGATATCTTGCCATCTTCCTCCACCCAAGTTCCCTTACCCAGTGCTCAGAATAGTTTATCCGGCCATTCGGAGCACCTCTAAACTCATGGTAACCATCATTTTTCATAGCTAGAGGAATAGAACGTAAAAATGTTCCTTTAGGTTCTCGTAGAAACTCAAACTTAGCAACCTTCGATAAGAATACGTAGAAATGGAAAACTCCGGAGTGTAGCCAGCTAGTACTCCTCTCCACCAATGATCTACACCATGGGTCCACGTTATATCTACATCCTACAACCTCTGGTAGTCTTCTTCAGCCCACATGTGATCTATAATTCCAACTTGATCTAGATGCATACGTTGAAAACCATTCATATAATTCTACTAGGAAGCAACAGAAAAAATTCTCATATAGATCATGCTAGAGGTTCTCTTCTACCCATCTACATGCATTAAAATCAGGTCCAGTGTTGTATCTCCGAGAGAATTCATCCTCCTTGCTCTTGAACCACGATTCAAAATTTTCCAATGTCAACCATTCTGTCATTACTCATTACATAGATCATGATGTATGTTATATCCCACTACAACTTCGAAAAGAGGTCCTAGCAATGGAACCAAGATATAGTCAATTTTACTCCCATTATAAAAGGAAGGAATCCCATGTGCACCGGATTATCACCCAGTAGAAGTTGAATGCTCACCCGAGGCATGCTCGGGTATTGAGCCTCTCTTTTATGTGAGTTTAGCAGGAAGCATCATCTATGATTAGTGTAAGACTTTTTAGGAGAGAAGTTAATACAAACAAGAACCATATGGCTCAGAAAGGCCTCTAGATCCTTACAGTTACTTCAAACCGAGTGCTTTAACAAAGTCCATAGCATATATTATAACACAAAGAATTATACAAGCATTCATACATAGCATGAAAGGAAAGAGAACTCATTTGAGAGAAATGTACATTAAAACCACTGATATCCATGTTTATTTATAACGTATAACCTCATTATATTCATTGATTTATTACAGAGTGTCACAGAGAGCAGGACCGTGGTCATGCATATCACTGGACTTGTATAACTAAGCCAAAAGAAAAATAAATTACAACTCTATGCCTAGTACATTCTCTTCTTAATGCAAATATCCACTCGCAAAGTAACTCTATAGAGCTCCGTCCATGCTATTTCTCAAGCTCGCTATGCATAACAATCTCTTTCTCTCTCTGGGTTCTCTTGATGACTCCCTTTTATATATCTATTTGTGTATGTCTTCTTTTCTCGTAGTAGGCACTTGTATTTATAACTTTCCCAGGCTGCAAACTCACCTTCCAATGCCCTTAGATCAGTTTCCAAGTGTCGAATGTGGTCCTCCATGCGAGCATGTTTCTTCGAACGAGCTCTCCACTCCATATCATGATGATCTTCTAGAAGATTCCATCGCAGCATGCTCCTTCGTGGGCCAACCTATTGCAAGGTGACATCTTATCCATGTGCAACCAATCACGATTTTCATGTGTTCTCGCCTTGGGCACTTAAATTAGCTAAGTCCCAAGACTCCTTTTTCACATCGCGTGAACTATGTGCTTCCTTCACTCTTTCTCTTATGTGTTTTTTCCTTGTGCACCATTTTATAGCTGGGATCCTACATGCCTACACACCTTCATACTTGGTCAATATTCTAGGGGCCCAATAGAGTGATCAATTCTCAACCTGATTTGATCATACTAAGGATTTATGCATCTTTTTCTATAATAGGGATTTAAGCATCCAATGCTAAACTTCGATTTAGGTTTTTGTCTCCACTAAGGGAAAGTGTATTGGGAGACTATTTTTACCTCTAACCATTTAATGCTTCCCCATAGATAAGTGGCACTACATATGATCACAAACCCAATTTGTAACTTTCCTCGAGTGACACATTTCTCCAAGATCACCATTGTTCTACTTATGCCATAGGTTTCATTCCCTTATTTGGTTCATACTATGGTTCATGAGTAATTAGTTAGTTCAAGTTAGTAATTAATTACACTCTAAAAATATTTGTGTAATCATTAAAAATAGAAAATTGTGACTATGTAATCATGTTGAAACTTCTTTATAATTGTTTTTCCCTAAGATAAGAGCACCTATGTGGGAAACTAGCAGACCAGACGTTATTATTTTCTATTATATGCACTTTTATCTAGGTTGTTAATTTTCTCCAAGTTTATCCTTGGTCTTGTTCTATAACGGATTTCTATTATGATCATGTTGTTTGTGTTTCTATACCTAATTTATGTAACTGATGGGAGGGTAAAAAGGTTTACCCAATTTTTTCCCCTCGTTTTGGGTACATGAGATGATTAAATATGAATACATCCCAAATGAGGAAGGCTAAAACTGATGTGCACATCTGATATAAGAATACTACATGGGAAATAGGGATAATTCATGTTAGTTACCATGGCGTAAGAAAAATAATGAGAAAATATTAGCATACAAGTGTTAGTGACAAATAAGCAATGCACACTGAAATAGTAACTAGTAAAAGCATATAGAAAAACCAAAAATAAGGACTCAATGAGTAGATCATTGCATACATCGGACACCACTCAAGATGTCGCAATACAATCATAGCCATCAAGGCTTGTGCAAACAAGGTAACAAGAAAATATAAGGTATAATCCACAACTAGTGATTAACAAATTATAAGAAAATCATATAACCATGATTAGAGTCCGACAAGGAAAATACTACACATGAAGCACCCATTAGCATGTTAGGAAAGATAAATAGTATGCGAAAATGTAATATCTGAATATAGGAATGAAAATGTGTAATATTGCAATGATAGAACCTAATAGTAAGTGAGAAAAGGTATGTGCCACAAGATCCTCGGTAGGGACTAATAATGGATAGGACCAAGCATTATACATTGTGTAACAACTTGTAAGTTGTGCGAATCACCTCAAGATACCATTTGAATTTTAGAAGCACAATGGCCTAAGAGGGGGTGAATCAGTCCTTATAAAATTTCAAATTTAAATTTTCATATCTGAAACTTAAAATACCATAAGCATTGAATCAAAATAACCACTTAATCAACTTTAAGAGTGTGCACAACATAACCCATCATCAACACATATAACCATGAAAACAAGAGAACACCATAAGAACACAAGATATAAGTCGAAACCCTAAAGGGTAAGAAAACCCATTGAAACAATAGAATATATTGATATGTTTTCAAACTTATTGAGGCACCAACCCCACAAGGAGCACCAACCCCTAATTTAGTAGATCACCAACCCTACAAGGAGTACCAACCCCTAGTTTAGTGAAGCACCAACTCCACAAGGAGGCTACAAACCCAAAAGATGATCAAGAACCCACTCAATCACCTTATGATGTGTATATCTCTTATTTTTTTCTACCACAAATGATGTAGATCTAATATTTAGCTTGCACTTCTTCACTCAAACCCTAGGTGATCAATCTTCACAAAACAAGCTCTTCAATTACTCTAAAAATCATAAAATCCTTTCTCTCATGTTATCTTATTTTTCTCAACTTGAAACACACTTGAATAATCCTCAATTCATGCTCCAACACCTATAAATAATATCCACCTAGGTCGCTCCACCTTGCACACACTTCACTAGTTTACAAAAGCACCAAAACATGCTTTTTATATTCTTCTCTACCTTTCTAGCCTCAAGACATCGGTTCCCTTGATTAATTCTATCAAAAACCTCTATAAAATTCATAAATTTTAATTACAACAGTTATATTTGACCCATATACGTCAGCCTAGCTAAAAAAATATTTCATGTGCCAAAATGGCTCAAAACCCCATATGCACAATCCTAAAAATGCCCTATCATTTGTCCCATACTTGTTCATGACCCATGAACCATTAAAAATGATTAAAATATCATAAAATATTCATACATGGTCTCAATTAATATTAACCAATCAAATTATTCCATTTATTGGGCCCAGCTTCCTTCTGATCTTCAAAACAGCTTGTTTCCTTCACCCTTTAACATTTTGCAATTTTCATAATGCCACCAAATGACTTCTATTGATCCCAAAAAATCCATTTGACCACTCAAAATCAATTTCAAAACTCGTAGAACACTTATAAGAATGTTGTAATTCATGAAACATCTTTTACTTCAAAACTCTGCAAGATTGTCCTTCACCAAATCAACCTGCCAAAAATGTTGTTTCCAAAGGTTAGCTCATAAAATAAAATATATATGAATTATATACCTTAAAATGGATTCATTATATTCAAAATTCATCGCTCTTCACACTAAAGGTAATATGAAGCATCAATTAATCCATTCCATGCTTCAAACAACCTCAAACTTGCACCAAAAAGATCCTCTCCGAACTTCCAAAAACCTTCTTTCTAAAAGAATGCACTGGAAATCCTATCAAATCACCTCATCATGAATAAATCCATACATAAATGGAAATATATCTGAATATAATTTCCAAAAATCTTGAATCATCTCAAAACTCCACCCGTAGCTCAAATTATGGCCGAACATTTGCACTTTATTGTTTGAGACTCCAAAATAGCCCTTTGACCAATCAATCTATTTGAGCCTCAAAACACCATGTACTTGAAAAACATGACCTGAAACCACCATGGACATCAATAAAAAAACTCCCATAAATCATGCACCGTCAATTTTGCATGCTACTCCTCTGGACATCTTGTCCTAAAATCTTCTTCTCCAGAAACTTCTATTTTTAAGCGGGGCCCACATATCACCATGACATCAACCATACATTTCTAGAAATCATGAGGATTCCTCTATAATATACAATCATCACTTTTTCATTACCAATCAAAACTTGGTTAGTATACTTCACCTTTTGTAAATTGCTCCTAGCTAGGGATTAACTTGGGTTTTTAACCACTTTACCTTCTTAACATTTGTTCATAACAATGTGATGATCAACTGACCTCATTATTTTTTGAAACCTTATAAAATCACCTTATAATCATAACTAAAATCCACAAGGTCCCATGTAAATCAAACTATTCACAATGAGCATCGAAGTTCAAATTCAAGCTTGATTTTCACCTATTCTTGACCTTGTCTCACAAAATCAGTCATATCTAGAAAAATACACAACATGGGCACCTAAATTTTTTTGAAATCACCATGACTCATCCCTATAACATATACAATCATCATAATATCAATTCCATGGCCCAATCTCTCCAGTCACTAAGACTTACCTATGTTTACATGCTAGATCCTCATAGTAATAACTAGGGCCAACTGAAATAATGCAAGAACTGAACATATAACCTCTAAAAATGACCCAAACATACCTCATATGACATGATACACCTGATAGCATGCATCCATGAGCTCAAATGGCTCTAATACACTCTGTCACACCTCCAAACAAACATACTTGCTCCCAATGAGCACCTATAACATGGAGAATCACATGTACTTGCATTATGCCACTATTGTGAGTGCTCAAGCACCCTCAAAACCTTCTATTTCAACATTCTTCTTAAGTCATCAAAAATCTCACACTATCAAACTACACCTTCTAAGCACCTATATAGTCTTGCAAGAGCAAGCATGTATCATTGAATCTCACTGTAGCAGTTGATAAACATTTGAACCATCGTGTTAGAACCATATACAACATCATGACATCATCATATACCATTCACTTTGTCATTAATGTGGTTTTGCATCAATGAAAACACCTATTATGCCTACATGCTAATAATCTCCCCTTTTTCATTGATGGAAAACACCCTAAACTTCTCCCCCTTTTTACATTAATGAAAAAGGCATACCTGAAACTTACCTTTTCACCTTCATCAGCTTCATACCTCCATGCTTTTGTTAGAAACATCAACCAAAGGTCTCAAATTGACTCTTTCTCTTTATTCTTGATCAAAATCATATCCTTGCGTCATTTCAAGCATGCAAATGCCAAGATCCCCGTGGAAAGAACACTTCAAACATCTTAATATCATCAGTATATTGTTACAAAAACATAATCTTTACCTTGGAAGGGACATAAAACACCATTCTTCATCTCTTACACAAGCAAAAAAATAGATTTTCTCCTTGAACCCCGTTTTGCCTTCTTGAAGCTCTTGTAGTAGCAGATATCTATATTATACCACCTATGATCCATGCCAAAAATTTATAATCATCATGATCATTCCTTCATTCATTCATCCTTAACCAATTTTCACCTTTATAGGATTATATTTACCATATACAATGCATGTTTCTACTCTTCGTACCATATCGAAAGGTGAGACCAATACAATCTTATTAGAGTAATTTAGGCCAAATTTGACATCCACCTAAAGATCATCCATGCTTGGAATCATACAATAATTTCTCCCCTGGACTTAAGAGCTTCATATCTATCACCCAAGCACACAAACATGATACTAACCTTGATGAATTAGCTATAATTCTCATGGACAACTTTCACCAATCCCAAAACAACTTTCTCGGTCTTTTATAGTCATTTTTGATTGAGATAAGTAATTACACACTATCACCAACTTGGATAAAGAGAGAAACACTTCTTTCATACCTAGAATGGCCTTTGGAACATCATCTCACTCCCATGGAAGGAAAAACAAGTACTCCCCTTGTCTTGGAGAGCCTTCATACACCATGAGAAAGTTTTTCTTTCCAAGAACAACATTTTATCTCTGTTAGAGGACTCAACACCTTTCTCTATCAAAAATCCATCTAGAAGGAAAACAAGGTCTTTGTAACACCAAAATACTTACACCATCTTGAAATCAAACTTCCATGACTTTTATAGTTCCACTACAACCACTTACCATCACGTTACTAACTTTGATTATTGATATTGAGTGTCAACCATCACTTGAAATTAACATCAACTTATATACCTAAAAACAAGACCATTTTATTACATAATCACACTCATACATACAAGTCCACCTCGAATTTCTCATGCAAGGACTTAAAACACCATTATAACCCCAATACTACTATCATCATGCAATCCCAAGCTCTGAATCCGTAGGTGGAATTTTTTGAACAAATACACACGTTTAGATCTTCGCAAACAATTAGGACCTCTGTCAACTAACACCTTTTCAAGAAACCCTTAGATTTAAACAATTTCATACCTACCTCAACTAAGAATGTGCTTAGAAACATATGTCATACCTTGTTCTACTTGAGCATTTTGGGCTCTCGGTAGGAATATCTTGATCCTCATGTCTCCTTTTTTCTGGAAATAGACCTTGGAGTAGAAGCTTCCTTTGTTGGTGTATCATGAGAATTTGATGAATCTTCTTGTACTTCTATGTCATCAAGGGATGGAATGTTTTCCTCAACATATAATGGATCATTGATATCTTGAAATTGATTATTTTGTGAAGGAATTTGTGAAATGTTTGCATATAATTTTATAAAATTGTTACAGATATAGTATTAATTTTATATATAGTTAAATTTTTATAGATAGAGTACAAAGAGTTTGAAAAATAATATGAAAAACATGTTACATAATTATAAAATTCTATAAGACTAAATAACCTATAAATAGCACATACCAATATTTTCAGTTGATGCAAGAACCACCTTCATTTTTTGTGACTTTCCAAAATATCAAAGAAAAGTCTTTGAACCCTTTTTTTGAATCGATCAATTTATAACCTTCTTACCATGATATCCAGAATCCATTGTTATATCGCTAAATTTTAAACAAGAATGCTTATGCTGAATTACAATTAAGGAAGGACAAATCTTATGTTCAAAGGATCTGAGATTGGATGGCTTTAGGGTTAGACACTCTTTGTTGGATTACTCTAGGGTTAGATGGCTCTATCCTCTAGGGTTAGACGGCTCTTGGTGCTGACGACTCTTGGGGTGGAAGGCTCTGGGGTTGGACATATGTGGGAGTTGGGTTGGACGGCACCGAGGTTGGATGGATGTGAGGTTAGATGGTTATGGGGCTGAATGACTCGGGGTTGGATGACACTTTGGGGTTGGGCGGCCGTGTGGTGTTGGATGGCACCGGGTTGGATAGCTGTGGTTTTGGACAACTTGGAGGTTAGACGACTCTAAGGTTAGATGGCTCGGTATTGGACATCTCTAGGGTTGGCCACTTGGAGGTTGGATGGCCCTCGGGTTGGATGGTTGTGGGGTTGGATGACTCTAAAGTTGGATGACTCTTAAGTTGGATGGCTTGTAGTTGCGGTTTGACACCGGATGTTGGATGGTACAAAGATTACTAGTAGTCTATGTATACTTTGGTGAATATGCAAACGGAATGATTTGAAACGGTGGAAAATTACATGCATAAGGTCTTATATATGTGTAAATTTTAGGTGAAATTTACCATACAAGAGGATGCATGGGTGAAATATTTAGCAAATAAGTGAGCTACCACTTGCTGAAAATTCACCAATTAGAATTTCCAAAAACTCGGATTTTTCAAGTTTATGAAAATTTGCCACAAAATTTTCCTGCTTTGAAATATGTTGTATTTCCAACTTGCACAATATGACCTTTCTCCATCTTACGATTCACAAAAATGACATGATGTCATAGGAGAGTATAGTTTCCCATTCCACTTACCCCGCCTACCTCTTGTCCTCCCTCACACTCCTCCTTTACCCCTCTTTCTCTCCTCCAATTTCTCTCTCCCTATTCGACTTCTTCAATGCATCCCCTTCAGTGTTTCCATCATACATCTCACGTATAATTGCTAGTGGATATTTACCTCTAGAAGTGCAACATATTTATATATGTATGTGTGGTGTGGTTGAGTATGGATGCTCTCTCGAAATATGGTTACCTTCTTTTAGTGAAACTCAAAATTTATGATGGGCGATCTAAATACACATCATTTTTCCGTGAATAACCTATGGTTAACATTAAATCTCCATGTGCTCATATCTGAAATAATATGGTCAAACATATGGTTCAATAATAGACAAAAATGCGGCGCGTGAAATCCAACATACATGTATAAGTTGTCCATTCATTAACAAAGGAAAGCGGACCTTTCCATCCAAAATTGTCTCCCAAAATTTAATTAAAATATGTCAATAAAATGTCCATAATAATATTTATTATACTTTTATAGTCACATACGATGTGAGAACATACAACAAGGTAATTGATTTTTATTAAATCTTTGCACTCGCCTTTTTTATATTTTTTTAAAAACAGTTTTTCATTGATAAAATTTTTTGAGTTTATGTTAGACTTAGGCTAGTGAATCGTACACTCTATATGAATAAAAACAAAGTCATCCCATTGTCTCCAAGTAGGATAGATTGACTACCTGAATAAAATAATCTAAGTAGCTTCTTGAAGTTAGGGATAAGTTTATAAAAATATTATAACTATTCGAAAATGACTAAAAAATAAAGATAAGAGATAAAAAATAAAGATTTAGATTAGGAAATTCCCATCTCACTTTGGAAAAGTATTTTTAATTAGGAAATAGCACAATTGATTGTAATCAATGTTTTATATTTAGCATATGTTTCTATGGGAGCTATAAATTGGGTTTGGTTCGATCCAATAATGAGGGCAACGATACAATGATATTTGTTATAGTGAAATTTTATTCAATACAAATCGACACGTATAATGTATTCAATCGGTCCAATTTAATAGGAACTCAAATTAATTATAGTGTGCCATATTATATGCCACTGGGCATTTCATTGTAGATGTATTTGAATTGGTACAACTGTTAATTGTCAAAGAAATCCTCATTAGTGATCAATTGAATATTATATCGAGGTTGCATCACCGACATGGCCTACTTGACTTGGTCTGTTGATGGTGAATCACAGCACCCTTGAATGTCTGCAACTCGATGGGTTGAGACTCTCAATATAATTGCATAACATGGAGCTTTTCCCAAGTGTGGGACCTTGCGAATTAGGAAAGCTCTCTGGATGAAGGCCGGTTCCTATTCCTCTGTTCAGATGCACACATAAAAATGCAGAGGGTTTACTCAAAAACCTAATCTAACTTTCCAAGGAGACAAGGTAAGAAGATGCATAAAAATAAACCTAAACTAACAAATGTGATGCACCGAGGAATTAAGAACACTGTCTTGCCAATAAACACAAACCATTAAAATGCAATGCAAGATCATGCACAGATAACCAAATTTGCAGTGAAAGATCAGGAGAATGCAAATGAACATAGAGAGGGTTGAGAATCATCCACATACATGCATTATTTTCTCCAAAGATTGATACAATACACTACAAAATGCCAAGAGGCAAAGTTGCATTACAGTTTTAGATGGGAGGTTTGAACTCCACAAATTCGCCTGCCAAAGAGAAGAGGGGAGGGGAAAAACAAGAATTTCCAACCTTTAGAAAGAAGCCCCTCCTTAAAATTTATAGGAAGAATGAGTGAGGGAAGAGAGAGAAAATTCAAATCTACCCCAACCACCTCCAGTTGTATTAATTCATCTCATTATGGTGGTAGGTGAGAACCCTAACAAACCCAAAAATGGTGAATTGTATTTTGAATTTTGAAGAACATTTTCTCACCAAAATAAATATATCCAATCATAGTTGGATAAAGGACCTTGTAAGCTTTCCGAAAATTCTAACCTTGCATGAATCCGAGCTTCCTGTGAAAAGTTATGGCCATTTGAATATATGCATTAGGGTTTACTTTCTATCGGGTGTCAACGCTCAAAATGTTGTGCCTCCTGAAGATGCACCTCGGTGCATCCATCCTCATGTCAACATACTCTTACGTGTGCCATAGGCACTAAAAATTTCATGTCAACATCTTCTTACTGCGCTGCAGTGTGACTTTTTTCATGTCGACACCTTCTGATGTGCGCCTTCAACCTGCGCACTGTGGCACGACTTTTTCCATGTTGACATCTTCTCTCTACACTCCCAACTTGCGCCAGGGCACAAATTTTTTCATGTCGAAATCTTCGCTTCTCGCACCCTAACCTATGTTAGGGCATGAATTTTTTCATGTCAACATCTTCTACTCTACGCCTCCAACCTACGTCAGGGCACGACTTTTTTCATGTAGGCAACTTCGCTCTATGCCTCCAACTGCGCGCCAAGGCAAAAAAATTTCATGTCAACATCTTCTCGATCTCGCACCTCCAACCTACCATTTTTCTATATTTACCCAGGGAGGGAGATATATACAATGAGGTGCCCCATGCGAGAAGCAAGAATTTTATCATACATTACGACATATAAATACATACCCTCATAACCTCAATCATAATCGCATCACTGCTGCAGTAGAAGGCGAGAAACTGATAATAGATTGGTCTTGGTAGGGAACAATATCCAGATATACAATGGCCTTTCTAGTGGCTATGACATTCTCTCGATGGCCTTGGCGTAGCCGAGTACGATCATTATTCATCTCCTCCTCCACCATATTATTACAACTCTCCACCACCACCATCTCCTTCACCTCCACCACCATACCATTATAAATCTCCACCTCCACCATCTCCATCTCCTCCACCAACATATTATTACAAATACCCACCACCTCCATCTCCATCTCCTCCTCCTCCATACTATTATAAATCTCCACCTCCACCATCTCCATCACCACCCCCACCATATGTCTACAAATCTCCACCACCACCCTCTCCATCTCCTCCTCCCCATACTACTACAAGTCTCGTCCACCACCATTTCATTCACCCCCACCATATTACTATAAATCACCACCTCCACCATATCCTTCTCCCCACCACAATACTATTACAAGTCCCCACCATCTCCATCTCCATCTCCTCCTCCTCCATACTACTATAAATCTCCACCTCCTCCATCTCCATCACCGCCCCAACCATATATCTACAAATCCCCACCACCACCTTCTCCATATCCTCCTCCCCCATACTACTACAAGTCTCCTCCACCACCATCTCCTTCACCCCCTCCACCATATTACTATAAATCACCACCTTTTCCATCTCCTTCTCCCCCACCCATACATCTACAAATATCAACCTCCACCATCTCCTTCTCCACATCCACCATGTCCCTCTCCTCCACCACCATACTAATATAAGTCCCCTCCACCTCCATCTCCTTCTCCCCCACAACCGTACATCTACAAATTTCCACCTCCACCACCATACTACTATAAGTCCCCTCCACCTCCATCTCCATCTCCTCCTCCCCACTATCTCCTTCACCCCCACCACCATACTACTATAAATCTCCTCCTCCACCATCTCCTTCACCCCCACCCCCATACTACTACAAATCTCCACCTCCACCATATCCATCTCATCCACCACCATATTACTACAAATCTCCTCCACCACCATCCCCAGTGCCACCTCCCCCATACTATTACAAGTCTCCTCCACCACCCTCTTCATCCCCACCACCTCCTTATCATTATAAATCTCCACCACCACCATCCCCATCACCCCCACCCCATATCACTACAAATCCCTCCACCACCATCTCCATCTTCCCTCCTCCATACTATCACAATCCCCACCACCTCCTTCTCCATCTCCTCCTCCCCCATATTATTACAAATCTCCACCCCCTACACCAATTGAGTACAAATACACTTCCCCTCCACCACCCATCTACCGATTCTCGACTCAATCTCAAAGTGACTAATAAGAGGTTAGTTCCTATCACAATTGTTCTTTTGTTTAATACTGATTATGCTATAACATAAAAAAATTCAGAATAGTACATACTATGGCATTTTGAATCTATAGTTTGGACCTTTTCATTTCAATTACATTTTTTAATAGAAATTCACAATAATGTGTTTTAAAGAGCTTTAAAAACTATATTTTTGTCAATACAAAATAAATTATCTATCAAAAGTGATGGTGGTAGCCATGGATCTTTGCGGCCATGAGGAATTGCAGGCATTCTATTCTATTCTATTCTATTCATTAAGATTTTACTTTGTAATTCATAAAATGTTGGCCAAAGTATTAAGATTTTGCTTTGTAATAAAAGGGTCATGTAATGTGTATGAGGAAGGACGAGCCATTACAAATTGCTCCCATTTCATAAATATAATAGATGGTTATTACACGGTTTTAATATTGTTTTTATAGGACTGGTTTTTAAACTTAGTGGTGGTGATAGCCATGGATCTTTATGGCCACGAGGAATTGCAATCATTCTATTCTTTGATTATATTCATTTCGTTAAGATTTTTCTTTGTAATTCATAAAATGTTGGACAAAGTATTAAGATTTTGCTTTGTAATAAAAGGGTCATGTAATGTGTATGAGGAAGGATGGGCCATTACAGATCGCTCCCATTTCATAAATATAATGTATATATATTACATGGCTTTAATATTTTATTTACAGGATCGGTTTTTTAAACTTAGATGGCCAATAGTAGAAAGTCTTATTCAATATCAATCTATTTCGCAAAAAAAAAAAGCAAGTTCTTTAATATGATCCAAAAAGAAAAGACATGTAAATGTAATTGAAAATGACATTTGCTTTACGTTTATGGGGATTCAAGATTAAAAACAGAATAAAAACCAAAATGTTCAAATACATTTAAATAATGTTAAATAATAAAAAATAGATATTAATTTGTAGGTGTTTATTTTGGATTTGTGATATAGTTTGATTTATTAAAGTGTTTTTTTATTGACTAACAATTCTATTACTAGCAATCACATGTGTACAATGCAATGTGAACGTGGAATGGTATATGTTATTAGATTTAGAAAGAGATTTTTACTCTTGTAGTTGATGTTGATAAGGGGTGTGATTGATAATACTTATTTTCTATTAAAGCCAGAACAAATGTTACAAAATACATTAGAAGGGATGTTAGATAACAATTAGTTGTGTAATAATGGAATACAAATGCAAGTGAGACATGTAAGTTTGCTAATACTCACTCTCAAGAATGCAAAGAATGTGAAGTGTTGTTGTCAAAGTAGATTGAAATAATGACTAAGTGCTTTAACATATTATCTCTCCATGAAACTAAAATGAGACAAAATATGCAATTATATATAAACAAATCTGAAATGGTTATGGTACATTCTAAATTTCTTTATTACCTCAACAAGTTTTACAAAGCATCATTGTTAGAGCTATTTTGTACATATCTTACGATCAACTAATTCCATGAGACCACATTTCTTTGAGGCATTTTGCAAACAAAAATAGTATATGTTATTTGTTTTATAAGGATAGTTTTTTATTTTGTAGTTGTGTTTGTTTAAACTATGGGTGACTGATTTTGTATGTGTAGAAATATAGATGAGTCACTTCATTTAAAAGCACAAACATGAGGTGTTACCCTTAAAACCATTCAAAATGCAAAAAAGTGATATAATGTACAAAGCTCTGGATGGAAACAACTATAATTTGTATGGTCCTTTCTCGGCATTTTAAATTTCTAGGTATTTTATTGCAGATGAAGACATTAAAAATGTGTTGTTGTTGGTTAACATAAAGAAACGGAAACAATAAAAAGGAAAAATCGAACATGTATGTTGAAACATGTAATTTTGTAATTGTAGATATATAGATGAACCACTTCATTTAAAGGTTTCATCTCTTCATTTCAATTTTGTTACTTAATTTGTACATATACATTTACAAATATCATATCATGAGTGGTATCATTTTGCGGACTATTTTATTTGAACTTAACATGAGAAGAATTATATCATGAATGGTAGGCTTTTGAGGGTAATTTTATTTCCAAGTAAACATGAGTAAATTTGATGAGTTTTCTTAATACTGTGGCTAGAACACCTCTTCCACGTAAGAAAAACCCAATTTGGGGAAACAAAAATGGGTTATCAAAATTATCCAGACGGATAATGTAGTGGAATTCATGTCCACAAACTTATAATTACTACAAATCTCATGCAATTTAAAGGTAATATATTGCTCTGTAAACTCCATAAACAAAGTTGTGGAAAGGGAAAACATAATGATTATGCGAGATAACTCAATAAATGTTGAAATAAGGTATTTCAAATAAATTATAAGAAGAGATTGTTAGTACTAATGTAACAATATAAAGAAAGTATTGAAAAATACAATGCTTGACAAATGAAATGTGTATTGGAACAGATACATAGTGACCTCTGTGGTCTTATGAAAACCCAATCATTGCATGGTTCAAAGTACTTCTCTTATCTTAATGTTTCAATGGAGTTGTAGAAAGGAAAATTTGCAGGAAAATCCCGATTCTCCAGAGTCAAGACAAATAATGGAGGAAAATTCATGGCAAAAGAGTTTGAATTACTGCAAGGCTTGTTTAACGAAAGGAAAACCAATAATTATAATAGAGAAGGACCAATATATATTGGAAGGTTAAGGTCTTTAAAATAAAATTTGGGCAGAGGTTTACACGGTGCAGTTCATTTGTTAAATATATGGTCCTATAGAGGAGTACTTGAAGAAGGCTGGTCGGGTTCAGAAACAACAAGCAAAACATCTCAAGCTTTTCAAATCTAAAGAGTATGTTTTAATTTCTTAAGATTGAATGATTAAGTGAATCATTTTCCTATCAGATATAGTAATAATATAGAAGCCTATAGATTGCTTCATTTACAATCTAAAAATAAATAAAAATCTATGAGTAGAGTGCTAGATGAAAAATTGAACTTGAATCAAGTTGATTCTTGATAGAACAAGGTGAGGTGCACAAAAAGTGATCAATCAAGAGCCAAAATAGATGGAACCTCATTCTGAAGCTATGAATGCTCAGGATTTAGACTCATTTATATCCCTCACTGGTAAACCTCACTCCATGTAGCCCTCCAAGCTAATGTTTTCTTGAGTAGGCTAAGAATTATTTTATTGGAACTCTTTCACATGTGTCTATCCTCTGACCTTGGAAATCATGGTGCTAAAAATAGAGTGAGCAGATATGACTACCCTCCTAATTATTATCTTTCATGTTTGCAGCCAGACATTGCTGCACCAGGTGACAATATCTTGGCAGCGTGGACTCCTGTCTCTCCACCCTTTGTTATGCGAAAGGGAAGGCACGTTGTTAACTTTAATATCGATCTGGAGCATCCATGGTTTGTCCCCATGTATCGGGTATAGTTAGACTCCTCAAATCCTTGCACCAAGGTGGAGTCCTTCATAATCTGGTCAACATTGGTAACTACAAGTAAAATATTTAAGCTTCCATACTTCCTTTCTTTACTTTTAATAACTAATATTCCATCTTAGATGTAGGATGATAATATTAAGCTCGTAGATGAGAATTCAATGAACTTGGGAACTTCTCTATGAACTAAAGTAATAGGAGATGCTCAAATTTAAGAAAAGATATGGATAACATTCTGATTTGTAAACATAATAATTCAAATTTCTTAGTCTCTCATTTGGTAAACCGCACTCCATGCAGCCCTCCAAGATAATTTTTTCTTGAGTAGGCTAAGAATTATTTTATTGGAACACATCAATAAATATATATTAATAAAAAAAAGATAAAAGTACAAATGGTTACAATAAGAGGGTGGCTGGTTGGTATAACCACGCTGGTAAAATGGCTCAAACTCTAAACATGCACTACACAAAATGCAACCTCATTGACCAAGAGCAAAAGCTATAGAACTGGTCATAAGAGGAGGCTAAGAAATATAGTTCTACTATTACATACAAGTATAAATAGAATTTAAATGCATACCTGCATAATTCAATTTAACGCAGGGGATTGAATGGAACTTGGAGAGCTTGAAGAATGAAATTACGGGGTTAGTATTTAAAGGTTAATGCATGCAAAAGCTATAAAATAAAATTTAAAAATAGTAAAGCCAAAGCAACATGCAAAATCAAAAAGAAAAATTGTTAAAAATAGCAAAAGCAAAATTGTTAAAAATAACAAAACCGTCATTTAAACCATCAAATTTGGCAGTCCCATGAATGTCCGCAAAACCTTTTCCCATAGGGGTAACACCTTCAAAGATAAATATTTTATATTTTTCTAATTGAAAGTAATGATGAATGGTCTCAATCTAATTATATTATTGTGGTGGGCTTCAAACAATCTTTTTGAAGAAAAATGAATTAGTTTTTAACTCTAACAATATTCAAGATATTGTGATTTTTAGATGAATGGTTAAATGGACATAAAATTTAAAATTTATCATTTTTATTGATATGTCACACTATTACACTCACCCACACATCAAATTTATAATTTTCCATTTTATTATAGTCACTCACTCGCCTTTGGGTAAAATCAAAAGGACAAAGTAAATATTAATTTATTTTTTTAAAAAGAAGATTTTATGTTTATATATGTGAGCTTTAGTCACGTAGTTCTCCCTCGAACATGGCATAAGCTTGTTCAATTTGAGATGAAGTTACATATGTGAAAATTGTCAACAAACATATTTAAGTTCACCTACTATTAGACATGGAGATTTTAGCTATTATTGGTGCACCCGTGTTTCTTTATATCGAAATAATTGATTTTGGTATGCTACGTGTTTTAAAACATGCTAGAATGAGAAAGTAATGAGAGCCTATTAAGAACATATGGAATAGGATTTGTTAACCAACTAGGTATTCTATTAGTTTCAATGACTTGTCTTGTTTGAGATTAGTTTTACATTAGCAATTTAGGCATGGTAATTTGTAGTTTATATTTTGTTTTTGTGATTCACACCATTATATGATTAGTAAAATTTTAAGAAAACTATACATAACAACTTGATAAATATGTAAATCATATATATACGTGACATACACATAGATTTATTGATGGATTGAAAAACTATAAAAAAATTGTTCATATATATGTGAAACAAATTATCAATGATATGGAAATTTGTATATAATAATTTGCAATTTATAACCATATAAAAATACTAGTGAAATTTTTTAATTTAACAAACATCTTAAATTGAAATTCCAAGCATGCTTTCATGCATAATATATTAGGGTACACACATGGAAATGGGGGACCAAAAGGAGGTCAAAAGTGACAACTCTTTCGTGAAATCAAAAAAATATGAACTTCAACAAGGAATTTGACATGCATATGCTCAAAATTTGGCAATTTGATAAGAACAAGAATCACAGTTCCCAAAATCTAGTTTCTAAACTACTATTTTTTTTTCAAATGGTGGAGATTAAGAAGTTTAAATGTATTGTAGACACAAACTGGTTTTGTTTTTATGTCTAAAATATAACATAGTGTCATATATGTGGACCCCTCTCCCATCTACCCTCCCCACATTTTTCGAGTTTCGTAGATTATTTTACAAGTCCCTTCAGTATAAATTTTTGTAAGATCATGTATTAGGTCCCACTATTTTTCCTAATTTTCCAATGAGTATTTTATTTATTACTAATTTTCAAAGAGGATGCATCCCAAAATGAAATAATCATGTATTTACCCCTAGTTGATAAAAATAATATGTATTCTTTTTAATAATATGTGTACAATAAAGTGTAGATTGTGTCAATGTATTTTTTTGACATTTGGATGAGCAGATCAAAAATTACATAGAAAAAAATACACATTTTTTACCGAAAATGAAGACACTATTGAAATAATTTAAGGATGAAAACCTTAACATATTCAGATTTTATAAAGAATCGACACAAATCTAAGACAGAGCTTGATGTCATAGTTATGAATTTTTGGAATATTGTCTTTAAAATGTGAGAAAACAAAGTGTACACTTGTAGATACGAAATTATGCACTTTTAGTAATGTTACATCACGCCTCTAATATGTCATTAAAATAATGATTCCTAAGAAAGAAAAATAGACATTAACAACATGTGATTTTCTTTACATTGGCATTGCTTTATCTTTTCATGCTTTCTTCCCTCACTTTTTGGAACTATCCCTTTACTTTTGGACAACGCACAATGTGCTACCCAACTTTGTACTATCTTTTTATCTTTTGATCTCTCCAAAAATTAGAGCCTATTAAGAGAGAAGGGTCCCTAGCGCTATTGTCCCCTTTGGATGCTCATGTCCTTTTCCTTGCTTTCTTATGTTTAAAATACCAAGTCAATTACTATATTTTTAAACTTATATTTATCATCATGGGGTCATCTTTTATGGTTGTTAATGATGAAATTAAAGCAAAGGAATCATATATATTAATGACCTACTAACTATTCTTAAAGGAGGAAATAAGAGGAAATTGGAATATTGCTTTCTATCTACTACTTAGACAAAAAGGAACACTTGAGGACTACGTTTTTGCTACATTATTCACTACATAGGAAGGAAAAAAATTAATTGTATCACACACATTAACTTGGGGAAATTATTTGTATTCCTCTATCTTGGTGTAACTTATACAAGAGAAACCTAGCTTTAAGGGACATGATTCTATCTCACACACACACACACACACCAAGAACTCATTGAGCCTAAAATTTAGCACAATTATTTTTGAAAATCACATTTGGGTGACTGCCGAGGTTAGTCTGACTCAAGTACTTGCATATTTTATTTATACTAATGTTTTCTTTAGCCTTGTGCAAGTGGATATCATTTTTTTGTAAGTATAGGTGAGATAGGATAACCCTAAAGTGAAGTAGATGTGACATAGAGGAAAGTGAAGGTGACACTATTAAACATTGAAATGATCAAATATACACTCTTTTCTAGTGCACTAGCACCCATATCGACACTAACACCCGGGCACTATTTCTATACTAAAGATGTAACGCCCTTCACAATGGGATCACAAAACAAGGAAGGGGAGTAGGCAACACTCTCCACCTAACCTTAAATCCATTAAGGGGAGAAGCCATCCCCTTAATGGCCCTCGATCCCCAACCAAAGAACCATGAGGGGCATTGAGCAACAATGACAACTATCACAAAGAGGCTTCACAACAAAACACACATACAAGACATTCAACTCAACCAAGATCACATAACCAACAAGTTTACACAAACACAACAAAAAAAAGGTTTGAGGATCAAACCAAATAGAGCAAGGGTTATGGAGACCACCTCCTTATGCCTCCCAAGTGAAGTGGGAGTCTTACCCAATCCTCCAAGTGCACAAAATAATCACACAAATCCTTATCTCTCCCTTGCAACATGCAACAAATCCATGAATCCTTTTCTCTCCCCATAGGTAAGACTCTCATTCACACTCCCACCAATTGTATGCCTCACATAAAATCCATTTTCCCTCCCCAATGGTCCCATAAGCCCTTCTCACACACCCAACTAAGGCCAACTACTCAACCAACCCACACAAACACCATCACAAGACAAAAATACTTTTAACAAGCACAACATTGCTTACAACAAACAAAATAACATAATAATAAAAGGTGGAGAGCCTACCTCTCCATCAAGATCCAAGAAAACCTTCACAAGCCTCTTCAAATCCAAGCCAAGAAATTTCCAAGCACTCCAAAAGCTCCAAAATCTAAAAGTGCACAAGAAGCAAAATGAGCAAGTAACCCCATTCCAACCAAAAATCACAATAAATAGAAATGGAATGTGAGGATGATGAGGTGGCTCCATGTAGGATGCCACTTCATCATTCCCCATCCCCACACTCAAGTCAACACACAAGACCAAGAAACATCAATGCATAAGCAAGGACTATGACAACCCACATGGCTCAAAACTTGCACACCATGCTTTCAAGGGACATAATAAATTGGGTTAGAAAGAAAGTGTAATTATTTTCCTTCTCTAACACTCAAAAATGGAAAAGACATCAAAATTAAGCTTCCCAACCCATAGGTAAGGTTTTGGGTCAAATTAAGAGGCATGGGACAAGTCTTGCTTGTCCCACAAGTCTCCAAAAGTGCCCCCAAGTCAAAATCTGAATTTTGAACTTGGGGTGGAGTAAAACACTCCCAAATCAACATAAATTTTACTTACACAAGGACTACAAGATCTCATCATCACTATTTTTCACATCTCTAATTTGGTTAAACAAAACAAGAAGGGTTAAGTCTAATAAACACACATTTACACATGTTAATAAAGTGACAAATTTTCAAATTTTAAATACACAAAACATAAATAAACACATACAAAAATTAAAGAAAGGGACACAATTCACCCCATGGCCACATATGTGAAATCACCCCCCATGGGAGACTTCCAAACAAGACATGCAAAACACACACTAAACAACATTACACAAGTTGTCAAATTTGCCTCGTTTCTCAACGCCCGACATCCTTCCATGGTTGGTCCCCTATCCCCTTTGATGTTTGTGATAAAATTCCTACACACAACAAATACCTCTCTGGCCTTTTGGTGTATTAACAACATTGAGAACATATGCATATAAAATCAATGTTCATCATTCAACATTTAACAATTCTATTTTCCATCAATATGTCAAACTCTAAACATAACATCCATGAGATTACAATTCTACTCAAAACATCCCAAAACATGATGTGTCAGTATGAAATCCATATCATGAAAATCAACATATATCAACTATCTAACATCACTATCTAGTGCATCATAATAAAACATAACATCATAGTGTCAATAATCCACATATCAGTATAATCTATCATCTACTGATCAATGTATCATAATCAAATGTCTAAACATCAGTCCAATAGTATCAATATCAAGATAGAAACAATGTGTCAAAGAGGAGTGGGCACTACATCCCCTCCCCTTAGACTCAACTTCCTCCTAGAAGTCACTGAATAGATGAGGAAACTAAGCTCACAAAATAGTAGCATCCTCCCAAGTGGTTGCAGTCTCATCATACCTATCCCACTTGGACCCACACCTGGTCAATCTCATGGCCTCAAAGGCCTAGGGTCCTGCACTCTATGATGTGCATGGGATCCACTGACACCTTCCCTTGCTCCTAGCACCTGCAATGTGGTCCAATCCAAAACATGAGAGGGATCTGAATATATCTCCTAAGTACATATACATGAAATACATCGTGCACACGAGACAAGATGGGTGGTAATGCTAGATGATAGGCCAAGGGACCATACACTCCAAGATCTCAAAGGGACCCACAAATCTAGGAGCTAACTTAGATCCTTTTCCATAATGGATAGGACTCTTATGAGGCCTTGACATGAAGAAACACCTTCGTGCCCACCTCAAAACTATGATCTGTCCTCCTTAGATCTGCATACTTCTTCTACCTATCCTGAGCCTCCTGAAGCCTCTAACGAATCAAGACAACCTATTGCTCCATATCCTGTACCAAATCCAGCCCCAAGAGAAACCTTGTCCTCCAACCTATCCCAACTCAAGGTGTCTTGCACTCTCTACCATACAATGCCTAAAAAGGAGCCATGCCAATCAAACTCTAAAAACTGTTGTTGTAGGAAAACTCTACCAAATATAAGTACTCCTCCCACCTAGACTGTTGGTCCATGACATACATCCGCAACATATCCTCCAAGATCTGATTTACCCACTCTATCTATCCATTTGTCTCTGATGATAAGTTGTGTTGAAGTTGATACTTGTACAAGAACCCATTGCATGGTAGTCCAGAAGTGAGAAGTGTACAAGGGATCATGGTCACAAATGATCTTCCATGGAATCCCATGCAATCTGAAAATCTCATCAAGGTATACTCACACTACTGCACTACTAGTTGTATAGGTGGTCTTCACTAGAGAAAAATGATCCACTTTCATCAATTTATCCACCGTGACCATGATGGCATCGTGGTGGTATCTCGACGTCGGTAGCCCTATAATGAAATCCATGGAAATGGTGTCCCATTTCCACTCTAGTATGGCATGCGGGTAAAGAAGGCCAACTAGATGTTGATGCTCGACCTTCACCCTCTGACACTCTAAACAACATGACACAAACTTGAGCTACATCCTCGCTTGAAGGCCTCTCCAATGATAAAGTTGTCTCAAAGTAGCATGCATCTTCTTCACCCCTTGGATGGGCTGAATAAGGTGCACAATGAGCCTCTGTCAAGATATCCTATCTCAAGCCTCCATCTCTAGGAACATAAATCCAACCTCTATGTCTGAGAAGACCATCTTCCTCTAATGAGAAACCATCAAACTTCCCCTCAAGGGGTCTCTGAGACTCAATCTCTCATCTAGCTGTAAGGTAGAAGTATGTCGTGAGGAAGCTGCTGCAAGATCTTGCTCCACAAATATGTACTCACTGAGGTAGCCATAGCCACATGTCTCCATCTACTCAGGGCATCTACAACCATTATCCTTCCCCTTCACATGATCTATCTCCATGTCATACTCACAAATAAACTCCATCCAACACTGCTGACGAGCATTGAGATTGGGTTATGTGAAGAGGTGGTGAAGACTCAAGTGATCAGTCTTGAGTATAAATCTCTAACCAAGAAGGAAGTGTCTCCATCAAACCAAGGCATGAACAACTAGCTAAAGCTCAAGGTCATGAGTCAGATAATTGAGCTCATAATCCTTGAGTTTGTGAGACTCAAAAGCTACAACATGACCCTCTGCATCAACACACCTCCTAACCCTACCAAAGAAGCATCTATGCAAAAAAAACTCACCTACTAGGGTTTAGCACTACAAGAATAGGTGTTTTCATAAGGCATTCCTTCAATTCTTAAGGCCTACTCACATCTATATCTCAATGAACTTCTTTCCTTTCTCTTGATGGAAGTGATGGGGTGTGCAACTCGAGAGAAGTCTTGAACAAATCTCATGTAGTATCTTGCCAACCCCATGAAACTATGCACCCTCGGTCACACTAGTAGGTGTTGGCCAATCCATAATGGCTCTAATCTTGGAAGGATCAACTACGATACCTTCCCCAAAAATGATGTGACCCAAATACTTGCACCTCTAACTGAAAGAACACACACTTCTCTAAGTTCCCGTAAAGTTGTTGCTCATGAAGACACTGCAAACTTGACAAAGGTGCTCCTCGTGCTCCTCATGCATACGTGAGAAGATCAATATGTCATCAAGGAACACGAGTAAAAATGATCTAAAAGGTCCTTGAACACCCCATTCATCAAACTCATGAACACTACAGGGGCGTTCGTAAGACCGAATGGAACCACTATGAACTCATAGTGGCCATACCTCGTGTGGAAAGCTGACTTGTGGATATCTGCCTCTGTGATCCTCAAATGATGGTATCTTGACTTAAGATCTATCTTAGAAAATATAGTGGCCCCCTTCATCTGATCAAATAAATCATCAATGCAGGAAGGGGTAATGATTCTTGATCGTTACTTTGTTCAACTGATGATAGTCCACACACAAACACAAGGATCCATCCTTCTTCTTCACAAAAATCACTAGTGCACCCCAAGGGATACACTAGGATGGATTAGGCCTTTCTCAAGAAGGCCCTCAAGCTACAACTTGAGCTCACATAGCTCAGGTGTGGTCATCTTATAAGGAGCATGTGAGATAGGTTCCGCTCCTAGAACCAAATCAATGTGAAAATCTATCTCACGCGGGGGAGGCATCCTGACATCTCACTAGGAAACACATCCGAGAACTCCTGCAAAATGGGGTGATCATCAAGTGAAGGTCCACTAGCCTCATCCTCTAACCTATCACTAACTGTAATAGCATACAACTGACAACCCCATTGCACACACCGCTTCAGCTGCATAGTGGAAATAGTGTGAATAGAAATGGGTCTCCTAACTCCAACTATCACTAACTCCACACCCAAATCATCTGCACAAGATATAATCTTACTGTAGCAATCAACTTTGGCTCTGTGTGCAAATAACCAATCCATGCCCAATAATCACTCCATAAGAACCCAAGGGAAGGATGCGAAGATCCAAGTAGTGGTAAAGGGTCCTAGGTCCACTACACACTCCTTGACTAAGGAGTCAACTGAGATCTTGGCTCTAGAAGCCATCTCGATGTCCCAACTAAGACCCTGCCTAACTACCACCAGCCTGCAACTGCTCTACTAAAGATGGTGAAATGAAAGAATCTGATGAGCCTAAGTCAAATAAAATAGGGATAGAAATACCACCAATGCTACATGTGGTCTCTATCATCATTCCCTGGTGCTCTTCCTGGTGGTTCTCAACCACTACATATATCCTATGGCTCCTAGCCATGTCACCAATAGTAGGCTCGAAATAGGTGCCTTACCTTGATTAACAGGGTTCTAAGGGCACTCTCTCCAATGATGTTTGTGCACGCCACATCCATAACAAGTGCTGGTCCTCTCCACTATGTAGATAGTCCTCCAGGTGGCCCAGTAGTATGTGTTAAAGGACTTGATGATCCTACCATAGATCTTTGGGTGTTGCAGTGGTGGACGTGCTCTACCGACTTGTGCTCGAGGTGGAGCCTGTGTCCTGTTGGCCCCCTAGCTAGAGGTCCCATACTATGCCCTCTCTGAGCATCATGACGTTGTGGAGGTCAAAAGGGCGGTCAAGTCTCCTACTGCTGCTGTTGCTGAGGAGGTGGAGGGGACCGGAAGGAAGACTGTGCTGATCTCTGTCCATAACAAGGAGGAGGAGTTGATCCCCTCGATCTACTATCCTGTAGCTAATGTATGTATGTGACTCCTCACTTTGTCACATGCCTCCTAAGTCTTCCCCCTAGTTTCCTCTAGCAATATAGGCCTTCTCCATGGCCTCTGATAATGTCTATGGGAAATGAATGTGCATTGCCCCACCCAAGTCCAAGTTCAGCCCCCGATGAACCTATGAACTCAACCTACTCATCCTTGCATGTAATCTACATACTGAAGTAGATCCAGAACCATCCCTCATACTCTTACTACCATCATGGAGGCCTATGTCATAGATCATGGAACTCATCAATCTGCTGTTGAATGAACCTCCTGGAAATATATCTACTCTTGAAATGCTCCTCAAAGAGCTCCCAAGTGACTGTCTCAGAATCTACATGGAGCTTCTCTCCTCAGTCCTCCACCATACTCTTGATCCATCTCTCAGAAGGTGGATGGAAACACAAGATTTCATGTTGCTAGAACAAGGGCATAGCTTGAAGCATCCGCTCAAGCTAACCAACCATGCCTCGGCCTGAAATCCTCTTGTGTCTCCAGCAAAATGAGGTGGGTGCAACTTGAGTATCTCTCTAATGTGCTCCACTGGAAATGACTGTTGCCCTCTAGGCCTCTCTACATGATCATCTCTCGGCCTAGGGCTCCTAGACTTGTCTTTGTGCATCACATCTCAATCTCTGAGCTCTCTAGGAGGTGACTCATGTCTAACTAACTCCACATGGGAGTTCTCTTCCCTCTCCTCTACACTATGATGTGAAGGCACATGAGCCTCCACTGATGGCTCCATGTCCTTCCTACTAGGTCGCCCTCCTATCGATCCTCCACATATAGCAACATTAACCTCTTGTAACGTCTATAATATCTGAGGCAAGATAGTGGCTACTACCTAATCTGGGGGTGGTAGATCTAGGTCCACATGTAGGAACCCTCATCTAGTTCACACCTCCTGCACAGACCAAGGTGAGAGTTAGTTTATAATCATCTAAGCTTTTGTTTTCAGTTTTCTAAAATTTCTATGTTTCAAAACATCATGCATAGTTGTGTGTACTAGGTTTAAAGTTGTGCTAGGTTTATTTGTTTTTGTTTTGTTTTCTAGGTGTGCCCGGGGTCCAAGCATTGAACCCATGGCTCTGATACAAATGTAACACCCACAAAATTTCACACACGAAACCCAAAACCAAACATAGGTTATACTAGAAAAATTATGGAATAATTTTTTTTTTAAAGGACGAATGCAACGTTAAGCTAATCCCTAGGTTAATAAATGATCATCACAAAATTAATTAAATAATAATATTTAAATAAAAATAATTGATTTAATCTATGATTAGGTTTAACATATTTCATTCAAATAATCCTAAATAAATTTAATACATAGGTTCCTAAGGTCAAAATTTAAATAATTAAATACCAAGTCAAAATTCAAATTCTAAAGTAACAATTATTTAATTCATTTAATGTAAAAGAATCTAAACTAATAAGGAAAGTTTTTTAAAGTAAATAAAAGAAATAACTTAATTAACTTATAACACACAAGTGGCCCATTCAAAAAGGCCCATGTGACAAATGATTATCTCACCCACCCCACCTAACTTTTTGTAGGAGACAATTTGGGCCATTGGATGAAACCAATCTAGGCCATTGGATGAAGGAATTCAAATCAACCCTAAAATCTCTAAGGAAGGATTTTATTCATTTCTTTTGTTCATTTCATTCATTTCTTTTTTTTTGTTTTAAGGAAATGGATGGAAGAGGAGGAAGATGAGAGGAGGAGGAAAGCTTGGGATGGATATATACATCCCCCAAAGTCATTTATTTTATTTTTTTTCCATTTCTATTCTACCCTCTTCTAGGGTTGTAAATTTCTCATTTTATTGTAAAGATATTTAAAAGAATACCCATTTGGGTATTTTACATTTTTCCAAAAGATCTATTTTCTTTTTAGTATTTGCATTTCTTTTCTTTTCTTATATATAGAAGATATACACAATTAAATTTCCCCCTTTTATATATACACACACACACACACACACACACACACACACACACACACACACACACACACACACACACACACACATATATACACATATGTGTATATATATATATATATATATATATAAAATATATATACATATTTTCATATATATATATATATATATATATAAAATATATATATATATATATATATATATATATATATATATATATATATATATATATATATATATATATATATATATATATATGTATGTATGTATATGTATATATATATATATATATATATATGATATATATATATGTATATATATATATTACAATATATTTTAAAGAGTTGATATTTAAAAGTTTATGGTCCATTAATAATCTTAACATAGATTGGCATTAATTTATAAATGCATGGAGATTAATAAAATTGGTGGAGGTTCGACCCCACCTCATTTATATTAAAAAATGGAATTGTGGTGGATGAGTCACCGACCCACCCCCATCCCATATACATATGGGGTGGGGGTGGGGCCTCAACCTCCCACCCTCCACCTAAACACTACACTATGTGGCCTAAATACTAATTAATATTAAAACATAGACTTTTTTTTTAAATATTTTAAGTTACTATTAAATGTTATAATAATAATAATATAATAATATAATAATTATTATTATTATATAATAATAATAATAATATTAAATAGATATAGTAATATATATTTATATACTATTATATTTTAAACCTATTTTAAATACTATTAGAGTTATAAGGATATTAGTGTATTAATAATATTAATATATAATAATATTAGAGATAAGCTAATTTATTTTAAAAATTCTTCCTTATTTAAAGGAGGTCAATGTAGTAACAATATAAGCTTAGGGAAGATTTGAAAAAAAAACCTTATAAAACTAACTTAACTAAAATTACATTCTAGCATGAATGTGGATATAAGTTTATTTTATTTTGTTAAATCTATCAAATGCTAAGTTAAGCCAATAGTGAGTTTCATTACACAACTATGAAACGAAGTTATAAAGGAGGAAAAAACTTTTATTCAATGTTATGATAACTAACATATTTCTTTCAACTAGTTTAGTAATACATTTATAGTTTAAATGATTTAATTTAATTTCTTTCAAGGAACAAAATAATCATTCCATTTCAAAGCAAAATTCAAACCAAAAATACTTGTTTCTTTCAAAATAATCTAACACATTACAATATTTTGGAAATAAAAGTATATCAACTATTTTAGAAATGAGAGTATATCAACCTACAACATTAAATATTTTGGAAATGAAATATTTTGAAAATTAATAAAGGTATATCCATTTCATCTTCATTCAAATCTCCTTTCTTCAAAACAATACAATCTTGATAATTTCACAAGACTAATCACATTTGAAATTTTAATTTTCTCAATCCACACTTTTAAAAGAGTTTACAAGATAAAATGATTTCCAAAGAATACAAAAACTTTATCACAAACTTACAATTTTACAATACATCCACTCAAAGTGGAAAGTATAAGATTTGAATAATAATTACACAAGGCTATCAAACAAGCCAATTTTCAAGTCTTCAAAAAGCATGTCTTCTCCACAATGGTAGCTCCAACTTTGGCTTTCTTCAACTTCACAATGGGATCACAAAACAAGGAAGGGGATTAGGCAACGCTCTCCACCCAACCTTAAATCCATTAAGGGAAGAATCCATCCCCTTAATGGCCCCCGATCCCAACTAAGGAACCATGAGGAACATTGAGCAACAATGACAACTTGACAAGGTGGCTTCACAACAAACACATATAAGGCATTCAACTCAAAATGCAACATAATCAACAAGTTTAACACACACAACAACACAAAGGTTTGAGGATCAAACCAAATAGAGCAAGGGTTATGGGAGACCACCTCCTTATGCCTCCCAAGTGAAGTGGGAGTCTTACCCAAGCCTCCAAGTGCATAAAAAATAATCACACAAATCCTTATCTCTCCCTTGCAACATGCAACAAATCCATGAATCCCTTTTCTCTCCCCATAGGTAAGACTCCCATTCACACTCCCACCAATTGCATGCCTCACATAAAATCCCTTTTCCTCCCCAATGGTCCCATAATCCCTTCTCACACCCAACTAAGGCCAACTACTCAACCAACCCACACAAACACCATCACAAGACAAAAATACTTTTAACAAGCACAACATTTCTTACAACAAACAAAATAACATAATAATAAAAATGTGGAGAGCCTACCTCTCCATCAAGATCCAAGAAAACCTTCACAAGCCTCTTCAAATCCAAGCTAAGCAATTTCCAAGCACTCCAAACATCCAAAATCCAAAAGTGCACAAGAAGCAAAATGAGCAAGTAACCCCCATTCCAACCAAAAATCACCAATAAATAGAAATGGATATGAAGATGATGAGGTGGCTCCATGTAGGATTTCACTTCATCATTCCCCATCCCCACACTCAAGTAAACACACCAAGATAAAAACATCAATGCAAAAGCAAGGAATATGACAACCCACATGGCTCAAAACTTGTACACCATGATTTCAAGGACATAATTAAATTGGTTTAGAAGGAAATTGCAATGATTTTCCTTCTCTTACACTCAAAAATGGACAAAGAATTCAAAATTAATCTTCTCAACCCATAGGTAAGGTTGTTGGGTCAAATTAAGAGGCATGGGACAAGTCTTGCTTGTCCCACAAGTCTCTAAAAGTGCCCCCAAGTCAAAATCCAAATTTTGAACTTGGGGTGGAGTAAAACAGTCCCAAATCACATAAAGTTTACTCACACAAGGACTACGAGATCTCATCATCACTATTTTCACATCTCTAATTTGGTTAAACAAAATAAGAAGGGTTAAGTCTAATTAACACACATTTACACATGTTAATAAAGTGACAAATTTTACATATTTAAATACACAAAACATAAATAAACACATAAAAAATTAAAGAAAGGGAAACAATTCACCCCATGGCCACACATGTGAAATCACCCCCATGGGAGACTTCCAACAAGACATGCAAAACACATACTAATCAACATTACACAAGTTGTCAAATTTGGCCTCATTTCACAACGCCAACATCCTTCCGTGGTTGGTCCCTATCCCATTTGATGTTTGTGATAAAATTCATGTACACAAACAAATACCTCTGGCCTTTCAGCCATATTAACAACATCGAAAACATATGCATATAAAATCAATGTTCATCATTCAACATTTAACCCTTTCTATTTTCCATCAATATGTTAAAATCTAAACATAACATCCATGAGATTACAATTCTACTCAAAACATCCCAAAACATGATGTGTTAGTCGGAAATCAATATCATGAAAATCAACATATATCAATTGTCTAACATCACTATCTAGTGCATCATAACAACACATAACATCATAGTTTCAATAATCCGCATATCGGTATAATCATCATCTACAAATCAATGTATCATAATCGGGAAATACACAAGAACTACTATTTAGAACACTTGTAGGTCATTGTCTCCTAGAAAAAGAATGCACAGTCTAGATTGAACCTGCTCCATCATCACCTGCACCAAATTTGGTACAGAGATAGCCGATATTAATTAAGTTGCTCTTATTCTCTAGTTGTTTGCACTTACTTTTCATTACATGTTTGTATTTGTGTATTTATAATATATCTGATTTATCACCAGTTCTCTAAACTTTATTTAAATCATGTAATGAACCCAACCCTCTCATTGAACAATATAGCCCTAATCGTAGTGACCTTAGGTTTTCTCTATTTGTGAATTTCAATATCCGGCATTCATCATGTTGAATCTCGGGATCATTATCAACATCTATCTAGCTTTCCCACATCTCCCGAAATGTGACCTTGTCCCAGCATTAAAAATCCAGATCCGACTAACTCGAAATGTAATTTTTAACTCGACATAATCGATAATTGTTAACAAAATATCTTATTGCGAAAAGAAGACTGATCTATATTTTTACATTCTTAATGCTATTTAATTGAGCAAGATCTAGATCAATTACAATCATATTTGATTAATATTTATACAACAATATATGAACCTAAGATGAACTTTTGAATCCATGGAGTGAAAAACATAACCACACAACAAAGAAAAATACATGAAGAACACAATACTTGTGTAACAAAGAAAATCCCGCATAAAGAAGAAAAACATCTGTAAAACAAAGTCAATAGAGTAAAACTCGTGAAACGCTAAAGAGAACCACTGAAAATAATGTGAAATAAACCAAATACTAAATAAATTTAGGTTTGAACAGCTTGTTGAAGACAAGGATAGAGACAGCTTATCAATAATGCATTGGCTCGATAACTATATACTAACACCAGAAAATAGTCATACATGTTACTTTATCATTCAATCGCACATCGCAAACAAAAATAACCGATGAATAACATATGTGGCTTTAAATAAATGGTTCACTATTTCACAACCGACACAACTCGACAAGATCAAACAATGTGGGAACATTTTATTGGCTCATTGATCGACAACTCTTACCAAGGATTACGACATGTAAAAGAACGTGGATACGTCTATTGGTTCGCATTCTAACAAAGCCGATAAAACGACAATTGTGAAGATGGTGGATAAATATTATAGGTTAACAATGTCACAACTAAAAAAATACTGACATCACAAAAAGTGATAAGACTTGGCGTAATTTCATTTGTTCAGTGTTTCACATTTGCGAATAAAATTAACTAGGTCTCGAATACGCAAAGAACGTGAAATGATCTGATTAGATTGTACTTTGTAAAACTCAAAAGATATAGAAATGGGTCTCGGCATTGTGAAGTGTTTATTATTATCTTATCAATTAAACCTTCGTAATAGTTAGTAGGTTCGATGTCAATAACACACAAAATTCTCTCGATTGGCTAAAGCTTCGCAAAAGGAAAAGGGATCTAGCAAACTCTGACATAGTGAATGACACATGGAGCATTTTAATTGGCTCGATGTTTGCAATATTATATATTTCATTGTTTCAGGTGGACATAGAACATAGAATTATTTTTTCCCGAGGGAACTTTTGGGTCCAAAACATATAAAAGGAAACACAATCGCAAAAGACATAAAGACAAAAAGTAACCCAAAATTATAGAAGATAGATAATTTAGCTTGAATCACCATTAAAACTTACAAGAATACTTCAAATTCACTCAATAACATTAATTTGTTCTTGTTCTACATATATTTAACTAGATTTCTATTAAAAATGCAGACACAACCATATAAAATTATGTATTTTATTGACTTATTCATATAATTCACTATTTTTAATAATACAAGCACATATTTTTACAGATATACAAAACAAAATATGTCGAATTCATTTATCTCGCATGTTTTTAACAATATAAACAAAAGAATTAACTTCCTTTTATTTTCCTTTGATATTTACACAACTTTAACAAATGTTTATAGAGATTGTTATAGAAACTTACAGATATTTTATAGATAGAATACTTATTTGATATAACTCATAGGAATTTTTGTACCAAATTCCAACCCAGACTCAAGAAAAGACACCAGATTATGGCCACACTTAAGAGGACTATGTTATACACCCCATGTATGTTCACCTTGCCCTGGTCAAGCCCACCCAAGGTTGTACTTTGTACCCTGGTTAGGACATAGTTGGTGCCCCTCTCTCTACCACCACCTACCCGTGCATAGTCAACCTTTGAATTTACTTTCACATACTAAATTCATAAGATTCTTTGGACTATTTGTCAATATTATTTCTTAGAATCAAAATTACAATTTCTTGTCTCGAATCACAATTATTTAGATAATAATTCTCTTTTTACTTTGACATTCCTTTTATAGTTTTTCATTGGCAATTAATAAACATCGCTTTTGGTTGTTCACACCTTTTCATAAATACATTAAACATATTTAATCAAAATCTTGTGACATTTTGTACATCACTATCTATTTATAATGTATTTTTCTTAATTCAAACTTGATCTTTAATAATCCACAAGTCTTTAGTTCTTTTTAATTCTCTAGGATTAGTCACATAATATCTCCTAGCTATCATACTTTATCCCACACATCTTCATTTAGCACTCGGGATCTTAAGTCTATTTTTCATTCCCAAATAATTGTTGACAATGATCCCCCATTGTATATTTAGGTTCACATTCATAATGTGCTTGTTAAGAATGCTTTGGTTGATAATAGATCTTGTCTTAATATAAGTTACATCTCTTTTCTCCATAAAATATAGATTTCTATTACTGATCTAAGTCCCTTTACTCTATGTATTCGTGGTTTTAATAATACATCTAAGCAAGTGTTGGGAGAAATCACTCTAACCATTACTGTAGGACCTTGCACTCTTAATGTTCTATGTCACATTATGCCTAATAATATCAATTATAATATCCTTCTAGGTCTTCCTTGGTTACATATTACGCATCCAATCCCTTTTACCCATGACATAACACACAAGGATTTTGTAACGCCTTCTTCCATGGAGAATTATATAATATATCCCACGTGTATGTTGTTAATATTTTTATATCCCTCTCATACTTGATAGTGAAGACAATACTTACCTTGTATATTATTCTCCTCTTGTGATGGACTATAATGTTACTGATTTACATGATGAACTACTAATTGGCATGCATGATACTCCTCCCTCTATGTCTCACTCTCATATAAATGGTGTTTGATCCCTAGTTCATACTCATATACACTTACTCATATCTAGATATTTTCTCGTATGGTGGTTGTAACATCTATGATACCTAAGGTGTGGGGAAACACTCATACCCCCTTCATTATGTCATCATGACCATGGATTGCAAATATGTTACTTGTAAAAACTCTCAATGCAATTCTAATGACCCTATACTTATTGAATCCAATGCTACATCACTTGTTGTAACTTCCCCACCATAAGTAAAAACACAAGTGTCCTTATTTGATAATGATTTATTATGCTCTCACTTTCTAAATTTATTTTCATGACTCATATGTTATGGATACACCTCATCTTGTTGCATCCATAGGGGAAATCAATCCCCTCTTTCCACATTTATGTATATGGTTTCTTTTATAGTCATAAATGACAAGCCTAAAATATAGCCCATTTAATACAAGAATTGTTATTATTTTTTCTTGTATATACATTACATAAAGTGGATCTAAGTGTAATTTATAAACTAACGGTTTATTTAGAATGAAAAGAGAGTATATGTATCATGGTTGTTTCTTTATAATTTATTGTTAGCTATTTCTAATGATTATTGGAAAAAGATGTCAATATTTGCATATGTAGTCCATACTAATCTATAAATGATTTTGAGCATGAAGAGTACACATACGGAAAAAATTATTGAGAATATTTCTAGCTCGGAATTATATATCATACTAGCTCAATAAATATTCAACAATTCTATGAGTGGATCCTTAGTATAGGTTTGGGGAAAGTTGGAAAAAAAGTTATCAAGAATACACGCAAACCCTAATCTAATCTCCTATTCAGTTTCCTCTCAAAGCTTTATGAAATCTCAAAACAATAATCATCTTGATTGGATTTCATATGAAAATGTTATAGCCATTTTAGTCTGGCTTCAGAGTCTACTAGTCGGCTTCGAGTCTCTTTGGTGTCTGGCTTCAAAGTATACAAGTATAGCTTTGGATTTAAATAGTATAGCTTCAGAGTTGAACATTATAGCTTCATAGTTAAACATTATAACTTCATAGTTAGACATTATAGCTTCAGAGTTGGACATTAGAGCTCTAAAGATGAATACTAGAGTTACAGAGATGAACATAACTCCAAGGGTGGTTTAAGAATCATTACTACCTATTTTTGGAAGTCATTATAAAAAAATATATTTCCATAAGTGTTTTATTATTTGTAAAATAAATAAGAATCAATATTCATTTTGATTCTCAACAATAAAATAAGAAAATTGGATTGTTAGTTAGAGTTAGATAAGCTCTCTCCATATTTTGTGGAGATTGATGCTTTATGGATAGATTGAAATCTTAGTTGATAAGATTTGATTGGAATGTTTTCCTTAAAATAAGGATGGGGTTGAAAACATGAAATTATAAATACAACTTCTCACACCAAAGAATTTAATCTCCATTATTTTGATCAATTCATTTTCATCTTCTATTCTATCCAAGTTGTAAATAAGTGTTAATTAAAATCCTCTTATAAGGAATAGGCTTGCCACTCATTTCAAGGAAGATGGATCTATGTGTTTATGTTTATTTATTCATTCGTAATTATCCATTTATTGTAAATTGTTATATTTTTCTTTGTAAATGTTCTTTTATTACAACTTTTGTTGTGAACTCCGATTTTTTTATGTGTTTATTATTTATTTTCAATTTGAATAACTTCATTTGCTATAAGTGTGACATTTATTTTCATACAAGTGTGCATTTAAATTCATGCAATTTTTATTTTCATTCTCGTAAGTCTGATATTTAATTTCCTAAAAGCGTGCTTTTACATTTTGTAAGTGTGGATTTTTCTTATAGGGGACCATTGCCAAATATCTATTTTTCCTATTGCATAGTCTTTGGAGACCATCCTAGAATGACGTTATTTAATGAAGAGTATTTTCGACCCTCATCAATAGGGGTTGGTACATATAACTTTAATGCTTTCTATCTTTCAAAATTGCACCTATTGCTTATCAATGTTCCACCTATTCTAGTTTCTCCTAATGGACACACTCTTATTGTTTTTTTATTACACGTATTGTTATATAATTAGAATCTTAGACACTATAGGGTTATCCCCTCACTATGTTGATACTATTCTATATTTCTACCCGATGACACACTCTTTTGTTAGGTTCAAACATGACTATTGAGGGCACACTTACCTACATTAAGATCACTTTGCATAGATACACGGTGGGGAAACATTTTTTCCCTTCCCTATTCATAGGATTTCATATTCCAATAATACAAAAACATTCATATATTTACAAAAATATAATGACATTAGCTTTGATCTTGGTTGGTTGTATATTTGCTTGCTTATATTATTCCATGTAACCTTTTGATTATAATGATTTACTTGATTCATAGTATGGCATATCCTTTTACATATACATGTGCATGTTCACATAGTACTTTGAGGTGAATGTAAACTATATATAGATTATTACATGATGCATGATGTTTGACACTTTGTTCTATACCGGTCTCGATAAGACTCTGGGGCATCTACTTTTTCCATATTTGCGTCCTATTATTGCAATATTTACTACTTTCATTTCTATTTCAGATATATAAATTTTGACATGTTATTCATTATTCTAACATTTTAATGGGTACTTCATATGTATCATTTACCTTACGGCTTACTTCCAACCATGGTTATCTTATTACATTATTCGCTATGTCTTTTCTTCTAAGATTGTGACTTATTTTCCATTTTTTGCAGACTATGCCCTATGATTTCATGTTTTCCTATTTACATAGCCTTGAAGGGATTGATTATATTGTGAAATCAAGAGTGGTGTCCCATATTTTCCACTTACTACTATGTTATCCTATTATTGTGTTATTTCATGTTTGATTAGTTTTTACTACATCATGTCATGATTATTTTTCGCTAACACTTGTTCCTATCTCTCTTCCCATTTCTTTAAATGTGTCATGGTTGTTACCATGCATATATCATGTTACCCTTACAAGATTTCTTCTTCAAATGTTAACATTAGTTGTAGGTTCCCTCATTTGGGTTGCGCTTGCTTGGATCCATTACACACACTCCAAATGAGTGGGGGAAATCATCAAGTTATTATTTCACCCTCTCAGAAGTCTAGAAACTAGATACATAATGGTACATAATAAAATTTGATCAAACATAAGCTCAAAAATTATTTCGAATCATATGTGAGATA
This sequence comes from Taxus wallichiana var. yunnanensis, assembly GCA_018340775.1. Classification (NCBI taxonomy): domain Eukaryota; kingdom Viridiplantae; phylum Streptophyta; class Pinopsida; order Cupressales; family Taxaceae; genus Taxus; species Taxus wallichiana. The sequence continues at coordinate 733,163,965 of CM031243.1, read as the reverse complement.
GAAATACCAGAGGGACAAAAGCTCCCATATCAGATAAGAAAAGTGGGTGTTAGTGTCCCACATGGGTGGTTTTTTCTTGGGGGAAAAATATATACATTTGACACTTTGATTAAGTTTTAAGTAGAATTTTTACACATAACCCAATAACAGATATTCAAATCTAATTTACAATTCACAACAAAGGAACAAAATCAATGTCATGTTTCATTATTTGGGAAAGAAACTAATTACTCTTCTTTATTAGCTCGTATTTTTCCTACCAATTTCAAATAATGAGTGGCACCTACGGCATATGCAGTAACAACAATATGTCTAAAACAAAGTACCATTTGTGTCTAGTTATTATTGGGACAAAGTGACCATACGCAAAGATGGCATGTATCCATGGGGAAGTCTTAATGAGTGGAGGGAAAATCGGCGCATCTCCCAACACTCTTCCTCTCGGTGACAAGATGTGTAAATCCTTAGAGTATTCACATCAAATCAGGAATTGATCACTGTTGATCGTATAAAATATCCCTAAGGAAACAAACACATGAACATTCTAACCTTTCTCCATCGGCATTTAGGTGTACTCTATCATTGATTCACTTATTTTTCATACACATTTATTTTTTTGATTTCTCTCGAATTAAAGTTAAATTTCATATATCATGATAATTGAATATACTTTTCTTCTTTTACAAGTCCATCCTTATCTAAAAAGTCGAGGAAAATGGAACAAGGTTCATACTCAAGCACAAAATGCTCAAACAAACTAAATATTTAGTTATAAACATAGGTATGATTTCCACTACATATACAAGTCACGAAAGTGTTTTCATCTCTAAGACTCCATAGTACACACCTTACAATTTCCATTTGGCATGCTATCGCTATAATCTTCTTCACTCTCAGTAATGTACACTCTTCCTATCTAATTTACTCACTTAGTACTATTACATTATGCCTTTTGTATGTCATTAAAACCATGATTCTTAAGTAATAAAACTAGACATTAACAACAATTTTTTTGCTTTACATTGACATTTCTTTATCTTTTCATGATTTTTTCCTTTACTTTTCTCAAATTATCCATTTAATTTTTGATAAGACACAATGTGTTACCGAAATATGTACTTCATTTTTATCTTTGGAGCTCTTCGAAACTATCACCCAATAAGGGACTTTAGACACCCTAAAATTATCGTTATGCACCGTAATCATTCAAAACCTCATTTAAACCATTGTCCCTATCGAGAATTAATTTGATTAATTCTATTACACCCTATCACCCACCTTACCTAATTTAGTATAAAATTAATTAAATAATTCACACATGTCCACTTTCATATTTAAATAAATTGAATATTCTCATATCCTTTCCACCTCATCAACTTAAGTTGACTAAAATTCATGACTAAAGCTATTGTTATCTCAATTTTTCCCCTGGAAAAATTGGATCAAACATGACCCTGCATAGAATGAAATCCAAGGGATGTTTTCGTTGAATGAGCCTATGTTTCAAATCTAATAATCAAGTTACAGGTAGGCTCTAAAATGGAGTAGCAGGGTCAGGGAAGGGCCAAACAATGTCAAAGAAAACAAGAGGCTCAAAGGAGTGAAATGGAGAAAGGATAAAATTCTTTGGGCTTTACAAATGATTCAGAATGAGTCAAAATCGATTAAGTATGGAAGAATCAAGCTTAAGCTTACACATGGCTCATTAGTGCTTCTCCAAAGGTTAAACCCAAAAATTATTCCCCAAATAGGTACCAAGCTTTCACATGTCCCAGACTTGAAAAGGGACAAAGTAGGCCATTGAAAAGTCCAAACGAGTAGAAAGAACCATGTGTCATCTTGGCGCAACTTCAAAAGTGAGAGCCAAAGGCAGAGACCCAAACTAGTGTCAACCCTCCACGTGGCTGTGGCTCAATAGAAGTAAAATGGCAATGGGCCCTAAAAATCAACTAAGTATAAAGAACTGGCGGAAGTCTACATGTGCCTTAGCAGTGCACATTCAAAGGTGCAACCCAAAGTAGAGACTTAGATGAGCACGAGGCTTCCACATGTCTAGGGTTCAAGAAAGGCATCGGACCAAACCGGATAAGTATCACAGACTCATGGAAGGTGCCATGTGTCAGCTTGGTACATCTTCAAAAAAAAATCCAAAAATGGGTCTCCCAGACAAGTGCCAAGTCTCCATGTGTCCCGAGTAAGATAAAGGGCCCCGCCAAACAAAATTACTTGGCCAAAACATGAAGGAATAGAGAAAATCCACAGATGGTGCCATGTGTCTCTTCAGTGCAACTTCAAAAACAAAATCCAAAATTGGTCCCCATACGTGCGCCATCTCTACACATGGCCATGCTTTAAGTCAAGGCGGTTCGTCAAGTCAATTTGAACTTTTTGTCCTTGAAAAGGCGTAAAGTATAAAAATGAACCACGCCTCCACCGCTGCCCAGGAGCCACGTGTCGTGCCTATATTATATGCAGCCGCCAAGAGGCCTAGGAAGGACTTCTTTCCCAAATGGAAATGCGGGCCAACGGGCCCAAAGATAGTTTTTTGGCAAAAGGTGAATTGCATGGGGTGTGAAGCATTTTTGCATTTTTATATTATGTGCAAAAGGCACAAAGTGAATTTCAGACCCGCGGACCCATTCTGCTAACTAGTTTTCACCATTTTTGTATGGACCCGACTCAAACATTCAAATGGACATATCTTTCAACCTAGTGCCCGAAATTCAACAAATTTAACACCATTGGAAAGGTCTCGACCTCGTCTACACCATGGAAACCTGAAACATTAATTTTTATGAGGTTAGGTGTGTGAAAATGGGAAAATGTATTCATGTCATTAATATGAGATATGATTGCTCCAACAACTAGATCAGATTTGATTTGATCCTTCGTTCTTCTTTCTTCAACGCATCGAGAAGACATAGAGAAGTGGACTCAATAGATTATGGGTGGATTTGTAGGGGCATTAATGGCTGGTAGATGAGCTCCAAATCAAGTTTCCCACCTTTTTTCTTCCTCTCTCTTTGTTGCATCTATAAAAGAAGAATTTTAGCTCTTTTAAAGGGTTAGACATTTCTGTTTTGCACCCTCACTTCTTCCCTTGTCTCTCGCAGTGAATTTTTGGAGTTTTCAAACCTCCCATTCGAGTTGTAATATGAATTTTTCCATCTTGGCCACTATGACGTACTATATCAACTCTCAAACAATAATATATGTTTTTGGATGATTCGTAACCCTCTCATGTGTTCATTGTTTTCTTCGATTTCTCATTACAATTTGGCTATCTCAGTGCATGGTAGTTGTATTACATTTATATGGTTTCTGTTAGATTGCAAAATGAGTTTGTTAGAGCAAAATCACAAGACCTGGATGTTGATCAGATTTCTAGGTTGATCATGCTAGCATCTAGTGTGATTACATAACATTGAATCCTTTCTCCAAGTGTGGGAATCACAAAAATGAGAAAGGAATCTCCAGAGAAGGCTGGTTCCTATTCCTCTGTTCAGATGCACACGAAAAGTGCAGAGGGTTCACTCAAATTCTAATCTAACTTACCAGGGAGACAAGGTAAGAAGATGCATAAAAATAAACCTAAGCTAACAGAGGTGATGCACCGAGGAATGAAGAACACCTATCTTGCCAATAAACACAGACCATTCAAATGTGATGCAAGATTATGCACAGATAACAAAATTTGCAGTGAAAGACCAGGAGGATGCAAATGAAGACAGAGAGGGTTGAGAATCATCCACAGACATGCATTAATTTCTCCAAAGATTGATACAATACACTACAAAATGCCAAGAGGTAGAGTCGCATTACAGTTTCAAATGGGAGGTTCGAACTCCACAAATTCACCTGATAGAGAGAAGAAGGGAGGAGCAAAACAGGAAATGTTCGACCTTTTGAAAGAAGCCCCTTCTTACAATATATATAGGAAGAATGAGAGAGGGAAGAGAGAGAGAAATCCATATCTAGCCCAACCACTTCTAGGTTGCATTTAACTCATCTCATTATGGCAGAAGCGGCGAATCCTGGCAAAACAACGGATCGTTTCTGCAGAAAAGCAGTGAACTCGCTGTCATTGTATTAAACCTCATTGTTGAAACGTCACTTCTGTCTATTATTACGTGCCAGAGGTGTTTCTCAATTTTCTCACTCCAAACTGAACCAAAATGCAATATTGACCCCAGAATTGTGTAGAGAATTTCACCAGCTTTCCATTGATATAAAGAACGTGAAAATCTGAGCTCTGAATCGAAAGATATGGCGATCTGAAGATTTAGGGCAAAAACAGTGAAAAATGGGTCGGCGGGAAAATATTTGAGTTTTTCCCATGCACTGCCACTTGGATGACACGTGTCGGACTCTGATTCATCCACGGGTTCATTCTCTGAAAATTCCTTTCGGGCCTTTAAACTTGGACACGTGGCACTCTTTTATTGGTTCGGGCCTGAGGGTGCACTTAGCAACTTTTCAACCTTCTGACACGTGGCACGTTCTGATTTGTTGGCAACTCTTTCAGATTTTCACGTCCTTTGCATACCTTTGGCCCGGATGTCCCAAAATGTCTGGGACAAATTTCTCCAAACCACCCGATTCGGGCTTCCTTGTCCCTGTTTGAGGCGAAGACACGTGGCAAGATTTGATTCGCTCTTGGCTCCTTCGGCTTTTCGTGTCCCGCGCATACTTTTGGCCCGGATGTCCCAAACTGAAATCCTCTATTTCGGTGAACCACCAGTTCACGCCTTCATGTACTCTTGTCCCAACTGTCCCGGGTGCTCGGGACAAATTTCTCCAAACCACCCGATTCGGGCTTCCTTGTCCCTGTTTGAGGTGAAGACACATGGCAAGATTTGATTCGCTCTTGGATCCTTCATATTTTCACGTCCCGCTGTCCCAATTGCTATGCGGATCGCCTGCGGCTTTTCGGTCGATTCGTGCCCCGATGTCCCAACCGTCCCCACCACCTGGACTAGGAAGTAGCCAATTTTTGTAATTTCTTCGGCCCCAAGATTTGTCTTTTTGCAATTTTTTCACCTTTTCTCAACCTGTTGGGATTTCTTCTTGGACATGAGAGTTAGAAAGAACCCGAGGGGACCCCAGAAACACGATTTTTGTCTTGAATCAATATACTTTCTCGGGATTGAATAATCTGATGCATGTTATCAAAATTACCCCGAGGGGAATTTTGGATAACAGAGTTTTTAACATTTCATTGGTGCATCACCTCGTTAGCTTAGGCCTATTTTCTCGTATCAACTCAACCATATCTCCTTAGTAAGATAGAGTAGGTCTTAGAATAGATCCTCTATAATTTATTTGTGTGTACATGAATAGAGGAATAGGAACCAACCTTCATCCAGAGAGCTCTCTCGATTTCAATGTCCCACACTTTGAGAGATGCTCCATGTTTTGCAATCACATTGAGAGTCTCAACTCATCTAGTTTCATGCACTTAGGGGTGTTGTGATTCTGCACTAATAGTTTTGGCGCCCGTTGGGACGAAGAGGTCTCCATCTTTATCGTAGCAAGATTGATGTGCACTTGCTATGAGTTTACATATTTTAAGAGGATCTAAAATTAAACATCCTGGGGACTCCAAAAGGATTAGAATCTACTTGTTTCAATAGTCCAAGCTTTTCAAGTTCATGAGAAGAATACAAACAAGGTCAAGAACTAGGGAGGAGGGACTATTTGTCTATCTACACTTGTCCCCGCACAGGGGAGAAGGAGGAGAAGAACTCGAAGTCTCCATCTCCATCAAATATAACCTTGTCAACACCTCCTCCTTGTAGGCCATTCATTTAATTAACAAGGGTTCTCAGGAAAATCATAATGGCACAACCACCCAACCCCTATGTCAACTTCACTAGCAGTCCACCGGAGAGAACTAGACTTCTCCTAATGACCACATTCAAGACATTGTAAATGTCTGTGTAATTCATGAGATCACTGAGATGGACATTGTAGTCAAATTGTTAGCCTCTTCACTCAAGGGTAAATCTTTGCAATGGTTTAGGAGTCTAACAGCATGCTCTATTTAGAATTGGGACCATCTACGCAGATATCTTCACAATCAATTTGGGGAGACATTAGATGATCTATCCTTGTTGGAACAATTGACAACCATCAAGAGAGCTCCTAACGAGAAGTTGACAAATTTCAATCTCAGATTTCAAAGGACATGGGACAGGATTCCATTTGTCATAAGACCTACAGATGAAGGTGCTTTCTTATACTTTCTTAGAGCTTTAAATTCTGATATTTCCCTAATGATTCAATCCATGGGAGGTGTAACCTTCCTGCATCCTATAACATTTCCATTAGAGCTTAAAATTATTTAATTCAGGCTAGTAAACTTTCTCCTAGGCCACCTATGCCTCTATATCTAGAACTAGGAGCTCCAAGCACTAATCAAACGCCCACATTAGCTTCCATACCTACTCCAATGAATTAGAGTTTAGCTGAAGCCTCCACCTCATCCTCTAACACTTTAAAAGAGCTACAAGAGGTTATGAAACATCTATAAAACCTAGGGAATGAGATAGTGACTATCAAAAGGAAACAAGCTCAAAGTTATAAGCCATATCAGCCTCAAACTTAGTATCAGGCTAGACCCCTGTATCAGCAAAATAGATAATCAGCTCGTTGCAAATCAAAACCAAAACCAAGGACAACCTCAAGCTGCCAGGCCTTTCTACGACCATATGACCCAAGTACGGCTTCAAAATCTTGGGCCTTGGTTCCAACACAAAACAAAATGGCACAAGAATATGATTTGTATTTCCCATGTAGTCACCCCCATAACCAATCAATGTGTTTTAATGGTGCACTAAACCAATCCTTGATGGTACAAAACATTGGTGTGTCTTGTCGACACTAAAATTTTCCTCCGTAATTTCTATTTCATTAATGTATGTATTAGGAATAGGATGTTGTTAAGTATAATTAGTAGTAGCATCCGATAGAAGATAACAAATGCCAGCCATTTATGCCGCCAATAATGTATAGTATGGAAATAGTCAAAAGTACAATAGGAATGTTGTGGTAAAAAGTAAATAGTTGTCGTAAGTGGTCCAGTAATGTTAAAATGTCAAAGTTGGGGTAAGTAGAGAAGTAGGGTCTACATGATTAGGAATTAGAAATATTATATTGGTAATAAGGACAAGGAGTGAGGTCATAAATATTTTGTGTATTTTATTTGTAAAAAGTCTAAAAATGTGGAACCCATGTGAAATGATAAGGTTTATCTTATCTTAAAAGATAAGCTTACATGTACGATAAGAGTTAAGGTATGGAATATGTTTCGTCAGATTGGATTTCTTATCCTATCTTACAGATAAGATGGATAAGCCTGGAAGTTCTTTAAATAAAGAGGCCACCCCCCTCATTTAGCATAGAAGGAAGTAGTGAGAAATATTGTATGAGTAAGTGTGTAAAGGAAGCCATCAGTTTAAAGGTGTTAAAGAAGCCATTAAGAGGTGTAATTGTGAAGTTTCTCCCATAGTATTGGTGGAAGGCAAGTGAAGTCAATAACACTTGAAGTACCTCATGGGTGAGATTGTAACAATTTCATGCTAATATTATAATTTACTCTGATATTTCAGATTTATCATCATTCCTTTTTATCATAGTCTATGGTATTCTTGTGTTATGTTTGTTGTTGTGTTTCTAGATTACATCCACCAAACTAAAGGTTGTGCATTAGTAAATAATCATAGCATGAGGAGTTCCCGGTGAAGAATTATCATAGTGCTGGATTGGTGATGACATTTTGGTTCCGTTGCAAGATCATTCCTTGTTGGTGGATTTTCTGAAAGATATTCCCACTTAGTCAAAAATCAATTGGAGGGTAACCTTATTTTTACTGTGCATAGTAGTTACCATGGTAAAGTCATTTTTGCCATGAATAGTAGTTACCATGGTAAAGTCATTTTTGCTGTGAATAGTATTTACCACAGTAAAGTCACTTTTTACCGTGAATAGTATTTACCGCAGTAACTTAACTTTTTACTGTGAATAGTGTTTACCACAGTAAATTCAGTTTTACCGATAAATCAAGTTTTACCATAGTTTACCGTGGTCATTTCTATTTTCTATTATAGTGATTTCAATTATTTGTGCACATAAGTCTTGTTGATTATACTTGTGGGTTGGTATTTCACTGTGGTTACTTTTGAAAATGGGGAAGATTCCTATTTTTTCAGCCCAATCTAATGAAGATGCTTCCTCTTTCATTCAAGAGTTTAAACAATCTTGTATTTTTAATGGCCTTATAAGAAGGGAACAATGGACTAAATTTTTTCCTACCTTTTTGAATGGTTCCGCCCTTAGGTGGTTTGAAAAACTAGGTGATAATGTGAAAACTCATGGGATTTATTAACTGAAAGTTTTCTTGAAGAATTTGGTGAACAACAGAGATATGCAGATCTCATGATCGATATCACAAAGCTATCCCAAAGAGAGAAGGAGAAGATAAGGAATTATCATGCTCGTGTTCTAGATCTAAGGAGGAAGCTCGATGCCCGGATCCGGAAGGAAGGATTAGCGGATGGGTTGATGAATGGCATGGATAATATCCTATGTAAGCACTTCATTCTTAGGATGAAGCTAGAGATCAGACAATGAGTAAAGTATGACCGCCTGCCTACCATTGAATAAGCAAAGGAGATTGCAAGAAGGCAAGAAGAAAGCATGGAAGAGGAGCCCAAAGAAATTGTTGCTAAAGTAGAGCCTACACCAAAGACTTTGGTCCGTAATCCACAACCACTCTCGGTGAGCACAAATATTTCTCCTAGTACATCTACTGAGTATGAAGATCTACTCAAAAGATGGGTCGATTAACTATTAATCTTCTTCAGGAAAAGAATTTAGTTCTCGGGGAGGAGATAGAGGTCTAAAAAGAAATATTTCTGAAGTTGTATGTTATGGTTGTTATAAAAGGGTCATTATAAGTATAATTATCCGAGATAGAGCTTCTACATCTGGTAAAAGATATAATGATAAAGAAAAAGCACTGTGAATTCTTTTGATGTAGTAGATAAGAGCAGAAATAATGAAGTAGATGTGTTTGTAACAAAAAGAAAGAAAGAAAAAGATAATCAAGATGGAAATGATCCTAAGAAGATGAAAGGAGAAACTAGTAAGAAACATAGGAGAAGAAAGTTGGGTGTGCAGGATTTTCTGATTTCACAGGGGCAAGGACCATACTCCATCTTGGAAGATCTATCCAAAAGGCCTACAAATATTACATATGGTCAACTCTTGGCTATGTCTTCTGAGAAGAGGCGGGAGCTGCGAAGTGGACTCAATGCTCGACGAAGGAAGGAGGTTGAGGTCCCTGTTTTGGAGGTAGAGGCGGATCCCTATGCTCTACAAGTGAGGTATTAGGTAATGGTATTTCAATTTATGATGTCTTAGTTGATGGAGGTGCCGCAGCTTAATGTAATGAATGAGTCTCAGTAATGAATATGTTGGGTTTAAAACTTGATCACCCTTCAACACTTATGTTAAGGCATTAAATAAGGGAAAAACTAAACCAAAAGGTGTAGTTTCAAATGTGGCAATATCTCATTATGGGTGTTGTATGTGTGGTAGACTTTCGAGGTGATGAAAAATGGTACTGCATTGCACTACAATGCTGCTTTGGGAAGACCATGGCTAAGGAGAGTTCATGCAAGAAACTACTTTGGAATGAAGTTTTCATGACACTTGGACGTGGTAGAGAGAGGTGAAGATAAACGTGATCCTTGACATCATAAGGTAGAACCTATGGATTCAAGTGATGAAACTGATGATTGGACATCCTCTGATTACTCTAGTACCAGTGAAGTGGACACTAAGATGAATAAAGTGAGGTTGATGTTTCAGTCATGGATATACTTCCAGTCACACCAACTCATGACCCCATAAAATTATCTCGAAGAAGAAGTTGATGATCGTCTCCAACAAATAAAGATTGGTAATGCTGTGATGGAGAGTGAGAAGGAATCCTACCTCCAGCTCTTTCGAAGGTACATACACATATTCACTTTTTGTTACAAGGAACTCTGTCAAGTAGGTTGGGTAGAACATTCTATTGAGCTGGTAGATGGTGCTAAGCCTATAAAGCAAATGCCATATAGAATGAATCCTAATTTTTCCAAGACTATAAAAGAAGAAATAGATAAGTTGCTTGATGCATGATTCATATTTGCTATGGAGAATTCAGAATGGGTTTCTCCCATTGTGATCTCAATAAAAAATAATGGGAAGCTATGCATTTGTGTTGATTATAGGAAGCTCAATAAGGCAACAAAGAAGGATCATTACCCTCTTCCATTCTCAGATCAGATCTTGGACGAAGTAGCTAGCCAGGAGTGTTATAGTTTTGCTGATGGATATAGCGAGATACAACCAAGTCCGTATAGCAGAGAAAGATCAGCTGAAGACCACGTTCACCACTCCTTGGGGAACGTTTGCTTATAGAGTTATGTCTTTTGGGTTGTGTAATGCTCCAACAACATTCCAGTGTTTGATGAATAGGGTGTTTGAACCCTACATTGGGAACTTCATCAGAGTATTTCTGGATGATTTTTACATCTATGGGAGCAAGATGGACCACCTGCACTAGATGGAGACAACATTTCAAAGGTTAGATGAAGCACAAGCCTCACTAAACCCTACAAAGTGTGTCTTTGGATGTTCTAAAGGCATTTTGTTAGGGCATGTTGTATCCAGAGATGGTATTGGTATTGATCCTGATAAAGTTTCAAAAATCAAAGATTTACCATTTCCTATGAGTAGAAGTAAATTGAGATCATTTTTAGGCCATGTGGGTTACTATAGAAGGTTCATCAAGAATTTCTCAAAGATTTTACAGCCACTAACCCAGTTCTTGAAGAAGGATGTTATTTATGAACCAGGAAATAAGACACATGAAGCTTTTGGACAAGCTCAAGGAAGCCCAGGTATCTTCACTGTTTTAAAGAATCCATATTGGAGCAAGCCATTCATTGTGTACACTGCGATGCCTCGGATGCAGCACTAGGAAGTACTTTGAGCCAAAAGGATGAAAATGGGAATGAACATCCAATTTACTTTGGGAGCAGATAAAATGAGTAGTCTTTGAGGTAAATTATACTCATAATCGAAAAGAGGCTCTAGCTATCATTTTTGTTGTAAAGAAGTTTAGAAATTACTTGTTAGGGCAGAAATTTCTAGTTGTAAATGATCATCGAGCTCTAAAATATATTGTAAATAAGCCTAACCCATCAGGGAGGATAGCAAGATGGATAATTTTGCTACAAGAATTTGAATTTGATATTATAGATAGGCCAGGAAAGAAGCATGTCAATGCAGATGCACTCTCTCGAGCCTATGATGGTTTAGGATCATCTTGTGATGATGATGATTTCCCCGATACAACATTGTTATCCCTTGACACAATCCCTAGTGAATACATAGATATTTGGAATTATCTGAATGAATTCAAGTTTCCTGATGGTGCCAATGCAAAGACTAAGAGAAAGATTACTCAAGCCAGTCGTCCATATTCTATTATGCATGGAGTATTATTTCGAATAGGACACGATGGAGCAGATAAAGAGGGCATTTGGACGTGATCAAGGGAAGGAACTTCTAGAAGAATTCCACAATGGTACATGTGGAGGGCACTTCTCTAGAAAACTTACAACAAGAAGGATATTGGATGCAGGTTATCACTAGCCCACTCTTTTTAAAGATTGTTATAATTATTGTAAGACATGTGATATTTTCCAAACACATGGTAACCGTAAGACTTCATCAGCTCCATTATGCACTATTCTTCCACTTGGTCCCTTTGAAAAGTGGGGAATAGACATTGTAGGTCCAATTCCAACTACCTCATGCCAAAATAAGTATATTGTAGTTGCCACAGATTATTTAACCAAGTGGGTTGAAGCTAGGCCATTGAAAACAACTTCCATGGATGAGGTGGGAAGGTTCATATATGAATGCATTGTCACCAGATTTGGTTGTCCATTAGAAATAGTAACAGATCAAGGAAGCCACTTCATTAATGAGGTGGTAGAATCCCTAGTCAATAAGTTTTCTATTAAGCACAGGAAGGCAACAACATATAAGCCAAACACAAATTGACAGGTGGACCGAACAAATTTTGTGTTATGTCAAATTCTAACAAAAGATGTAGCCTTGTAGGTACATAAATGGGATAAGAGGATTCATGCAGCATTGTGGGCATATAGGGCAACATCAAAGTCAGCAACAGGATACTCCCCATTTCAGTTGGCTTATGGCATTGATCCAGTTCTTCCTATTGAGTTTGATATTTCGACGATCAGAGTAATGGAAAATGAAAGAATGGATGAAAGTGATTCAATAAAAGAAAGGTTGGTACATCTTCATTTGCTAGAGGAAATGAGGGAAATAGCTAAGGATACAAGCTATAAGAATAAAATGAAGCAGAAGGAATACTTTGATCAAAAGATCCGGTGGTCTCCATTTCATGTGAATGACTTGGTTCTAGTATATGATTCCAGATACAAAAAAAAGAAGACAGAGAAAATTTCTTCCAAAATGGATGGGGCCCTACAAAATAGCAGTTGTGCATGAAAATGGTACGTACCGACTGGAGGAATTGGATGGCACTCCCATTACGAAATGGGTCAACCACGAAAAGTTGAATATTTTCTAAGCACCATAATAGTGTACTCAGGACGGAGTAGAAGCTAGGAAGGGGGAAGATGTCGACACTAAAATTTTCCTCCGTAATTTCTATTTCATTAATGTATGTATTAGGAATAGGATGTTGTTAAGTATAATTAGTAGTAGCATCCAATAGAAGATAACGGTGCTGCCAGTACAACACCGCCAATAATGTATAGTATGGCAATAGTCAAAAGTATAATAGGAATGTTGTGGTAAAAAGTAAATATTTGTCATAAGTGGTCCAGTAATGTTAAAATGTCAAAGTTGGGGTAAGTAGAGAAGTAGGGTCTACATGATTAGGAATTAGAAATATTATATTGGTAATAAGGACAAGGAGTGAGGTCATAAATATTTTGTGTATTTTATTTGTAAAAAGTCTAAAAATGTGGAACCCATGTGAAATGATAAGGTTTATCTTATCTTAAAAGATAAGCTTACATGTACAGATAAGAGTTAAGGTATGGAATATGTTTCGTCAGTGGATTTCTTATCCTATCTTACAAATAAGATGGATAAGCCTGGAAGTTCTATAAATAAAGAGGCCAACCCCTCATTTAGCATAGAAGGAAGTGGTGAGAAATATTGTATGAGTAAGTGTGTAAAGGAAGCCATCAGTTTAAAGGTGTGTTGAAGAATCCATTAAGAGGTGTAATTATGAAGTTTCTCCCATAGTATTGGTGGAAGGCAAGTGAAGTCAATAACACTTAAGTACCTCATGGGTGAGCTTGTAACAATTTCATGCTAATATTATAATTTACTCGATATTTCAAATTTATCATCATTCCTTTTATCATAGTCTATGGTATTCTTATGTTATGTTTGTTGTTGTGTTTCTAGATTACATCCACCAAACTAAAGGTCATGCATTAGTAATAATCATAGCACACAAGGAGTTCCCAGGTGAAGAATTATCATAGTGCCGGATTGGTGATGACAGGTCCCAGAGCCCACCAAGAGGAAAATCAGTAGCAAGAAACCTAGAAAGAGGCACCTCCAAGTGAGACTATGCTTGTCAATTGGTAGGCTAAAGACTTTTGTGGAGTTAACCAAGCCCCTTCTCAAAGTGTAGCTACCAATACCGAGCCAAGAAAAGGAATATTGGAGAGGGACAATCATCAAACTTAGGTAATCCTCAACCTTATATTATTCCACAAGGTATTGGCACTCAAAGTGCAACTCCCAATATGTAGAGTCAGCCCAAGCCACCTTCCAGACCCACTCAGGCACCGGTTGTAATGACCCATGTGCAAGAGAAAAATGTACCAGAAAGGGGAAGAAAAAGGATAGCTCATCCCCATTTAACATCATTAAAAAAATGAAGAAAACAAATGTGAATATTTCAATGTGAGATTCATTGGGTATCCCATAATAGAGATACATGTTGCAGGATGCTATGGCCAATTGGTCAACCTCAAATCAGTTCCCCAACCAACAAGAGAAAGTTCTTACCAATGCAGCTCGGCCCTAGGGAAACCATGGAGGAAAACAAGGTAAGAATCTAAAACTCCCTCCGTTCTATGTTTCATTGATCATTGGGGAAAATTGGTACATAATTACATGATTGATTCGGGAGCAAGTAGCTCAGTCATGCCGAAGAAAATAGCCGATCAGTTGGGTCTTCAATACGAGTTCATCTCCAAGGGCATAGTGTAATTAGATGGGACACCGTAACATGTAACAAATTGGAGTCATGAAGGATTTGAGCCTCACATTAAACACATGCCCCAATGTGACTATATTGCAAAACGTATCGGTCATAGACTTGCCGCCACATTTTACATTATGTTTGTCAAGAGACTTCACTACTAAAATTGGAGGCTATTTGTCATTTGACTAGTCGCATATGCTTTTAGAACAAAGTATGGAGCTAAGGTCGTGATCAGATCTAAGACCATTACAGATTTCCATATTGATCCTTATGTATCCAGCCCAATCAATGCCAATTGTTTAACCTTTGATCATGAGGACTTCCCAAGCACTTGTGAGGAAGATACTAAGGTTGGTTGTATTTCAGACTTGACTCTCGATGAGTGGGAAAACAAGAGGCATGTTTTTTACCCTTACAAGTAAATAGAGGAATCTAAGCTAGGATTCTACTGTCTGTATGAGGAGAATCATCCTTTTCCTGAAATCATTAAGCCAAACCACAAAGATGATAATGAGGTATGGCAGTTATTCTTTGATGGCTCAAGAAGTAGACAAGGAGCCGAGGAGGAGCTATGCTTGTTTCTCCTCAAGGTATGAAATATTACTCAGCCTTTTGTTTCCAATTTTCTTTCTCAAACAACACAATAGAGTATGAAGCCTTGATCCATTGACTACATTGGGCAAGAGAAAGAGGGATTAAAAACTTGCAAGTGTTTGGCGACAGTGAGCTAGTTACAAATCAAGTTTGAGGACAAAATTCCACTAAGAATGAGTTTTTAAAAAACTAAAAGAACCGGGTATGGGACCTCATCAAAGATTTTGAGGCATTCGGCATCAATTCCATCCCAAGGAAGAATAATGAAGTACCGAGACAGATTGTGACAACGATTAGGGAAGCATTTAATGTTACGAGAGTATCAAGAGTGATAAGTCTCAGCCCCATATCAAAGTGGTTGTAAGACTAGTTGTCCCTAATAATAACACAAGTTGGAAATTCTTCAAGAATGATAAAAAAATCTCAACTTTCTACAACAATAAAGTCGAGTTCTTCGCTAGAAACCAATGCAGTTGGAACAGTGGTATGACGACCAAGTGGTACATCCGAGAACCAACAAACTACCAAAGGGTCTTGTAAATTTGGATTCAATATTCAACCCAAATGATCAATTCCAAAAAGAGAAAGAAAGTATTTAGGTAAAGGGTGAAGATTCAGAGCCCATTTCCATAGAAGAAGGTAAAACATTAAGAATCGGGAAGGTGAGTACCCAAGAAGAAAAATATGAGTTCCTTCCACTTTGTTAACAGCTTTTAGATGTATTTACCTAGACTTACAAATATTTAAGAGGCTTTAACCCAAAGCTAGTACATCACACTATCGAGCCGGACCCGGGGTTTAAGCCTTTCAGATAGAAGCAAAGGCCAGTAAATCCTCACATTAAACCCCTCATGAGGAAATAATTAAACAAGATAATTGAGGCCATCATCATCTTCCCTATCAATCACTCAAATTGGGTTGCAAACTTGGTGCCTGTGAGGAAAATAAGTGGAGAAATCATACTGTGTGTGAAATTTCGTGATCTAAACAGAGCATCACTCAAATATCACTACCCACTTCCATCAATGGAACAAATCTTACAAGTTGTAGCTGGCTCAGAGAGGTTTTCATTGCTAGATGGATACTCAAGCTATAACTAGATAATGGTGAAAGAGGAATATCAGTTCAAGACAACCTTCACCACCAAATTGGGTACATATGCTTACAAGAAGATGTCATTTGGACTATCATATGTCATAGCAACATTTCAGCGAGCTATGCACATGGAATTCAAAGGCTTAATAAACATATAGTCCTGGTGTATCTAGATGATATCACTGTCTTCTCAAAGAATGTTGTAGACCATCTATTCCACCTACGGTAAGTATTTCAGAGGTGTAGAAGGTTCAAAGTATCACCGAATCCAAATAAGTGTGTATTCTTGGTACATGATGGTAAATTTTTGGGCCACATTGTCTCAAGATAAGGGTTAACAATTGATCCTTAAAGGGTTGAAGCCATCCAAACACTTCCATTGCCACAACACAAAAAGTCTCTCCAAAGCTTCTTGGGGAGGATAAACTTTGTTTGCAGGTTTGTGTCTGATTTTTCCACTCTTGTGAAGCCTTTCACAATGATGTTAAAGAAGATTCTTTCATTTAAATGGAAAACAGAGGGTTAACAAAGTATTGAGGCCATCAAGCTCACAATATCAAAGCCCCCACTCTTGTTAACCCGACTTTTTGAAGGACTTCATGTTATATGCTTTTAGAGGGTCAGACACAATCTTATCCATCTTGGTTTAGCCTAATAAGGAAGGTTAGGAACATCCCATAGCCTTCTTTAATCAGATCTTGGAGGATTACGAGGTAAATTATTCTTTCATTGAAAATCATGTGCTTGCTATAATTAGGAGTTTGAAGAATTTCATATACTTAGTCTAAAACAACAAGATTCAACTACTAATGTATCATACTTGGTGTCATGGATTTTCTCCTAAACAAGGACTTGAATGAGAAGAGAGCTGGTTGGATCACTCATGTAATGGAGTATGATATTGAGATCAAAGTGACCAAACTAGTTCGTGGAAAGGGTGCTGTGAGAAGCTCACTTCCAAGCAACAAGCTGAGTCAGTGGATGAAGAAGAGGCTATCCTATTACTTTAGAATGATCAAGAATAGACAGCTAATGATTCACATATTCCATATTGGACCCAACCCTTGGTGTATTATCTATAAATATTATTGTTCCCTCCAAAATGGAACAAAGCAAAAAGGAGATACTTCAGACTACAAGCCATCCCATATGTGTTTGTTGGTGGTGTCTTATTTAAGAAGGATATCTATAGTGTTCTATTGAAGTGGATTGGGATAGGCCAAATTGAGAAGGTGTTGCATGAGTTCCATAATGGATAAGCGAAAGCCACTTTTCCCCTCATGTAATAACTCTCAAAATCATGAAAGCTAGTTATTTTTTTGCCTACGGTTTTTAGGGACTTCTACTCATGGATCAAGAAGTGTAAGAAGTGTGCATTCTTCATAGGGAAGGAGAAGTTAGCAGCCCTTCCCTTCATCCAATTTCATTGGATTAGCCATTCATGCAATGGGGACTAGACTTCATTCGAGTGATTAACCCAAATTTAAGCTAGGGCCACAAGTGGATACTGATAACAATAGACTATTTCACCAAGTGGAATGAAGCAGTGGCTCTTAAGGAAGCAAATGAATCCAACATCTTGGATTTCTATGAAGGAATATCCACCAGGTTTGGAGTCCCTACCACTATTATATCAGATAATGCATTGGAATTCCTTGGTACAAGGATCACTGAATGGGTTGTCAAAATGGTGTATACCTTAGCACTTCATCAAACTATTACCCTCAAGGTAATGGCTAAGCAGAGTCCACAAACAAGAACCTATTAAGGATTATCAGAAGGAATCTTGATGAAAATCAGAGAACTTGGCACACAAATCTCAAATCATCTTTGTGGGCTGATAGTATCACATCCAAAAGGGCCACAGGAAGCTGCCCATACAAGCTTGTATATGGAAAGGAGGCGGTATTGCCCATATCATTGGAGTTGCCTGCTTTTAGAGCTCATGAAACAGTTGGAACTGGCTGAGTTTGAACCTATGGTAATCAAGTATGCAAAGCTAATGGAAGTAGGAGAGGCAAGAGAGCATGCAATGCATATCCTAGAGAAAGATCAAGCATTGATCAAGAATATTTTTGATAAGAAAGCAAGAACAAGGACCTTTCAAGAGGGGGACTTAGTTCTAAAGTGGGATGCAAATCGGGAAAAACCAGGAAAGCATTCCAAATTTGATGCCATTTGGAGTGGCCCTTACATGATCACAAGGTGTAAAAGTAGCAATGCCTTCTAGCTGGCTAAATTGGATGGCAAAGAATTGCATATTCCAATGAATGGGATCCATCTCAAACATTGCTACTGAAAAGGAAGGTTCCACCCTTGTAAATATTAGCATAGGACTTTAATTTCCCTAAGTGCGTATGCACATTGTCTTGTTGTAGCATAGGTTTTATTTCCCTAAGTGCTCTAGCACAAGTTTTTTTGTTACTCCAAGTTTGCATCATTATATAGTAGAATGCGCCTCTAGGTGAATGCGCTAGGCTCTTCAACATTTGCAACGAATAGGGGAGACCCATAGTTGTCATAATAATTGTTCACTTTAAAATAGAAAAAATATAGAGCAACTAAAATCAAGTTTTGAAGGGTCCATTTGTAGGACAAATGGGGGCAGTTCAAGGTCCCTAAGTGAAAACATCAAATTCAAGCTTCAAGAGTAGGACCAACATCAGGCCACCACCCATGAATTCATGCCCAATGGATACAACAAGGCAACTGATCTCTTCATCTAGCAGAAGATTCCCATGTGAGTCGCCAAATTGTTATCTCAATTTTTCCCCCAGAAAAATTGGATCAAACACGACCCTACACAGAAAGAAATCCAAGGGACATTTCCGTCAAATGATCCTATGTTTCAAATTTGACAGTCAAGTTATAGGCAGACTTTACAATGGAGTAGCAGGGGTTGAGGAAGGGCCAAACAAAGTGTCAAAGAAAACTAGAGGCTCAAAGGAGAGAAATGGAGAAAGGCTCAAAGTCTTCGAGCTTTACAAATGATTCAGAACGAGCCCAAATTGACTAAGTATGGAAGAATCAGTAGAATCTTCCACGTGCCTCATCGGCACTTCTCTAAAGGTTAAACCGAAAAATTAGTCCCCACACAAGTATCAATCTTCAACGTATCCTAAGCCCGAAAAAGGATATAATCGGCCATTGAAAAGTTCAAATGAGCGGAAAGAACCACATGTCAGCTTGGTGCAACTTCAAAAGTGAGATCCAAAGATGGAGACTCAAACTAGCGCCACCCTCCACGTGGTCGGGGTTTAGTAGAAGTCAAATGGCAACATGCCCTCAAAATTGACTAAGTATAAAGAACCAGTGGAATTCTACACATGTCTCGGTAGCACACATTCAAAGGCGCGACCCAAAGCAGAGACTCAAATGAGCGCGAGGCTTCCATGTGTCTAGGGTTCAAGAAAGGCATCAGCCCAAACAATCTAAGTATCATAGACTCATAGAAGGCACCATTTGTCATCCTAGTGCATCTTTAAAAAAAATCCAAAAGCAGTCTCCCGCACAAGCGCCAAGTCTCCATGTGTTGTGGGTTAGATAAAGGGCCCCGCCAAACAAAAGGGCTTCACAAAAACATAAAGAAATAGACCAAAGTTGCGTAAGGTGCCACATGTCTCTTTGGCGCAACTTCAAAAACAAAATCCAAAAGTAGTCCCCAAACACGTGCTAGATCTACACGTAGCCATGCTTCAAGTCAAGGTCGGTCATCGGAGGCAATTCAAATTTTTGGCTCAAAAAGGTGTAAAGTATAAAAATTATTCATGCCTTTGCTAATGCCCAAGGAGCCACATGTCAAGCTTATATTACATGTGGGCCAAAGAAGCACCGGGAAGGACTTTTTTCTGAAATGGGAAATGCGGGCCAGCGGGCTCGAAGATGGTTTTTTGGAAAAAGGTGAATTGAGGGACTGTGGGGTGTTTTTTACATTTTTGTGTTTTGTGCAAAAGGTGCAAAGTGAATTTCAGATGCACGGACCCATTCTACTAACTAGTTTTTGCCATGTTTGTACGGACCCGACTCAAACATTCAAATAGACATATCTTTCGACCTAGTGCTCAAAAATCAACAAATTTGACACCATTGGAAAGGTCTCGACCTCGTCTATGTCATGGAAACCTGAAACATTAATTTTGACAAGGTTAGGTTGGTGAAAAATTTGAAAACGTCTTTATGCCATTAATATGTCATCTTATTTCTCCAACAGCCAGATCATATTTGATTTGATCTATCGTTCTTCCTTTTTCAACGCAATTTGAGAAGACATAGAGATAGAATCGATAGATTGTGGGTGGATTTGTAGGGGCATTAATGGTCGGTAGCTAAGATCCAAATTGAGTTTCCCACCTCTTTTCTTCCTCTCTCTTTGTAGTACCTATAAAAGAAGAAGTTTAACTCTTTATAAAGGGTTGGACATTTTTGTTTTGCACCCTCCCTTCTTCCCTTGTCTACAAGTGAATTTGTGGAGTTTTGAACCTCTCATTCAAGTTGTAATACAATTTTTTTCCTCTTGGCTACTGTAATGTATTGTATCAACTCTGGAGAAATAATATATGTCTATGGATGATTCTCAACCCTCTCATGTGTTCATTGTTGTCTTTTGATCTCTCATTGTAGTTTGGTTATCTGTGCATGGTAGTTGTATTGCATTTCTATGGTCTGTGTTAGATTGGAAAATGAGTGTTTAACATTCCTTTAGTGCATCACCTCATTAGCTTAGGTTTATTTTCTCGTATCTCCTCAACCATGTCTCCTTGGTAAGATAGATTAGGTTTTAGAATAGATCCACTGTAATTTATTTGTGTACACTTGAACAAATGAATAGGAACCAACCTTCATTCAAAGAGCTATCTCGATTCCAAAGACCCACACTTTGAGAGATGCTCCATGTTGTCCAATCACACTGAGAGTCTCAACTCATCTAGTTGCAGGAACTCATGGGTGTTGTGATTCTTCACTAACAACTATAAATAAATATTATTATCAAGAGGATGTGTTCAAATTAACTCAAATCATGCACTTGAGTTAACTAAAGCTCCCAAGTCATGGAAATCTAAAATCAATTCAAATTCTTCCAAAATCGAACTATTCACAACACTTTCTCGGTGAATATAATGAAATCTATGAAATTAAAATATAAAAACATGTGTAACCCCTTGCCAAATCAACCATGACTTGTCTTTTCAAGTCTAGAATAGTAGTTTGTCTCTCCAATCAATCTGGAAACACAATTAAATAGTTCGACCATGTTTAGTTATCTCCAAATCAACTCAGTCTAAACTTAGCTTTTGGATTCACTTTCCTTAGCAATAATCAATGGTTTTCCCTTTGAAAATCATCCACCAAAATATTTATATTTCATATTTTCATTTTGTGCATTTACTTAGTGAATCAAATCATTCATTCATACCGTTATGCTTCCCACATAATGTAAAAGCAATCAATCATGCTTGTAGCTTGAATATACTATCAATTTGGAGTATATTAGAGCTTTCACAAATCAACAAAGTTCACAAATCAAATGGATCCAACAAGGAGTATCAAAAAATCTTTCTCTTTCGTTAGATATAATTTGAGATTACTTTGGGATTTACAATGGAAGGTTTGCATTTTGTTTTTAATTCATTTTCCTCTTTTATTATAATTTTCCATGGTTTACATTATGGCATGCACAGTGGGACTTCCACATATATTTAATTGTTTTTAGATTTTCTTTCACCAATCTAACTTTTTCTTCATGTTATTTATGTTTTTAAGATTCATTGTTAAAATTTCAGGGTATGTGGTACAACAAATAGGGAAAAAGTAAAAAAATACAATCCTTTCACTATATTTCTTCATTTGTGTCCATCTAAATGTTATACGCGCTAGTGTCACACATGATTTATTCTAGCGTATCACTACACACTCTATAGTTAAAGTACAGTGCTAACATAGTATTTTACACACTTCCATAACATTAAACTCTTGCTCACTGTACCCTTCACACGCTAGTGTAGTCTTACGCTACCATAACACTAGATTTTGTTTTCACGTACCTATGTATCTCTCTACACACTAGTGTAACCAAAATATGTTTAGAAAAATTATTTACTATGTAAATGTGTGCACTTGATCACGATACCATAAGAAATTATTCTAGCACACCTAGTTGCATGTGCTAGTGTTTTGTATATGTTTTCTACCGTATTATTTTTCTACATCATATTAAATCATTTCTAATAATTGTCTGAGCATTGTTTCTTTAATCTTTTTCTTGCATGTTTTCATTAATATCTATCTAAACAAGTACTTTTATTTAATCATGGTATAATATAATCTAACTAAACCATCCATGGATACTCTTCTCTTGTCTCCTTTAGGGTGATCTTGAGAATCGAAACAAAGAAGTTTTCCTTTTTGGTATATATCATGTTTTTACTATAGGAAAACTACTAATATATATTGATTGCAAGACTATGTTGTACAAAGATTCCTTGAAAATTAAAATAAAATACTCATTCATCGTATGCATGTTTCCTTAATCCAAGAAAACAAAACCAACTTAGTTTTAATAAATTTAATAAACTTGTATTATAGGTTCGGATAAGGTTTTATTATCATCTCGCTTTAACTATGGGAAGTACTTGGACATGGTCCTAAAACTCATAATGAGGAGTACCATAGATATCCCAAAGTAGTTAGCACCTTGATGGAACTAGCCAATGAAACGGTACCCACACCTACTTGACTAGTACAACTATGATATTTAGATCCAATTTTATCCTTAGTGACATCCCGGTTTGATTAATCGAATGGAGTAAAATATATATTTATTAATCAAGGGGGTAAAATAAGGCCATGCTTATAAATTTTATAGTATACCATGCTCATTTGGATAACACTTGGTATTTAGAAGGAGATCCGATATATAGGAATCTTGAATGACCAAGTCAAGTTCTTTTAAATTTCTCCCTACTACCACTATTTTCGTCCACATTACTGAAGTAGATTAGTTTTTATTCCACATTCTTTTCTCTCATCGACATCATATTCTTCAAATCAGATTATTTCTTTTTGGACACCCATTCCAATTGAATTTATGACATCTAATCCTTACTCATTCGATTCACTTTTAAAATTTTAAGTACATCATTCAATTCAAATCAAATTCTAAGTCTCTTAATTTAAGAAAATCCATTTCAACCCAATTCTTATCCTTTGGTATTCACTTTATCCAAGGTTAAGAAACCTTTTCTAAGTCTTATACTTTGACATTCACTTTGTCAAAATTTAATCACTTCATTCTCAATTTCTACATCTTTTATTTTGACATTCACTTTGTAAAAATCTAAGTGTTCTCTTCTTCTTTCTAAGTATTATGTTTTGACATTCATTTTTTTATAATTTAAGAAATCTATTCTCTTTCTATAGTATTATATTTTGACATTCATTTTATCACAATTTAAGAAAATATTTCCAATCTTTAGGTATTACTTTTTTACATTCACTTTATCAACATTTAAGCAATCATCTCCACTTTCTAAGTCTTATATTTTGACATTCACTTTGTTAAAATTTAAGCAATCTCACTCCTATCTAAGTCTTATCCTTTGATATTCCCATTATTTATTTATTTTATTAAGGGAAAATAGTTTTGAAGGGACTATACCACTGAATACAAAAGGGCTCAAAAGCCGGATAGAAAAGATTAAAGAAGTAGCCCGGAGCGAGGCGGGAATAGTCAACTAAGGAAGGCTTAACAACCAAATATTACAATAAAGGAGAAAGCAGGATCTAAACGTACAAAGATCTAGAGAAAAGAAGGCAAGAACAAAAAGGAACCAAAAGAGAAACAACAAAAGGAGCCCCGCAAAAACAGCTCCGAATCGCCTAAAGACACCACATTGCAGCCAAAAACAACAACACTATAGCCCTTTACTTGATGGCCCCGCCAATTTTGGTTTTGATAGCCTACGAGAGACATGAAGAAGGCAATGGAAGTGGCACGAGAGAGGGGTCTTGAAGATCAGCTTGGGAAATTGCAATGTCCCTTTTCTCTTTAGGGCCCCATATATCCTCATTTATCCCGCTTAAACTGCAAACACTGTGGACATGTTGCTCAATGAAGTTGTAAATGCTTTTGAGGACAGACAATATGCATTCATTTCGGCTTTTAGCATTCCCCAATCTGCCATCCAAGGACTGTAGTTTCTTGAAAATCTCACCAATAACCCCCTCATCCTCCCGATGTGAATCCAATGCAAGAGGTTGAAATACCTCCAAAAACACACATAAACAGCTTTGCAAATAAAAACCAGAGTTTCAAAATAGCTTACTTCTCATTCTGGAATTCACACTAATCTATTACATCATTACCATTCTCCTTTTATTTCAAGACTACTCTAAATTCCTAAAATGTAAAACAACTCGAATTGACCCCAAAATTTGCATGCCAAATATGCCTTCATAAATTAGGGCTCACGTGAAATTTTGACTTATTCTAACAAGCACAACAAAAGTTATTAAAGTTCTAAGACCTAGTCAAAAGCGAAAAAAAACATTCGGAGCCAATTTCAGGCCACTAGATGACGGAATCCGAGCCCAAAAACGTGCCAAAATGAGCATAACCTTGCAGTCAATGTTGTCCCCAGCATAGTACTAATGTATATCTACCACCCTGTAAAATTTCAGGACGATCCAACGGTCGGATCAAAAGTTATGGCCTCTGCAAGTTATGCTCCCGCATCATTCTCCCCTGGTTGAAAAGAATTCAGCTCCTGCGAATTCTGTTGACGAAACTCATCTAATTTTGCACTGTCAATTTTCCTCAACTCCCACTCAGGAATCCAAGTGTTTTCTTCTTGCTGCAAACCTTCCCACTGTACCAAATATCTGTTGTAGCTCCCATGTCTAGTAGTGATTGTCTTTTGGTCCAAGACACGCATTACCCTCTCCTTTTTCTCCTTCGGCATCTGTTTCTTCCAGTTTATTTCTTCCTCCTCCGCAACATTTTCATCATGACCTGGAAACTTATATAAATCGAAACATTAAAAGCGGTGAGATAGCAAAGTTTTCAGGTAGCTCCACCTTGTAGGCATTATCACTCATTTTCTTCAAAATCCTACATGGCCCAATCTTCTTATACTTGAGTTTATTATATGTTCCCTTTGGAAACCTCTCTTTTCTAAGATGAACCATCACCATATCTCCTTCTTCAAATACACTTACTCTCCTACTGGCATCTGCAGCTGTTTTATATTGTGCATTACTCACTTTTAGCTTTTCCCTCACTTCATCTTGTAGCTGTATAGAATGTGTTCTGCAAATGCTTCTGCATCATCACTAGTTTCATCTTCACCTAGTAGAACAATTAGATCAAGGACCCCCTTCGGATTCCTACCATATACAATCTAGAAAGGAGACCTCCCTGTTGACCTGTTTACCGAGCTATTATATGCAAACTCATCTTGAGGTAAAGCTAAGTCCCATTGTTTTGGCTTTTCTCCAACTATACAACGTAGGAGATTTCCCAAGCTTCTGTTCACTACTTCAGTCTACCCATCAGTCTGGGGGTGATATGCACTACTGAACTGTAGTTGTGTCCCCAATTTCTTCCACAGAGTCCTCCAAAAGTGACTCAAAAACTTCGTGTCCCGATCTGAAGTGATCGTTTTTGGAATTCCATGCAATCGAACCACTTCTGAAAAAAACAAATCTGTAATTCTGGAAGCATCATTAGTTTTTTTACAAGAAATAAAATGTGCCATCTTAGAGAATCTATCAACCACAACAAAGATAGAATCATTCCCTCATTGTGTGTTAGGAAGCCCTAACACAAAATCCATACTCAAATCAACCCATGGCCTGTAGGGATAGGAATGGCATATATAACCCAAAGATTTACATGCATGACCCTTAGCCATTTAACACACTCTACATCTTGCTACAATCCTACTTATGTCCCTCTTTACCTTTGGCCAATAATACTTTTCTATAACAAGAGAAATTGTCTTACTTATACCAAAGTGTCCAGCCAACCCCCCACTATGCAATTCTCTTATAATATTTTCTCTCATTGAACTAGCAGGGATGCATAATTGTTTCCCCCTAAACAAATAACCATCCTGTATCAAATAATCAAAAGAATCACTACCTATTGTAGGATCCTTAAGCTTTCTGACAACATCACCAAAATCAAGATCACCTTCATACAATTCCTTAACTACCTCAAACCCTAGGACTTTATTTTCCATTGTTGTCAAAAGGGCTACACGCCTACTCAAGGCATCAACAACTTGATTCTGCTTACTAGACTTATGCTTTAAAACAAAAGTATATTCTTGCAAAAATGAAACCCATTTTGCATGCCTACTATTTAGTTTCTTCTGTGTGTTTACATACCTCAAGGCTTCATGGTCAGTGAAGAGTACAAATTCCTTTGCTACCAAGTAATGTCTCCAGTTCCTTAATGCCTGAACAATAGCGTAAAATTCCACATCATAAGTAGAATATTTCCTCCTGAATTCATTTAGCTTTTCACTGAAGAATGCCACTTTGGTCATCCTTCTTGACTCAACACAGCTCCAATCCCAACATGTGAGGCATCATAGTCAACCTCAAAGACCTTGCTAAAATCTGGAAATACCAAAACAGTGCTTTTGATACTTTCTTCTTCAACAATTCAAAACTATCTGTTGCTGCCTTGGTCCATACAAACTCCCTCCCTTTTGTACACTCTGTTATGGGTGTAGCAATGCTACTGAAATTCTTGATGAACTTCCTATAAAAAGTTGCCAATCCATGAAAACTACGAACCTCTGTCACATTCCTTGGAATAGGCCATTCCAGAATTGCCTTTACTTTTTCCTCATCCATCCTCACTCCATCCCCTGATATGACAAATCCCAAAAAAACAAGACTCTTTTGAAGGAATCTACACTTCTTTAAGTTTGCATATAGACTCTCTTTACATAACAAGTCTAGCACCAATTTCAGATGTAACAAGTGTTCTTCCATTGTCTTACTGAATATCAAAATATCATCAAAATAGACAACAACAAACTTACCATTGTATTCTCGAGTACTCTATTCATCAACCTCATGAATGTACTGGGTGCATTAGATAGCCCAAATGGCATCACCATCCACTCATATAATCCATCTTTTGTTTTAAAAGTAGTTTTCCATTCATCCCCTTCACGGATTCGGATCTGGTAGTAACCACTCCGTA
Organism: Taxus wallichiana var. yunnanensis; assembly: GCA_018340775.1. NCBI lineage: Eukaryota > Viridiplantae > Streptophyta > Pinopsida > Cupressales > Taxaceae > Taxus > Taxus wallichiana. Next base: position 733,136,720 of record CM031243.1, on the reverse strand, counting down.
GGTCAATCTTGCTAAAATATCGGGCTCCCGCTAGCACATCCATCATATCATCCAATCGCGGAATTGGAAACTGATACTTAATTGTGATCTTGTTTATGGCTCTACTTGTCTACACACATTCTCCAGTCTCCATCTTTTTGGGAGTCAATAACACTGGAGTTGCACATGGACTCATGCTTTCTCTCACTAACCCTTTCTATATTAGATCTGTCACTTGTCTGTTCAACTCTTCACTCTGTGTCGGACTCATCCGATAGGCTGCCTGGTTTGGAAGGGCCGATCCTGGGATCAAATCAATATGGTGTTGAATATCTCGCTTTGGGGGTAACCCATCTGGTAGCTCATCTGGTATGACATCTTTGTATTCTTTTAGTATCTTTTCTGCTGCAATAGGTATATTAAAGCCTTCTTTCTCCAGCTTCTTCCATTTCTGTAACAAACTCTTTTGTAGCCAATAAGCCCTCACTCTTCTCTTCTTCCTTGAAGGGTAATAAGACCACCTTTACACCATCCTTCCAAAAGGTATATGTATTTTTCCCTCCATCATGTGTAACCTTTGTATCATATTGCCAAGGCCTACCCAGTAATATATGACATGCATCCATTGGGATAACATCACACCACACTCATCCCCGTAGGTATTCCCAATTGAAAACTTTATAAGGCATCTTTTATCTATGGTTACTTCATTTCCTTTCTTGAACCATGATATACGATAAGATATGGGTGCTTGTCACATTTCGATTCATTTATCAACCATTACAAGTAGAAACCATATTTTCACAACTACCACCATCAATAATAATTTTACACACCTTTCCTCCGAGAGGTGCATCTTGTTCAAAATATATTTGTTCGAAGCCACGAATCAGCTCCAAAGAACATCACGTTCTTTCTCCTTTCTTGAGACAATCATCATCCTCCTTATCATGAGGGTTTCACCCAAGTCTGCAAAAACCTCCATTTCTTCTTCTTCTTCACTTTGACTGAACCAGTTTACTTGTGGTTTTTCTCCTTGCCATCTATCTTGTGTAGGATAGTGCAGACACTCAAAAGATCAATCCCTCTCAAATCCCGTCCTCCATTATAACCTCTTCCCCTCTGAAATCCCCTACCTCTTTGGTAGTTACCATGGCTTTGACCAGAATCTTCATGCCCTTCTGTATTAGAGGATTCACCTTTTGTAGATTCAAATCTACCCCTGCCCCTCATTGGAGATGATGATGGACCTCTCTTCACACCTCTTCTAAAATTACTCCTCTTGTTCTTTTCCTCTTGCCTTTAATGCAAGTTGATAAGCATCATCTAGGCTATGGATCCGGAGCATACTCAGCTCATCTTGTATGGTGTAACTCAATCCATTTATGTACCGTGTAGCCTTTTGTTCTTCAGACTCTCCCTGTTCCACCCTAATTGATAACTTGTAAAATTCATTAGTATACTCCTCAATGCTGAGATCCTTCTGCCTTAGGTTTTGGAACCTTCGAAAGAGTGTCTGAGCATAATCTACAGGAAGAAACTTTTCTTTCAGCTTCTTTACCATTTTATTCTAGTTTCGGATCTTTCCCTTTCCATTCCTTTGTCTTTCATTTTGTAGGTGATCCCACCAGATCAATGCATGTCCGGCTAACTTAGTGCATGCAAACTTAACCTTCTTCTCCTCTGAAAGGGTTTTCCACTCAAAGAATTTTTCCATGCGATTTAACCAATCAATCAACTCCTCTGGTCGTAACCCTCCACCATAATCAGGAACATTAATCTTGATGTCATCATTCTTTCCCTCTAAAGCCTTGATCAATCTCTCCTCAAATGGTCTCTCATTCAAGGTTTCTTCGTCTCTCTCATTTTCTTCTTCATCTCCTCCTTCATTCATTAATGGAGTCTCTTCTTCAATATCACTATCTGGGTTTGCATCCCCATTTGCATGTCTCCTTCTAAGGTGGGTAACTTCCCCCGTGAGCTCAGCAACTTGTCTCTGTAGCTCCTGCATATGCCTAATCATCTACGCATAACCTCCCCTCCCGTCTAGCCATGGTTATATAAAGCAGTAAAAACTACACATAAAAATGTAATATGTTACCTTAACTATTTCCATGAGATCAAAATCTAGTTCTGATACCAATTGATGTGAATCGAGCTGCAAGAGGTTGAAATACCTCCAAAACACACATAAACAGCTTTGCAAATAAAAACCAGGAGTTTCAAAATAGCTTACTTCTCATTCTGGAATTCACACTAATCTATTACATCATTACCATTCTCCTTTTATTTCAAGACTACTCTAAAACCCTAAAATGTAAAGCAACTCGGATTGACCCCAAAATTTGTGTGCCAAATATGCATTCATAAATTAGGGCTCACGTGAAATTTGGACTTATTATAACAAGCACAAAAAAAGTTATTAAAGTTCTAAGACCTAGTCAAAAGCGAGAAAAAACATTTGGAGCCAATTTTAGGCCACTAGATGACGGAATCTGAGCCCAAAAACGTGCCAAAATGAGCACAACCTTGCAAGCAATGTTGTCCCCAACATAGTACTAATGTATATCTACCACCTGTAAAATTTCAAGACGATCCAACGGTCGGATCAAAAGTTATAGCCTCTGCAGTTATGCTCCCACATCACCTCCTCAATTTGAAGGATCCTTTTACCCTTAGCTCTTTCCATGTTTTTTATAGCTCCTTTGAGCTCTTGAAGCTCCTTTTCTAATCTGTCCACCCTATCCAGCAAATCCTCCTCTTTGGGCTCCTCCACCGGCTTGCTGATATGCAGAAGGCTTTCAGCTAGTTCTAAATCCTTGTGGCTCCTCAGGACACGTTGGGAAGCAGGGATTTTGGCTTTGAGGCTCTTGCTTTTCTTGCTGGAGGTCGCATCTTCATTCTTTCTTTTTAGCAGGGGGTAGTGGGAGCAGTGTGGGCAGGAGTAGGTATGGAGGAGGGAGGTGGGATAGGATTCACCGGAGGGCAGTTGGAGAAATGGCGGTGAATCAAAAGGATAAGGCCTTGGTGTAAAGGGACAGCCCTAGAGTGGCTTTGAACTTCTCTTATGGATTTCTCCAAGGAGTTAATCAGATAATGAGGAAAGCTGATAATGTTATTTCTACGAAAATGATTCAGAAAAATCAGATGTTTTTGAGGTATAGTCACATATCTTCCTTCAAGGGTAACATACCTTACCACCATTTTGGCTAGTTCAGCAAACGGTTCAGGGATCGACTCCACCTTGAGGCCAGCAGTCACAAACTCAAGATTCTCTCCCTCTTCCAGAAATTTCTTGGTTTCAACCTCCCTGTCTACCTTTTTATTAAATAATTTTGTGCCTTCCAGGCTGATGCCCGTGATCTGAGCAATGAGCTCTTCTGTGATTTCCATTTTCATGTTATTATATTTGACTATTCTGTTCTTCCAACCCCGAGTGAACTTGATAGAGATGTCCTGGTCGAAGCCTTGGATCCTTTCGATGAAATTAGACAGGCCCCCGATTTGCAGGTATTCCCACAGCTCCGTGTTCTCTTTCCACTCAGGGTTGTGGGTCGGTTTGGTTTTCATGGTGGCCCCCATGTTTCCCTGCACCTTTTCCCTGTTCTCAACGGTAAAATAGCTACCAATGTGCGGAATATGCCAAACTTTGAGGTCATCCACATGTACTTGGAGATCCGCACATTAGCATCAAAAAAATAGCCGTTAGTTATGATTTTCACACCATGAAGATCAATTATTATGGCTTTATTGACATGAGCGGCGTAATGTCCCCGCCATGATATTCCCATTATTAATTTTAAGCCAATCAAACTCTTATCTAAGTCTTATACTTTTATTTTCCAACTATCAAGTTTAATCACAATCATTCTCAAGATCAATATCTACCTATGTTTGATACTTTGATATTCACTTTATCAAGTTTAAGTGAACCAATCTCAACACCTACCTCTTACATTTTGACATTCACTTTGTCAAATTTTAAGGGAAATCAACTTTCAATACAAATTATTAGGTAATTGGATATTTACTTTATCCAAACTCTAAGCACATCCTCCACCACATTCTCAAACAACTTCCATGCTCTCACTTCTTCACACGTAATGTTGGAAACATGAGTTGAATATTATGACCTCTTTTGAAAAAATATAGAAATCATTTTCATATCAATAGTTCCAATGAAGAGGAAGAAACTAAACAACACAAGGTTTCCAAAGTAAAACAAGCACAAATTGATTCCTTTTTATGATAGAACAAAGATCGGTTTCTTCATCACATATTTGTAATGGAAGCCAAATTACCATCAGAATTTTCTGATGAAAATTTGAAACATCTCGTAGACAACCCCGAATCGTGTACAAAAAAAACAACAAAAACAAAGAGAAATCTATTGCTTCCTCAAACAAATCAAATAAAGATTTATTAGGAAAAATCAATGAAATGACTAAACAACTAGCTCAAATGGCTTCAAAAGTAACTAATGATTCCAATGAAGTAGAAAAAAAAAAATTAATCAGAAGTTTGAAGATTTCATGAATACCCCACGAGAATAATTCCACATTCACACAAGAATGGAAAAAACATGAAAGAGACCATCATAAGGATGCAGAAGCAACGTAAAAAAAATCAAATTTGAAGAATTATGCCCATATTCTTTCAAAAAGGACATACTATGCTTACCATTTCCAAAATATTTTAAAATTCTCAAGTTTGAAAAATAAAAAGGAAAACATGATCCAATGGAAAGCATTAAATAATTATTTATTGCATGTCAAGAGGTGGCATACAACAATGTATATCTCTTACAATTATTCACAAAGAGTTTAGGATGACAAGCCTTAGACTAGTTTCTTCATCTTCTAAAAAGATAATTTATAAAATTTGAAGATATCTCGAAGAAGTTTTTTAAACACTTAATTTTCAATTTGGACTCTCATATTACAACAATGGACCTTTATAATACCAAAAAAGGACCAATGAAAAATTTGTTCAATTTTTGCAATGATGGTGAGGAATCATGAGTCAATTCCGTTGCTCTATATGAGAGAAACAACTTTTTATAATTTTCATACCTAATATAAACAATGAACTATCATTTCATATTCGATTATTTTTCTTACCGGTTTTGAGGAAGCCATTAAGAAGGGGACAAAACTGAAACAACCCTCATCACAAAAGGGCTAATTAAAACTCATTCCAAGAGTAAAAAAACAACAACAACAATCATTTTGAAGATAAATAAAAATAAATCAATCACAATCTTAATGTTGTCAATGATGGGGTCATCAACAATTGCAATGTGCATAATTTAGAAAACAATAAAAAAATTACCAAATCAAAACAACCATTCATACTCCCAAGTAAAGAAACTACTCCTCACGATTATAAATGATGACAATGCACATCATGGGAGAAAGTATTTTGATTTTTTTACATCAATTGGAAAATTACAACATGGTTACTTACCCAATCAAAATACCCTTCTAAGAAGTGCAACTAAAATCATCATGGTATAAAGAAAATGAGTATTGTGATTATCGTCAAATTAACGACCATAGTATGGATTGATATACGCAAAACCTTCATTAAATTCAAGATCTCATTGATGGTGGTGACATTGAAATTGAGACCCCATCGACTATCAAAAGGCCCAATGAGAAGTTAAATGTGTTTCAAAACCTCTTTCCAAAACATCGTACAAATGATAAAGCTCCGGATAAAGGACAATCCTCAAACCATGTTGATTTTAATTCCATCATCTCCTTCATTGAATAATTACCTACCTCAATAGCCACAATCAAAATCCCTTCTCATAACTACGCAGTATTCATGCGAGAAAAAAAAGGTTTGGGTACCTACGGCTAAGAAACCATCTGCGCCAACCACACTTCCAATGTTAAATCCTATAATTACAACCAATCCAAAACTAGCATCCAATGTTAAATCCTCTAGTTCCTATGATCTCGTCCAATAGTTAGACACAACACGTGCATGTATCTCGCTTATGGATATCCTTAAAACATCACCCACACTTCAATAAATCCGTACTCATGCTCTCCAAGAGGCACGTGTTCCTAAGGATATCAACACACAACAATTTTAAGTGTGTATTGGAAATATTTCAACCAACAGCCCCATATAGTCATTTGGTCCTCAGGACCTCTTAAATCTAAACCTTTAAAACAAAAAATCATATTACATTGAGGAGTTCATTACCAATCATAAAATAAAAATAGTTCTCATAGACAATGGAGCCACTTTAAATATTTGTTCTATGAATTTATTAAGATGTGTTAGTCATACCAAAGAGAGTTTGAGAGCTAATGTTATAACCATTTTTGGGAATTAGTTAATTTTAGTCTAGTAGTTGCATTATGAGTTAGATAGTTGGCAATTCCTCTAATTTAGGAATGTATAAGATGTGTGGAAATTTCTATGATCAGTGCGAATAAGCATGCGAACTTACTAAGAATAGCGAGGTTCTAATAAACCGCTAAAAATAGTAATTTCCGCCAGCTAGAGTAGATTTAGTCAAAGTTAGTTAGAGTTTTCTTGGAAACTCTAGTTGGGAGTTGTTTTCCTATTTAGGAAACATTTTAATTCATATTCATAATGAAGAAGGAGGTCTCTTTTCTTTTGGAGTTCATATTATTTGTAGTATATCAAGTTTGTTTATAATTTGACTACATTATCTGGTATCACAGGTTGGTTCGAGTCTTTAAAAAATGATAGGAAGAGGAAGCGGAAGAGGTGGCGGTATTGCTCGGATGAATAGAAATATGCAAGATCTACAGAGGCAAGTTGTTGCACTTGTTACAATGATAACCCAAACGGGAAATCAAGGTGGAGATGACACGATGAAAAGTAAGTTTCACGAAGAGGAGGAAACACAAGCGCCACCATTAGATTTTGAAGAAAGGATGCTTCAAGCATTAGAAGGAAAGAATGATGGGATAAGAGTTGATGTTTCAGAGTATGGTGGTATTCTAAAACTAGAGGAGCTGATAGATTGGTTGAATAGCATGGGGAAATGGTTTGAGTGAAAGGCTATGTCAGAAGAAAAGAAGGTAAAATTTGCATGCATGAAATTGAAAGGTCATGCTATGTTATGGTGGGATCACCTACAGAAAGAGTGGTCAAGAAAGGGGAAAGAAATAATTAGGACGTGGAGTAAGATGGAGAAGAAGCTGAAAGATAAATTTCTCCCTGTGGATTATGCATAAACCCTTTACAGGAGGTTTCAGAATCTCGGACATGAACTTACAAACTATGCAAGAATACACTAATGAGTTCTAAAAGTTGTCCATTCGTGTAGAATATGAAGAAACTAAGGAACAAATGGCTGCAAGGTATGTAAATGGATTAATATTTTCTTTTCAAGATGAGATAAGTATGCATAGGATTAAGAGCATGGAGGATGCCTATCAATTAGCCTTAAAGGCCAAGGAAAAAAAAACCGTCAAAGTTGTAGGATATCACCTAAAAAGAATAGGTGACCTCATCTTCCTTTTAGGGACGAGCTAGTTTCAGCCAAGGTAGGGGAGAATCATCTCATGGATTGGAAAAGAAAGAAGATACGAGAAAATATTTCCCAAATCAACAAAGAGGAAGAGTATTTTCTAGGGACAAAGGATATGTTTGCGATATAGAATAGGAGGCTCCACAAATACCATTTGTTTGTTACAGATGTGGTGAAGAGGGGAATCGGGATTTTAAATTCCCACATTATTATACACATGAAAAGAGGCAAGGAGATGCTCCTAGAGTAAATATTGTTGAAGCTGAACAAGTAGAAGATAAACAGGACCTAGAAATTCCACCAGATGTTGGAGAAAATATTATGCTTAAGAGGACAATGATTACTCCAAGAAAGGATATCAAGGGGATGCAAGTTGCGTACAAATATTTTTAGACCAAGATGCAATTTAGGAAGAAAGGTATGTAATGTTATTATCGATTATGATAGTTGTGAGAACATGGTTTCAAATGCGATGCTCAAGAAATTGGGTCTACATTGTAAAAATAATCCTAACCCTTACCGTATTTCATGGTTTAAGAAGGGTAACATAATTATTGTTGATAAGATATGTTTAGTAAGTTTTTCTATTAGGAACAGTTATAAGGATGAGATTTGGTGTGATGTTATTCCTATGGATGCATGTCATATGTTGTTAGGAATACCATGGAAATTTGATAGAAAAGTTATTCATGACGGGGAAAGAATACTTATACTTTTTGGAAGGATGGCACAAAACTAGTTTTTCTACCTCTTAAGGAAGAGGGGAAGGCTGAAAATATTCTTTCTGTAAAGGAATTTTTGAAGGAGGCAAAAGCAACTAGTTTTTGTTATGCACTAGTCACAAATAAGGATGTACCTGTAAGTGCAAAATACCATAAGAAACAATAGAATTAATAGAAGAATTTTCTGATGTTATTCCTGATGAGCTACCAGATGGATTACCGCCCAAAAGAGATATTCAACACCATATTCATTTGATTCTAGGTTCTTCACTCCCAAATCAATCGGTTTATAGGATGAGCCTAAAATTGCATGCAGAGTTGAATAGGCAAGTGGCAGAGCTTGTGAGAAAGGGGGTCATAAGGGAGAGCATGAGTCCGTGTGCAACCCCAACTTTATTAACACCAAAGAATGATGGAACATGGATAATGTGCATGGATAGCAGAGCAATCAATAAAATTACAATCAAGTATAGGTTCCCAATACCTCACCTTGATGATATGATGGATGTGCTTGTTGGATCTAGGTATTTCACTAAGATTTATATTCGAAGTGGTTACCATCAAATTTGGATCAAAGAAGGAGACGAGTGGAAAACAACATTCAAGATAGGAAATGGATTATATGAGTGGTTGGTGATGCCATTCGGGTTATCCAATGCACCTATTACTTTTATGAGACTAATGAACACCATGTTGCAGGAGTATAATGGTAAGTTTGTTGTGGTTTATTTTGATGATATCTTGATCTTTAGTAAAACTAAAGAAGAACATTTGAGGCATCTAAGGGTGATATTTGAAGTGTTAAGGAAAGAGAAACTCTATGCAAATATGAAGAAGTGCACATTTATGCAAGAGATTTTGGTATTCTTGGGCTTTATTATTCAAAGAGATGGGGTATAGATGGACTCGAGAAAAGATAAAGGCAATTATTTAATGTCCTACTCACGAAGTATAATAGAGGTAAGAAACTTTCATGGTCTAGCAACATTTTACGAAAAATTTATTCAAAATTTTAGAAATATTGTAGCACATATATATAGTATTGCACAAAACGAATGGATTTTTTGTGGACAAAGGCAACTGAGGATAGTTTTCAGTTCTTGAAGAAGAAGGTAATAGAGGCACCCATTTTGGCACTACCAAATTTTGATAAAGTGTTTGAGGTTGATTGTGATGCCTCACATGGGGGTATTGGTGATGTTCTAAGTCAAGGTGGAAAGCCAATAGATTTCTTTAGTGAGCAATTGAATGAGGTAAGAAAGAATTAATATACTTATGATGTGAAATTTTATGCAATTGTACAAGCATTAAGGCATTGGAGGCATTAATTAGTGCTTAAGGAGTTAGTGTTATTTACTGGACCACGTAGCCTTGAAGTATGTGAATACAAAAATAACTTGAATAGTAGGCATAAAAAGTGAGTATTAATTTTGCGGGGTTATAATTTTTCTCTAAAACATAAATCGGAAAACAAAATCAAGTTGCAAATGCATTAAGTAGGCATGTGACTTTGTTTACCACTTTTGAAAATGAGGTGGTGGGATTTGAAGCAATAAAGGGTTTGTATTCTTCTGATTTTGATTTCAAGGATATTGTTGAAAGGTTAATTCGTCCATTGTCATACAATGCGGGAGATTTCCAGGATGAGTACATTTTATAGGATGGCTACCTATTCAAGGGAATCTAACTATGTAATCCAGTTGGGTCTATAAGAGAGAATATAGTGAAAGAGTTGCATAGCGGAGGATTGGCTGGGAATTTTGGTAAAGATAAGATGATAGCCTTAGTAGCAGAGAAATATTATTGGCCAAAGCTAAAAAGAGATGTGGTAAGATATGTGGAGAGGTTTTGAATTTGTCAAGTCTCGAAAGGTCATGCACGAGAATACAAGGATTTATATGTTGTTGTTTGTTCCTAAAGGGTCGTGGACATACTTGAGTATGGATTTTTTTCTTGGATTACCAAAAACAAAACGAGGTAACGACTCAATTTTTTTGGTTGTTGATAGGTTTCCTAAGATGGTTCATTTTATTGCTGCAAGAAAACAAGTGATGTGACAGACGTAGCGGGTTTGTTTTTTTAGAGAAGTTGTTCATTTGCATGGTGTTCCAAAACCATTACTTCGAGATAGGGACACAAGGTTCTTAAGTCAATTTTGGTGGAGTTTATGGAAGAAATTGGTAAATCAACTATAGTTCAATAGTTCCTATCATCCTCAGAATGATGGGCAAACAAATGTGGTAAATCAGATTTTGGGAAACCTATTAAGGTGCATCGTTGGGGAAAAGTTGAAACAATGGGACTTATCATTACCACAAGCTAAGTTTTCATATAACAGTTCCATAAATAGATCCACAGGAAAGTCTCCTTTTTCAATTTTTTATGGGAGTAATCCAAATGGGGTGTTAGATTAGGTATAGCTACCAGGTGATGCCAGATTCAGTGATGATGTAGAAGCATTTTCCAAACATATACAACAATTACAGGAAAAAGTGCGGAAGAAGATGCACAGTAGTAATGATAAGTATAAGGAAATAGTAGATGTGCATAGATGGAGAAAGGTATTTACAGTTGGTGAGTTGGTTATGGTATATAAATGGAAGGAAATGTTTCCAAAATGAACCTATAACAAGCTAAAGTACAAGAAGATTGGTCCCTGAAAAATTGTGAAAAAAATAAATGATAATGCTTATGAGGTAGAATTGCCAAGAAATTTTGATATTTCTCTAGTGTTTAATGTTTCAGATTTGTATTTTTTTCATGGGGATGATGTATAAGGGGATGTTATTAACAAAGTAGTAGATTGGATGCTTGAGGTTTTGGTGAAGAATAAATAAGTAGTGGATAAGATTCTAGATAAGAAAACAATCGAAACACGACATGGGAAATACAAAAATATTTGGTACATTGGAAAGGACTGAACAAGAGGAAAATACTTGGGTCACGGAGTGGGAGATTAAGAAGTTGGATGCGATAAATGGAAGCATTTTGAAGAAGACAACTTACAGGAGCTGCATTTTTTCAACTCCGGGATAATGACGCGCCAAAATTTGCAGCAACTTGACAAGGTCATAACTTGAGCTTCAGGTGTCCATTTGAGTCCTTTTTTTAAACGACATGTTTTAATGATAGGAATGCACTAGGAAACATGCCCTCCTAGTTGTGACAAGTTTCGGCACATTTTTGAGCCCTAAATTCACCATCTTGAGGCCAAAAATTAGGATTTAAGTTGTAGTTATGTTTTTTCCTATTTTGGGGCATTAGTTAATTTTAGTCTATTAGTTGCATTATGAGTTAGAAAGTTGGCATTTCCTCTAATTTGGAAATGAAGAATATGCGTGGCAATTTTTGTGCCGTCTGAAGAAGCATGCAAACTTACTAAGAATAGCATGATCTAGTAAACTACTAAAAATAGTAATTTCTGCCACTTAGAGTAGATTTAGTCAAAGTTAGTTAGATTTTTCTTGGCAACTTGAGTTGGGATTTGTTTTCATATTTACAAAACATTTTAATTCATTATTCAATAACGAAGAAGGAGATCTATTTTCTTTTGGAGTTCATATTATTTGTAGTATATCAAGTTTGTTTAGAATTTGGGTACATTAAAATTCCTTTCATGTTTGTAAGTTTCTATTCTCCATTCACTTATGGAAGACCTAATTCTCCCCACCTTAAATTATCCCTTATCTACCACCTTGTAAATACTCTATGGAAATGGTTTGGATATTTAGAATATGAACACATTCATGGCCCTGTAGACTTAGTTATACAAAGATCAGATGGCTAATTGTTATGAATCCTATTACTATAGTAAGGCACACAAAATAATGAAAAACATGTAATGGAACAACATAATAGTTTTTAAAAAGGGAGAAGGTCATCTAGAACTAGTGTTGTACACAATAAATCTATATTTTCATGGTCTAGGTTTCAATCTTATGAAAAAAACAAGGTAATATTTGATGTAACAACTAGTGGTGAGGATATTGACTCCAATGTTGAAATAAGCTCCACACATATCCTATTTGAAGACTTATCTGAAAAGAACCTATTAATTAAAACCCTCTCCAAAAATACTATTGTGTTTCACAATTTCCATCCTAGCCTTATTAATCGTGATTAGATAAATCACATATCCATGGACGTCTTTAAGAATGATGTGGCCATCAAAGAGTTTCTTGAGACTCGGGACTTTATACCTCTATTGGAAAAAAAGAAGGGTTTATATATTAACCTCAAAACATATACTTACTTTGGCAAGGAACTTGAGTACACCAGTCTACCAAAGTAAAAAAATCATAATAAAAAAATAAATTACAATCTCTCATAGTTAAAACCTCACTGAGGCGTTATTTAAGAAGCAAAAATTAAAAAAGAAAAAAATAAGAAAAAGAAAAAGGACGCATCTCTTGGTGAAGAAATTTTTGAGGTGCCAAAGAGAGGAGACTCAATTCCCTATCAAACACATGACCTACATCAACCTACAACATCCTTTTCAAACACAGATACATAAAAATTCTAGTAAAGGAGATTATTGAAATCAACATTCGTTAAGGAGAGAATCCTAAACTTCTAAAACTTAGTGCAAGTTTATCACAAATATAAATAGATGCATTCACAACACTAATTGTTAAGTTTAAAGATGTTTTTTCATGGTTATAAAATATACATGTCGGGTTTAGATCCTTCCTTGTAATTCATGATCTTGTGGTTCACCCAAAAGAAAAACTAGTTAAGAAAAACTCGGCAAAATGTGCCCTATCATGGAATTATTGGTTAAATAAGAAGTTTAAAAACTATTAGATGTCACCTTCATCATGTCAATTGATTATTTTAGAATGGATATCTATAATGGTACCCATTACAAATAAGACACCGTGGATAAGGATCTACACCGACTTCTGCAACATAAACAAGGATTGTCCAAAGGATGATTTTTCCTTGCCCAAAATTGATATGATTGTTTATTCTACAAATTTCCATGAAATGTTATCTCTAATGGATGGATTTTTAGGTTATAATCAGATCCAAATTGCCAAAGAAAATTAGCATAAATCAAACTTTACAACACCCTAGGGCACGTTTTGTTATAAGGTCATGTCATTTGGCCTTAAAAACATAGGAGTAACTTATTAATGCATAATGATAGTCATCTTCCATGACTTACTAGATGATATCATGGAAGACTATGTATATAATATACTTGCCAAATCTAAAACAAGAGTAGACCATCTTGCCATATTGCAATGTATATTTCAGTGATTTACAGGAGTATAAGGTAAGACGTAACCCTAAGAAATGTGTGTTTGGTGCCAATTTAGGAAAGCTCTTGAGATTCATCATCTCACAGAGAGAATTTAATTTGACAATACCAAATTCAAAGAAACCATGGATATGCCTCCCCATAGAATGTACAATAGTTAAGATGTCTCCAAGGGAAAATTTAATATATTTGGAATTTCATCTCACAATTAGTAGATAAATGTTATCATTTCAATCAACTTCTCAAAAAATATGTACAATTAAAATGGACTAAGTAATGTCAAGATTATTTCACCAAGTTAAAATAATATTTATCAACTTTAACTTGAGTGATATGTTTCCCATTCAGGATAATGTCATACTTTTATATACATCCACTACGAATATTCCCTATGGGCCTTTCTTGCACAACATAATGATAAAGGATAGGAACAAGTGGTCTACTACCTCAACGTAACTCTTATTGCTCATGAACTCTAGTATTCATAGGTTGAAAAGGTATGTTTGGTAGTGGTACTCAAATTTCATAAGTTGTGTTATTACTTGGTTAATCATACAACTAAACTCATTACTAAAGTATATCCTATCAAATATCTATTGTCCAAACCTATTCTAATAGGTAGAATGTCTAGATAGGTTTTTCTACTCGGTGAATTTGACATAGAATTTGTAAATCAAAAAGTAATCAAAGGGAAAGATCTAACAAACCAAATTTCTGCAACATCATTGTCGGGATAAGAGCAGATTCATTTTGAATTTCTAAATGAAGAGCTATTATATGTGGATGCAACTCCTTTATGGAATTTATTTTTTCATGGATCTTGTAAAATCCATGGGTCATGAGCTGGTATTTTGGTATAAAATTTAGATGGTGATATTATCCCAAAGTCTTATCACATTGGTTTCCTTGTATAAATAACATCACCTCAATATTAATCCTTAATAGTTGGTTTAAAATTTGATATATCTTAGTGGCTTGAATAATTAACAATTTATGGAGATTCTCTCCTAATCATAAAATAATTCAATGGATAATATCAATTCAACTATCATAAACTTGTTCCCTCTGACAAACTCATGCGGTCGATAGTATCAAAGGTTACTTTCAACCCATTACCTTGGAATAGGTTTGTCATGTATATAAAAAATTATAAGATTATATGGCTACTATTACATCCCTTTTGAATTCAATACACATCAAATGCATAGTGAGTTTCTAGTTGAACATATTTTTTTTCCCACATACAATATACCGAAGTCGACCATAGTAAGTGAGATAGTTGGTCCTAAAAACACTTAGTACCATGACATCTACACTTTTATCCGAGATAAAAACTACCCTAACAATATTAATCCCAAAAACAAAATATCTTTAGCACAATGTGTTTCGTGCTACACCATTCTCACAACACCTTATATAAAAGAGGTTATTATGGGAATCTCTTAAGATGACTCAATTAGGATGAAGCTAACCAAATCCTAGTCAAAGTGCATGTGGGTATTTGCAGGTGTGCACACAAGTGACATGGTCTTACCCAAATATATATTGCAATTAGGTTATTATTGGCCCGCTATGGAGTTTGATGCATGTAATATTGTCAAGAAGTTCTATCATGCCAAAGACACATAAATATTATTCACATGCCATCACAATCCCTTCAACCTATCACTTCACAAAGTTGGACTTTTTTATGATTGGGGCTCAATGTAATAGGAAAAATATATTATGCATCTTCCGATGTGCATACCTTCATTATCATAGTAAATAAGTATTTTAATAAGTTGATAGAGGCCATGCCTTTTACATACGTCAATGGTTCAAACATTTCCAAGTTCATTTTCAATCATATCATATGTTGTTTTGGAATCCCTTGCTCCATTGTCACGTATAAAGGAACATCCTTTAAAAACAATGTCAAAGAGTTAGCAAAGGGTTTTCATATCCAAATAAAATGGAAAAATCCATACTATTTGTTATCACAAAACCCAAAAACGTGATTTTTAAAAAAATTGAACTTTGGGTCAAATCACTTATTTTTCTTGGTTGTACTTACCTTGTTGCTTGCTAAAAATGAGGTATAATTCAAATAGTTAGTCATTGTTAAGTGAATATAAGAAAGAGTGATAGATAGGGTTTCTAGAATAACTTAGCTTACCACCGTAGCTATGGAATGATTCTAGGCTAGTGAATGATCTGACACATATATTTTGGATTATATAAGATATTATTATGAAACTAGCATGTGACGATTTCATGGATAGGAGCACTGGGAGAGGACACAAGAACCTAGTTGTTTGCATCTATTCTTTGTTCTAGTGTATATGTAATAGTTCCAGATCCGATTCTTTATGTGTCACTTCTAGTATCTTTTATCTCATTATATGTCACGTCAATTTCATTATACCTCTTCTCTATCACACTTGTTCCTACAAAAACTCTAGCTACATGTACAATACTCAAGCGCACATTATACTAAATGATAAATAAAAATGAGAAATACAGATGACCTTGGTGGACACATCGATGTGATCTTATTGCAAAGAACTACACTACATTTTAGACTCCATGTAGTTTTTGTGGTGTGTGATTGAAATTGTGTCCCTTGAGCTAGGTTATCCTAGTGTGAGTCATACAAAGAGATAACGACCTACAAATACTTTGTCTCAATGAAAATATGTGGTATGGAATTTAGAATAGTCTCCCCTATGTAGTGAATAATGCATCCCAAAATGTAGTCCCTTATGTTTCTCTTTGTATGTAGTAGATATAGAAAATGATAGCCTAATTTCCCCTTAGAATAGTTAGTAGGTTATGTATATATATGAGTTGTTTGTTTGAATTTCGGCACAAAATGACACTAAAATCTGACCTAAGTCATGAAAAAGAGATAATAAAATGCCACAAAGCTAAGCAAACCGACTAAGGATAAAATCAAGAAAATAGGATAGAAGCACCCAAAAGGACATTAGCCCCCGGGTGCTACTATCTATCCTTTCTTGGTGGTATTGTCCTGTAGTAAGAAAATAGAAATATAAAATGAGATAGGAACAAGGATCCCTATGACTTAACTATAAAAATTCAAATACCGATGAAAGATGTGATAAGATCCAAATAAAGCAAGAAAAGGATGAACGATGTGTCACCAAAGGCTCGGTTTCCAAACTTATATAAAGCATGTATATAACAACTTATTAGAGGCATAATGTAATAGTAATATGTGCATATTTTAGTGACTACATTTTCCCCCTCTTTATGCTATTTGGATGAACTTCATGTAGCATAAAGGATATAGGAGAAGTGTACCTGAAGTGAGTCAAAGCATTTGTAGTGGAATGTTTCAAATGAGTGTAGTAGCATGCGGAATGAAAAATTACAAAATGTTTACCATGGATATTTACGGAGAGGGAACAATAAGGATCCTAAGGGTGATCTTTACATACATGGAGTTATAATGATGTGTTTGTAGCTCTTTGGAATGTCTTCTTTTCCAAAACATGCTTGAGATTTGCTTTCTGGTTTCTTGTATTCTTTTCCTTTTTGGGATAGGATAGGACCTGCAAAATAAAACAAGTGTAATCAATGCTCTAGGTAAATGCAATTGAAATGTAACTTGGAAAATATGTAAAATTATAAATACAAATGAAAAAAGATAAACCAAGCAGCTAGAGTACACCTAAAATCCTAAACGAGAAATGGATAGATATTTATTCATACTTGTAGTCTTTACACCTATGGTTTGGTTAAGAGAGTTAAGAGTGTGTAATCAATTTTACTCCCATTATAAAAGGAATAAATCCCATGCGTGCCAGCTATCACTCATCGAAGATGAGATCTCACCGAGGTAAGCGCGGTACCGAGCCTCTCTTTTATGTGAGTTTAGTGGGAAGCGTCATCTTGTATTAGTGTAAGATGTTTTAGGAGAGAAGTTGAGACAAACAAGAACCATAGGGCTCATAATGGCCTCTAAATCCTTGCGCTATTACTTGATGAGTCCTTTAACAGATTCCATAGCATATATTATAACACAAAGAATTATACAAGCAAATACATACATAGCATGAAAGGAAAAAAATCCATATGAGAGAAATGTACATTAAAACCACTGATATGCATGTCTATTTATAACATGTAACCTCATTATATTCATTGATTCATTACAAAGTGTCATAGAGAGTAGACCATAGTCATGCACATCACTGGAATTGTATAACTAAGCCAAAAGAAAAATAAATTACAACTCTATGCCTAGTACATTCTCTTCTTAATGCAAATATCTACTCACAAGAAGTCTACAGAGCTCCGCCCAAGCTATTTCTCAAGCTCGCTATGCATAACAAGCTCTTTCTCTCTCAGTTCTCTCGATGAATCCCTTATATATATCTATATGTGTTTGTCTTCTTTTCATTGTAGGCACTTGTATTTATAACTTTCCCGGGCTGCCAACTTGCCTTCCAAAGTGCCCTCAAATTGGTTGCCAAGTGTTGAGTGTGGTCCTCCATGTGAGCATGTTCCTTCAAGCCTGAGCTCTCCACTCCATCTCATGATGATCTTCTAGAAGATTCCATCATAGGCATGCTCCTTCCTAGGCCAACCCGTTGTCAAGCTGTCATCTTATCCACACACAACCGATCACTCTTTTCATGTCTTCTACCCTAGGTGCTTAAATTGGCTAAGTCTCGAGCCTCCTTTCACATGTCGCGTGAACTATGTGCTTCATTCACTCTTTCTCTTGTGCACTTTTTCCTTGCATGCCATTCTATAATTGGGATCCCATGCCTACATTCCTTCATACTTGGTCAATATTCCAGGGGCCCAACATCACCCCACACGACGCCTATTCTCTATCCTCGAAATAATCTAGTTAACCAAGATGCACATTGCCTTACAAAATTTTAGTGATAGCCTTACATTTTACAAAATAATAAGGGAATGAAAGAATGTGGAGAGAAGAAAGAATGGGGGAATTAGCATAGTAGGCTAGGGAAATCCCTCTACAAGTCAGCCTCCAATTTTTTCCATGCATCGACCTCGTTATGCGCCTTCTGATAGAGGTCACCGACCAGGATGTTTACCTCATCAAAAGTTAGGCCAATCCCCTGGGTGCCCAAAGTGTCAACAATATTTTCCATCTCCTTTCCTAGGTCTTCAAGTGTGTCCATCCTTCTGGTGATATGAGGGTATAGCTCCTTCAGTCGTGTTTTGATTGAGCCCCTTAGTGCCTCAATCTCCTCGGATTTTCTTTCTACTTCTACCAGGACTTTATCCCTCTCCACCCTATTTCCTTTATTCTTCTCCTAGAATTATTTTAGCTTTGATTCATGGGTAGCAACCAAGGCACTTACTACCTTATCCCTATCCATGCATTTGTCATATGCAGCCTCAACAGATTGGGAAGCAATCTTTACATCTGCGAGCACCTTGCTATACTCAACAATGAGTGCTACCACCTTCAACTTGTCTTCTTCCTTCAAGCGCGCTGCTACTTCCTCTGCAGATTCTAGGGCCAATGGTCATCTCTCCATGGTGAGGATGCACGTTAGGTCTTCTAATAATTCCAAAGTTTATGTGTACCTTTGAGGGATTGGCACTAGGTCTGGGTGCTTCAATATGATGGCACTCTTGATTGAATCCACCTTCTTGTAGACTTCTTGCACCTTTGTCTTCTCATCTTTGAGCTCGCACCTCAGCTGCGCGCTAATCAACTCCTCTTACTTCAAGTTCCTAGCCATCTCAGCCAACTCCTCTTCTTTCTTGGCCAACTTCCCCTCTAGAACCCTTATGCTGTCATTTCACGTAAATAGCCTTGCCTCTATCTCAACCGCGACCTTATTAAGAGCATTGCATAATTTATCATCTGAGAGCTCCTGAGCATTCATGAAGGGGTTGGTTCCCTTAGAATCTGGTACAATTATGATGGCCCCTTGGTAGACTTCAAAGTCTGGCTCATCAACGCGGGACTCAAATGCCCAAGAGAGCATCTTTGTCATGTTCGGGTACGTGCCCTCCTTTTCAAACGACCCCATGGCTATAAGCCTTTCAAAGGGGTATAGTTCTCTGAACCGTGCATGTAACACCTTCTTTGAGTCATCTACATAGCTCATTACTGGCCTTTTCTCTACATCAAGAGCCCTTCTCCCCAAGCACATGCCTTTTGGAAAACTTACAGTTAGGCTGGGACCTCCTCCCATACTGGCCTGCTTCCTCTCACTGTCTTCCTCTTTTCCTTCCTCTAGCACTATATCAGCGCTATGCTCTAATTCTTGATCAACCAAGGCCTCGAGCATTTTCTTTTCCTCTCTCTCTACCACCTCGGTGATCTACTCCTTTGTGAAGCTTATGGGTTCCTGCTTTTCTGTGCTATCCTCAGTCTTTCCCATGTCTTGGGTGCCTTCCTCACCCTGTACTCTTTCACCACATGAAAATGAATTCATGTTTCTCCTCTCCACTCTCTTCTTCAAAGTCATATACTTCCAGGACATGTGGCTCCTGGTCCCTTTCAAGCTCATCCTCCCGATGTCACCTTCTCCACTCTCATCCTCTCTTTCACCTAGGTGTTTCTCCAAGTTGTCGGTCTCCTCCGAGTTAGCTTCTTCTTCTATCCTCTGATTTTTCTTAAGAGGTGACTCCTTGACAGGGGGTTTAGATTCTTCCTTTCCCTATGGGGACTTCTCCTTGGTGAGGGGTTACTCGGTGCCCCTTCCTTTGTTGTCTTCTCTTCTAAGGGGACTTCTTTCTCTGCGTGCGTAAGTACTAGGCTTGGCACTTGTCAATGGCATGCTCATTATCTGAGCAATCTACACACTTGGTGCTTCTCCTTCTCTTCCCATCTTCTTAGGCATGGGCCTTATCCTACCCATGGGATCTTCAAGTATGAAGACCTCATTCTCTAGGTACGTGCCCTTCTCAAACTTGGGCCTTATGCAGAGGTACATGTGCATGATGAATCCTCCTATAATTGCTAGCGTCATTGGTCTTCTCATTTGTATCTCATGTGATACATATCTCTCTACGTATGCGCACTTGCCTCCGTGGTATTTCAAATTCTTCCGCATTTCTCTATGCTCCTGGTCTAGACTACCCAACTCCAAATCGGCTTTTTGGACTCCACAAATCTATTTACTCCCGCTTGAAGTATTGAGCTGTGAACACGAAGGGAAGCTTGCACCATGGGCTCCAAGACTCATCTACTAGTCTGAACTTGCCAGAAGAAGTGTTGGTACACCGTAAATTCAGCTTCTCCTTCAGTGACTGCTGGAAGTTTCTCAAGAATCCTCCATTCTGCCCCGAATGCGTTCCTCAGGTGTGTGTACCACTTCTCCAAGCGCACCTTGTGGGGTGCTGACATTGTGTCACACGCATACTTCTCAAACCTCTTCGCGGGTGAAGGGTCCTCAAGTGGGATATTCCCAAACAAACTTGTCTAAAGCATCAGTACTCCAATCTCCAAAAACACTATAGTTAGCAAGATGTTTCCAAAGAGGATTCTATCCCCCTCCTTCACACAAATGAAAATTTCCTCCGTGATGTATGCAGGAAGGTTATAGATGGTTCCCTCTGTAATTTTCCTACAGACATGTAACCAAGGCTTATTGACCTGAGTCCATCTCTCCTCGCCATTCAACTTTGTCACTAGATGTGTGGCCATCCTCATCACTGGTCCTTGATGTCAGAGATGTCATAGTATCTCGACCCTTTCTTGTAGGTGTATTCAATAATGGTTTCTTGAATTGCCTCCTTTTCACTTAGGTCATCATCCAGCCGACTCCTTGGCATTTGAGGCCCATGAAATTTTAGATGATTTGAGGATTAATGTGCATCTTGTGCCCTACAAAATGGAAGTAATCATCATGTACTCACAACATCAGCCATTGATATAGGCACTCGGCTTTCCAAAATAGGGCAACTCATAGAGTTGCAGCAATCCTTCCTTCTCTATCTTGACTTTTACATCATCATTGTAAATGGGCAACCCTTCTGGTGTCTTTTGATTTATGGGGTGCACTAACTCCAGTGCCATCTCCTTCTCAATCATGCTCATTCGATGGTTGTAATCTCTCACAGGCACGTTCCTCAGGTGAGACTCCCATTCCTTACCCATCATTACTATGTCTGGGTACTGCATCTTTGCATACCACTCTTCATTCGTACTTGTCTCGGGCTCTTTCTGCTTGGCCTTGGCCTTGCCCTTTCCTTTCTTTGGTGTCATTGTCTACATCCTCTTACCCCTTCACTTACTCCTTGTCACTCTGCTTTTCAACTTCCTCCAGTCTCATATCTCAATTCTGTGAAGAAAATCAATTTTCCCATGCCCTAGCTTCGCAAAACCCTAACTTGGGATAATACTTCCACAAAACGGTGCCTCCTAACAATCTGTCTAATGCCCATGAAATCCCTTCTAGTTTGTAGATTCAAACTTAGCTACTCACACCTCACCCTTGCAGATTCTTCTTCACATGATCAAATTTTGCAAGCCCTAGTTTACCACAAATGCACAATCGCTTCTCTCTATTTGCAAAGTGAAAATGAAAGTGCCTCGACCCCTTATTTATAGTTTTTCCTTTTTTTAATCATTAAATGCTACTTTACCTACCACTGTACCTTGCTCATTTAATGTGTATTTTTCAAACAAATCCCATCTTTAGCACCTTAACTTACACGCCCAACCTTACGCGAAAACTCTTCTAACCTTCTGGCACGCAACCAATCCAACCTAACAGTGACTCCTACACTCACGTAACGCACGTTGAAGGCACTTCTTCTATCCTGATCCTTGCTCTCGCCTACCTCGTGTTGTTTTCAAATGCACTTTCTCCTTCTCGGTACGTGGGATCTACAAGTAGCTTTACCCTAGCACCAACCATTCTTTTATCTTCTCTTTATATACCTCTTTCAACCCGGCCATTCAACAAGGCTTTTCAACACAACTTTCTTTGTAATTTAATCACGCGCTTCTTCACTTTTCTCCACCCCACACTTAAAGCGATGCACGGTCCTCTGCACACTCAAAAATTCTCCAAAAATATCAATAAGGTTACTAGTGCCCAAGGCGCAAAACAAAACAACAACGCAAAAGGGAAACACAAGAAAAGGAAAATGCATAAAGGAAACTTCTAAACTAACTAGCAAAACTACCTTATTTACAAACACCAAGAAGACTTATTTATAGTAGGGCTTCAACCTACTACCATTGAAGTGTCTAGGAAACTTCGTCCCATCCAAATAGCTTAATCAAGGATGTACAAGATTGTGTAAGGACCCAACCAATGGACTTTCAACTTCCCAGGATGGCGCAGAAACTTAGAATCATATAATAACACCATCTTCCCAACCTCAAACTTCTTGTTTCTAATGTGGCAATCATGCCAAGCATTTTTCTTTTCCTTTTCCACTATCTGGCTCCATCAGCAAGTGATCATCTCTCATCTAGTTTCATTAGCTCATCAATCCTTTCTTCCAATGCACTTGTTCATCGGTTAATCCTCCTACACGTGCTATTCGCAGAGAAGGTAACATAAATTCAATTGGAAAATAGCTTTCACACCAAACACCAAATGAAATTGTGTGGCTTTATTTAGCCTTTTATACGTAGTCATCTAAGCCCATAATCTATCGCTAATACCTTTTCATCCCAATCTTGTCTTCCAACATCATAGATTTTGGTCAAGGTATGACTTAGTATCTTGTTGAATGCTTTCACACTTCCATTTACTTATGGGTGATAGGACGTAGTCTTATGATGAGCCACCATGAACTCTGATAATAGGATCCTCATGGTCTCATTTAGAAAATGTGTACCCCTATCACTGGTCGACTCAAAGGGCATCCATACCTCGTGATAATGTTTTCCCATAAGAACCTTGTCGTTGTTGCTGCCGTGCAATCTTTAGTTGGGGCTGCCTCTACCCACCTTGTGAGATAATCCATGTAAGTGATGACATAACATGACCTAGTCCTACGCATTGCTGGTGTAATAGGTCCCACAAAATCTATCACCCATTTTTCAAAAGGCTCTACGCTAGGGATAGGGTGCAAAGGCATTTCATCTCTCCTTCTTGGTTTTCCAATGTGCTTTGACAGTGGTCACACACTTTACAATAATCTCTACAATCCTTGTACAAGGTTTCCCACCATAATCCTACCATTAAAATCTTGCGCGCAGTGGCATCACCTGCGTAATGCCCACCCGCACTTCCTCCATGTGCTTCTTCCATGATGGCCAGGCGCTCATGCTCTAATACACACCTACGCAAAACTTCATCACGTCCCAACTTGTATAAGTCTCCACTAATCAACATGTAGGGTGCAGCACGTATGGCCAACTGCTTCTTCTCCAATGCCTTCATTCCATCCGGTGCCACACCTTCTTTTAAGAATACTGCAATCTCCTCCAAATCTAAAGGGGTGCCGCCGGCTGAATAGTTGCGTGTCCGGCATTTCTTCCTCAATACTTTGTGCATCCTCCCTAAATCAATTCTTGACAGATGATCAGGCCCACAGTTGCTTTTTTCAGGCTTCACTACAACGGTGAATTCAAACTCTTGAAACAACAACACCCATCGACATATGCGCCCTTGAAGAATGAGATTGTTTACCAAATACTTTAATGCCATGTGGTCGGTGTAGAATACAAAGGGTGTTTCCAATAGATATTGTCTAAACTTGAAGAGCGCGTAGATCATCGACAATGCCTCATGCTTAGTTGTGGTATAATTCTGCTCTACTGGTGTCAACTTCCTACTTGCAAAACTGAGAGGATGATCAACAATCCCTTCACCTAGTTGTGTAAGTACTGCTCCAATGGTGGTCCCTGAGGCATCTACATGGACATGGAAGGGCTTGTCCTAAGAGGGAAAACGTAAAATAGGCGTGGTAATAAGCCTATCTTTTAATGTATCAAACACCCTTTGTTGTGTCTCTCCCCAATGGAAGGCACTTTTGTGTCCAAGCATCTCCTCTAAAGGCGCAACGATCTTGGCATATCCGTTAATGAATTTTTGTAATATCTTGTATTCCAAAAGAATCCGTGCACTCATTCTAGCTAGTAGGCTTCCTTATCCCCACAATAACTACAACCTTAACGAGATCTACCAGCAAGCCCTCCTTACATAAGATATGCCCCAATAAAGTCCCAAAGGGTGTAGCAAATACACACTTCTTAATGTTGAGGATATCTTCAACTTCCTACACCTCTCAAACATTAATCTCAAGTTGTCACAATGTTCCTTAAACAGACCATATACTATCCAATCATCCAAATAGACCTGAAGAAATTTATGGATGAAGTCTTGGAATTCTTACACCACTATGCACGAAAAGACAAAGGTGGGCGCGATTCTTCAACCCAAAGGGCATGACCCTATATGCAAAAATTCCCCTCTCGCCGGCAAAATTTGTCTTCTTCTCGGTCTTCCTTTGCAATCCAGACTTGGTAGTATCCTAAAAATCTATCCGTAAAGGGATAGATTTTACACCCAACTGACTCCTTCCAAAATTTCTTCAGTGAAGGGGGTCAAAAATGGATCAATGACACAAACTGCATTCAATTCCCTATAGTCCACACAAATCCTAATCTGCCCATCCTTCTTGATGTTGATTACCATTGGACTTATCCATTCTCGATTCTTCCACTGCCTCAATGATCCTAGAAGCTATCATCTTGTCTATCTCCTCCTTAACCTTCACGCGTAAATTGGGATTCATCCGATAGGGCCTTTTTCTAACCAGTGCACACCGTCCTTTAGTTTTATCTTCATCTCCCCCAAGGAATGGTGAACGCCTTTGAGCTCATGGTACCCACATGGGAATAAATCCTCAAATTTATGCAATAGATCAATGATCTTTGATACTTCCTTCTCTATCCAATAATCTCCAATAATAGCTTCCTTAGGTTCTTCTTCTAAACCGATGTTAACTTTCTTTATCTTTAAAGGCTCATGGTACGAACGTGCGCGAGCATCTGTACTACCCACTACCTCGCACATCCCTATAGAATGGCTAACATCTAAGCTTTCCAATTCCTCTCCATCAATCACATATACTAACTTTCCCTTCTCCTTTTCCAAACACGCGCACTCAAGCTATAACTCTTATGTTTCCTCAATTTCTTCAAAGTGTGCCCCTATACCTAGTTCACCTAATAATTATAACATCCTATCTTCCATTCTGGCACAACCCCCATGGTAATGTGCTTGATACCTTGTAAGGCCTTATCAATCGATGGTTTGGTACTCCAATACTCAAAGGCTTGAATAAGGTCAGCCGTGAGCTCTTGCCAATTCCTTGTCTGGTGGCATGTCTCCAAATGAATGTACCATGTGCATGCACAACCCTACAGTGTAGAATACAACTTGTGCACCTAGAGGGATGGTGGCAAAGCTTCTGCGCCTTCTCTCCAGACCCATTCACACTCTTGGATATGGAAAGAGGCGGGCTCCTTCCCATGGTATTCCTTGATGATGGTGGGTACATTACTCCTAGAAAATATGACAGAGAGAGTAATTCTTACCTCATGCCACTCTAAAAGGCTCTCTTGATGTGTGGCCCACCAATGATTTCTTGCACCGAGCAAGACATAACTCAACATCCCCCTCTATTCCTTCTCATCCCTCCACCGAGCTTCTACCTCCTGATAAAATATCTCAAGGAAGGATCCTCCTGAATACTTGGGTAGTTCTTTTCCTCCAAGGTGCCTAACAGTGTACACCTTTGTTACCTTGGTCACCGACCCTCTCAACTACCATCCCATTAGTTCATAAGTTCCATATGCTCAATTGTCACATGCCATGCTGGTGGTATCACTTAGGCAGAGCATCTTCAAACTGGATAACTCTGTTAGTAGGGTGTACCATCTCATGGTCTTTGATTGAGCACACATAAATCTTGTCCAAAAGTTCTTCTCCCAATGGTTCAATATAGGGCATCGAATTTCCATCAACCAGGGGTATAATTACTAGTTTCTCCTTGTTCTCAAAGTTGATGTACCCTTGTTAAACCGAAGATCTCAGTATTATTCTTGTAACACCAAGGGCGCCAAAGTAGTCTTTGGGAAATTATCCGTCTCGGTGAGCGCTAAGAACTCAAAGTCCCCAGTAAACTTGGCTCCCTAGATAGTAATAGTTTCATCCTTCAAGACACTGATGGGTATTGCCTTAGTTTTGTTTTCCATATACAACACATTCAAATATGGCTATACTACAGGTCTCCCCATCTGATGCCATGTATCCAAAGTCAGAACATTAACCTTTGCGCCAGTGTCAATGAGTATATTGTTGAGTAGCCATCCATCTAAAAAATCATTCAATGTAATCTCCTTGTCATAGTCAAGGCTGTGAGGGGGAAGGTTTACATGTAAGACCTGTCTCTCGCACTCTTCTTTGGCGCGTGGTACCTTCTCTCTCAACCAAGATCCTAGCAAAGGAATGATGTTCTCCTGCCTTAGCATTTTACACACCTCCTTGACCTCATCCAAGTCATCCTTTTGCACCTTGACTCTCCTCCCTTGTTCCTCCCTTCTAGATTTCTCCTTTAGACACTTTGGATCTCCCCTTATAAGCTTTGAATAACATCCATGGTGTCCTGATATATCTCCTTTTGATGCGCGGTCTGGGTACTTTCCATGAATGACCTCTTCTCTTGAAACTAGGTTCTTCTATCTTGGTATCTCCCTTGCATGCATGGCTTCTACCCTTGTTGTTACCAAGACAGGCTCCAAACCTTCATCCCGTGTTACCCAAGGCATCCATTGTATGTCTACCTTCTTGATGCTGACCATTGTAATTCCCTTGTCCTTTCGGTGCTGCTGATTCATATGCTCAAATAACTCCAGAACTCCTCATACTTATGCTTCTTTCTACACCACGAGCACTGTAATAGGTCCAGGCACTCATGCTTATAATGTTCTGTAGATCCACAATTGAAACATGTTCCATGTGGGAACTCATTCCTTCCTCCTCTGCAGTTACCTCATCCACGAAATACTCCTCAAAAACCTCTTCCACGTGCACCTCCATCTGCATGCTCCTCATAATAGTGATCATCATTTTTAGAACCACTTTGCAATGTTGTTCAGTGCAACCCATGATCAATGGCCTTATGGATCTGATCAATGAGCCTACGATCCTTAGTATCATGGGTTACAGAGAAGCACATCTTATAGTAACAAGATACATTCTTCCTGATCACGCGCTGCAACAAGGGACATCTACTTACATCATGGTCCCCATGACAAATTTCACAATCTATTGTCATAGCACGTACTATCCTCCGGGGGAATTATCCTTAACGTGCCCCTCTATCTCACAATTTGTGCACCATAAACCACTACAAGTCTCATGGACTGAGTTCGTAGACAATTTTTCCAACTTGTTTGGCCATAGCAGCAATCTGAGCCTCCAAGAATGGGCTAACACCAGTATCAATACTACCAATAACCTCGGCGCGCAAGGCAGCTTCCAATGCTTCGTGCGGATCTATAAAATTTTTATGAGACAAGGCCCTTCTAAAAGGGGTGATCAATCCTCCAAAAAACCACTTTGTGCATGCTGTGAAGGGTGAATATCATATGATAATTTAGACAAGAGAGTTTTAAAATGCGCATCATACTCCCACACACTCTACCATTCCTTATTGAATCTCCTTCAAAGCACTAATGCTTTTCTGCTTGAACTCAGGAATGTGGAAATCTACCAAGAATACATTCTTAAAAGTAGTGTAGACCACCACCATTTGATAAGGGTCATACTTTCTATACCAGTTATGCACGCGCCCTTACAATGTGGTTGCAAAATGACTAGCATTTTGTTCTGGGGTTGTGATACCCTTCGCGTGCCATAGCAATTCACACTTGTGAACATGTTCCACAACATCCTCAATGCCCCTATAATCTGGAAAATGTAAAGACATTTCAAAGAATAATTGAGGTGGTGGCTGGGGTCCTTGTCTTGAACTAGAGCCTTGGTTCCCTCCGGTGTTTCCTCCACCCCCTGATCCACCAGGTCAATTGGTGTTTCTGCTCAAAGCGCCCCACGATCCCACTCGAATCGTGTTCCAATGGTCTCGTGATAACACCCCACTACCACTACTTTGTCCCACACCACTCCTTGATGTGAGACTGAAAGCTTGTACACTTTCCCCTTGTCCAAAGACTCCTCCAAATACTGGAATATGTGCAGCCATATAAGAAGGAACTAAAAAATTATACCTCTTAGGCACAGATCTATCTCTTCCACTTATATCAACTAGGTCAATAACACTTCTTCCTGGATCAGGAAAACCAAGCACCAAGGCTTAGTAATTGGGTGGTTTCAGATATGCACCAACAACTCTCCTCTCTCTATGTCACAAACTCTCACTAGAAGCCAAAGGGGTCTCCCTCACGCGCTTGCCAAGATGGGGTAGCACAGACTGCTCAGGTTCCACATCCTCCATGTGAACCTCAACTCCTTCCCACAACGTTTGTCTCCATAGATCCATCACACTAGTAGCCTCACATCATCTAGCAATATCCCTTTCACGCGCTTCACTATACTTGAGCCATCTTTCTTCCCTCTCCTTCTCTGTCATGATATCTGTCATCTTCCTCCACCCAAGTTCCCTTACCCAGCGCTCAAAATGGTTTAGCCGGCCATTGGGAGTGCCTCTAAACTCATGGTAACCATCAATATCTTCATAGCTAGAGGAATAACACGTAGAAACGTTCCTCTAGGTTCTTGCGTAAACTCAAACTTAGCAATATCTCGAACAAGAATACGTAGAAATGGCATACTCTAGAGTGTAGCCAGCTAGTACTCCTCTCCACCAATGATCTACAACATGGGTCCACATCAGATCTACATCCTGTAACCTCTGGTAGTCTTCTTCAGCCCACACATGTGATCTATAACGCCATATTGATCTAGAAGCATAGGCTAAAAACCATTCATATAACTCTACTCGGGAAAAAAATCTCATACAAATCATGGTAGAGGTTCTCTTCTACCCATCTACATGCATTAAACTTAGGTCCAGTGTTGTATCTCCGAGAAAATTCATCCTACATGCTCTTGAACCATGATACAACATTTTCAATCTCAACCACTCTATCATTACTCATTACACAGATCATGATGTATGTTATATCCCACTACAACTTTGAAAAGAGGTCCTGGCAATGGAACCAAGATGTAGTCAATTTTACTCCCATTATAAAAGGAAGGAATCCCATACATGTTAGCCTATCACCCAACAGGAGCTGAGTGCTCCCGAGGCACCCGTAGGTACCGAGCCTCTCTTTTATGTGAGTTTAGATGGAAGCATCATCTATGATTAGTGTAATATATTTTAGGAGAGCAAGCTTAAGACAAACAAGAACCATAGGGCTCGTAATGCCTCTAGATCCTTGTAATTACTTCAGATGAGTGCTTTAACAGAGTCCATAGCATATATTATAACAAAAAGAATTATAAATCATTCATACATAGCATGAAAGGAAAGAGAACTCATATGAGAGAATTGTAAATTGAAACCACTGATATCCATGTCTATTTATAACAAGTAACCTAATTATATTCATTGATTCATTACAAAGTGTCACAGAGAGCAGACCGCAATCATGCACATCATTGGACTTGTATAACTAAGCCAAAAGAAAAATAAATTACAACTCTATGCCTAGTACATTCTCTTATTAATGCAAATATTCACTGCAGACTCTCTGCAGAGCTCCGCTCATGCTATTTCTCAAGCTCGCTATGCATAACAAGATCTTTCTCTCTCGGGTTCTCTCGATGAATCCCTTCTATATATCTATTTGTGTCTGTCTTCTTTTCCACGGAAAGCACTTGTATTTATAACTTTCTGGGCTGCCAACTCGCCTTCAAATGCCCTTAGATCAGTTTCCAAGTGTCAAATGTGGTCCTCCATGCAAGCATGTTCCTTCAAGCTCGAGCTCTCCACTCCATCTTATGATGATCTTCTAGAAGATTCCATTGCAAGCATTCTCCTTCCCCGGGCCAACCTATTATTAGGATGGCATATTAACCGATCACGCTTTTCACATGTTCTTCCTTGGGTGCTTAAATTGGCTAAGTCTCGATCCTCCTTTTTCACGCTCATGCGAACTATGTGCTTCATTCACTCTTTCTCTTGCACACTTTTTCCTTGCGTGCCATTATATAACTGGGATCCCGCGTGCCTACGCACCTTCATACTTGGTCAATATGCTAGGGGCCCAATAGAGTGATCAATTCTCAACCCGATTCGATCATACTAAGGATTTATGCATCTTTTTCTATAATAGGGATTCAAGCATCCAATGCTAAACTTTAGATTTAGGTGTTTTCTCTCCACTAAGGGAAAGTGTATTGGGATACTATTTTTACCTCTAAAAATTAATGCTTCCCAACGTATAAGTGTCACCGCAGATGATCACAAGCCCAATTGGTAACTTTCCTCGAGTGACACATTGCTCCAGGATCACCATTGTTCTACTTATGCCATAGGTTTCATTCCCTTATTTGGTTCATACTTTGGTGCCCGAGTAATTAGTTAGTTCAAGTTAGTAATTAATTACAATTTGAAATTATCTATGTTAGTAATTGTGACTATGTAATTATTGAAACTTATCTATAATTGTTTTTCCCCAAGATAAGAGCACCTATGTGGGAAAATAGCAAGACTAGACGTTCTTTTCTCGTTATATACACTTTTAGCTAGGTTGTTAATTTTCTCCAAGTTTATCCTTGGTCTTGTTCTATAACAGATTTTTTTATGATCATGTTGTTTGTGTTTCTATACCTAATTTATGTAATCGATGGGAGGGTAAAAGGTTTACCCAATTTTTTCCCCCTCTTTTTGGGTACATGAGATGATTAAATGTGAATACATCCCAAATGAGGAAGGCTAAAACTGATGTGCACATCTGATATAAGAATACTACATGGGAAATAGGGTTTATGCATGTTAGTTACCATGGCATAAGAAAAAAAAAGAGAAAATATTAGCATACAAGTGTTAGTGACAAATAAGCAATGCACACTTTGAAATAGTAACTAGTAAAAGCATATAGAAAAACCACAAATAAGGATGCAATGAGTAGATCATTGCATACATCGGACACCACTCAAGATTTCACAATACAATCAGAGCCGTCAAGGCTTGTATAAACAAGGTAACAAGAAAACATAAGGCATAACCCACAACTACTTTGATTAACAAAGTATAAGAAAATCAAACAACCATGATTGGAAGGAGTCCTACAAGGAAAATGCTACACATGAAGCACCCATTAGCATGTTAGGAAAGATAAATAGTATGTGACAATGTAATATCTGAATATAGGAATGAAAATGTGAAATATTGCAATGATATCACCTAATAGTAAGTGAGAAAAGGTATGTGCCACAAGAGCCTCGAAGGACTAATAATGGATAGGACCAAGCATCATACATCGTGTAACAACTTGTAAGTCATCTCGCAATCACCTTAAGATACCATTTGAATTTTAGAAGCACAATGGCCTCGAGAGGGGGTGAATCAGTCCTTATAAAATTTAAAATCTAAATTTTCAGATCTGAAACTTAAAATACCATAATCATTCAATCAAAATAACCACTTAATCAACTTTAAGAGTGTGCACAACATAAACCATCATCAACACATATAACCATTAAAATGAGAGAACACCATAAGAACACAAGATATAAGTCGAAACCCTAAAGGGTAAGAAAACCCACTTTGAAAAAATAGAATATATTTATATGTTTCCAAATTTATTGAGGCACCAACCCCACAAGGAGCACCAACCCCTAATTTAGTAGAGCACCAACCCTACAAGGAGCACCAACCCCTAGTTTAGTGAAGCACCAACTCCACAAGGAGGCTACAACCCCACAAGATGATCAAGCACCCACTCAACCACCTTATGATGTGTATATCTCTAATTTTTTTCTACCACAACTGATGGAGATCCAATATTCAGCTCGCACTTCTTCACTCAAACCCTAGGTGATCAATCTTCACAAAACAAGCTCTTTAATCACTCTAAAAATCATCAAACCCTTGCTCTCATGTTATCTTATTTTTCTCAACCTGAAACACACTTGAATAATCCTCAATTCATTCTCCAACACCTGCAAATAACATCCACCTAGGTCGCTCCACCTTGCACACACTTCACTAGTTTACAAAAGCACCAAAAACATGCTTTTTATATGCTTCTCCACCTTTCTAACCTCAAGAGGTCGGTCCCCCTTGATTAATTCGAACAAAAACCTCTATTAAATTCATAAATTTTAATTACAATAGTTATATTTTACCCATATACGTCGTCCTAGCTAAAAAAACATTTCTTGAGCCAAAATGGCTCAAAACCCCATATGCACAATCCTAAAATGCCCTATCATTTGTCCCATACTTGTTCATGACCTATGAACCATTATAAATGATTAAAATATCATAAAATATTCATACATGGTCTCAATTAATATTAATCCATCAAATTATTCTATTTATCGTGCCCAGCTTTCCTTTACAATCTTCAAAACAATCGTTTCCTTCACCCTTCAACTTTCTACAATTTTCATAATGCCACCAAATTACTTATATTGATCCCAAAAATCCATTCGACCACTCAAAATAAATTTCAAAACCCGTAGAACACTTATAATAATTTTGTAATTCATGAAACACCTTTTACTTCAAAACTCTGCAAGATTGTCCTTCACCAATCAACTCGCTAAAAATGTTGTTTCCAAAGGTTAGCTCATAAAATAAATTATACATGAATTAGATACCTTAAAATGGATTCATTTGATTCAAAATTCATCCCTCTTCACACTAAAGGTAATATGAAGCATCAACTAATCCATCCCATGCTTTAAAAAACCTCAAACTTGCACCAAAAGATCCTCTCCTAAACTTCCAAAAAAACTTCTTTCTAAGAGAATGCACTAGAAATCCTATCAAATCCCTCATCATGAATAAATCCATACATAAATGGAAATACATCTGAATATACTTTCCAAAAAAACTTGAATCATCTCAAAATCCACCTCGTAGCTCAAATTATGGCCAAAACACTTGGACCACTATTGTTTGAGACCCCAAAATAGCACTTTGACCAATCAATCTATTTGAGCCTCAAAACACCATGTGCTTGAAAAATCATGACCTGAAACCACCATGGACATCAAATAAAAAAACTCCCATAAATCATGCACCGTCAATTTTGCATGTTACTCCTCTGGACCATCTTGTCCTAAAATCTTCTTCTCCAGAAACTTCTATTTTTAAGCGGGGCCCACAGATCACCATCACGTCAACCATACATTTCTAGAAATCATGAGGATTGGTCTATAATATACAATCATAACTTTTCCATTACCAGTAAAAACTTGGTTAGTATACTTCACCTTTAGTAAACTGCTCCTAGTTAGGGATTAACTAAGGTTTTTAACCACTTTACCTTCTTAACATTCGTTCATAAAAACGTGATGATCAACTAACCTCATTATTTTTGTGAAACCTTATAAAATCACCTTATAATCATAACTAAAATCCACAAGATCCCATGCAAATCACACTATTCACAATGAGCATCAGAATTTCAAATTCAACCTTGATTTTCACGTGTTCTTGACCTTGTCTCACAAAATCAGTCATATCTGGAAAACTACACAACATGTGAACCTAATTTTTTTTCAAATCACCATGAATCATCCCCATAACATCTACAATCATCATAATATCAACTACATGGCCCAATATCTCCAGTCCTAAGACTTACATATGATTACATGCTAGAACCTCATATTAATAACTAGGGCCAACTAAAATAATGCAAGAACTGAACATATAACCTATAATAATGACCCAAACATACCTCATATAACATGATACACATGATAGCATGCATCCATTAGCTCAAATGGTTCCAATACACTCTGTTACACCTTCAAACAAGCATACTTTCTCCCAATGAGCACCTATAACATGGAGAATCGTGTGTAATTTCACTATGCCACTACTATGAGTGCTCAAGCACTCTCAAAACCTTCTATTTCAACATGCTTCTTAAGTCATCAAGAATCTCACACTATCAAACTACACCTTCTAGGCACCTACATAGTCTTGCAAGAGCAAGCATGTATTATTGAATCTCACCGTAGTAGTTGATAAACATTTGAACCATTGTGTTAGAACCATATACAACATTATGACATCATCATATGCCATTCACTTTGTCATTAATGTGTTTTTTCATAAATGAAAACACCTATTAGGCCTACATGTCAATAATCTCCCTATTTTTCATTGATGGAAAACACCCTAAACTTCTTCCCCTTTTTTACATTCATGACAAAGGCATACCCGAAACCTACCTTTTTCACCTTCATTAGCTTCATACCTCCATGCTTTGGTTAGAAACATCAACCAAAGGTCTCAAATTGACTCTTTCTCTTTATTCTTGATCAAAAATCATATTCTTGCGTCATTTCAAGCATGCAAATGCCAAGATCCCCCTGGAAAGAGCACTTCAAACATCTTAATATCATCAGTATATTGTTACAAAAACATAATATTTACCTTGCAAGGGACATAAAACACCATTCTTCATCTCTTACACAAGCAAACAAGCACATTTTTTCTTGAACCTTGTTTTTGCCTTCTTGAAGCTACTCAGTAGCAGCAGATATCTATATTATACCACCTATGATCCATTCCAAAAAATTTATAATCATCATGATCATTCCTTCATTCATTCATCCTTAAGAAATTTTCACCTTTATAGGCTTATATTTGTCAAATAAAATGCATGTTTCTACTCTTCATACCATATCAAAAAGGTGAGACCAATACAATCTTGTTAGATCAATTTAGGCCAACTTTGACATCCACCTAAGGATCATCCATGCTTGGAATCATACAATAATTTCTTCCCTAGACTTAAGAGCTTCATATCTATCACCCAAGCACACAAACATGCCACTAACCTTGATGACTTAGCTATAATTCTCATGGACAACTTTCACCAGATCCCAAAACAATTTTCTCAGTCTTCTATATTCATTTTTGATTGAGATAAGTAATTACACACTATCACCAACTTGGATAAAGAGAGAAACACTTCTTTCATACCTGGAATGGCCTTTGGAACATCATCTCACTCCCATGGAAGGAAAAAACAAGTACTCCCCTTGTCTTGGAGAGCCTTCATACACCATGAGAAACTTTTTCTTGCCAAGAACAACATTTGATCTCTCAGAGGACTATCAACACCTTTCTCTATCAAAAATCCATCTAGAAGGGAAAACAAGATCATCAGTAACACCAAAATACTTACACCATCTTGAAATCAAACTTCCTTGTCTTTTATAGTTCCACTACAACCACTTACCAATCACACTACTAACTTTGAGTATTGATATTGAGTGTCAACCATCACTTGGAGATCAAGATCAACTTATATTCCTAAAAACAATACCATTTTATTACATAATCACACTCATACATACAAATCCACCTTGAATTTCTCATGCAAGGACTCAAAACACCATTATAACACCAATACTACTATCATCATGCAATCCAGAGCCTCTACAAAGCTTGTAGGTGGCGATTTTGAAGAAATACACACTTTTAGATCTTGGCAAGCAATTAGGACCTTTGTGCAACTAACACCTTTTCAAGAAACCCTTAGATTTAAACAAGTTCATACCTTCCTCACCTAAGAATGTGCTTAGAAACATATGTCATACCTTGTTCTACTTGTGCATTTGGGCTCTCATTAGGAATATCTTGATCCTTGTGTATCCTTTTTCGAAATGGACCTTGGAGTAAAGCTTCCTCTATTAGTGTATCATGAGACTTCGATGAATGTTCTTGTACTTCTATGTCATCAAGGGATGGAATGTTTTCCTCAACATATAATGGATCATCGATATCTTGAAATTGATTATTTTGTGAAGGAATTTGTGAAATTTCTGCATATAATTTTATAAAATTGTTACAGATATAGTATTAATTTTATATATAGTTAAATTTTTACAGATATAGAGTACAAAGAGTTCGAAAAATAGTATGAAAAACATAATTATCAAATTCTGTAAGACTAAATAACCTGTAAATAGCACATACCGATATTTTCAGCTGATGCGGAAACCACCTTCATTTTTTGTGACTTTCCAAAATAGCAAAGAAAAGCCTTTACACCCTTTTTTTTGAATCGGCTGAATTTGTAACCTTCTTTCCTTGATTTCCAGAATCCATTGATATATCGCTAAATTGAAAACAAGAATGCTTATGTTGAATTATAATTAAGGAAGGACGAATCTTATGTTCGAAGGATCTGAGATTAGACGTCTTTAGGGTTAGACAGCTCTGTTGTTGGAGGGCTCTGGGGTTAGATGGCTCTAGCCTCTAGGGTTAGATGGCTCTAGGCACTGACGGCTCTTGAGTTGGATGGCTCTGGGGTTGGATGGCTGTGGTTGTTGGGGTTGGACGACACCGGGCTAGATGGCTTTAAGGTTAGATGGATCCGGGTTGAATGTCTCTAGGTTTGGACGACACTAGGGTTGGGCAAATTTGTGGTGTTGGATGGCTTGGAGGTTAGATGACTCTAAGGTTAGATGGCTCTGGGGTTGGATGTCTCTAGGGTTGGATGGCTCAGAGGTTGGGCCGGTCCTCGGGTTGGAGGGTTGTGGGGTTGCACGGCTCAAGTTGGATGGATTATAGTTGTGGTTTGATACCGGATGTTGGACGATACTGATCTTCGTAGTCTATGTATACTTCAATGAATATGCGCATAGAATGATTTGAAATGGTGGCGAATTACATGCATAAGGTCTTATGTATGTGTAAATTCTAGGTGAAATGTACCATATAAGGGACGTATCGGCTGAAATTTTTGGTGAATAAGTTGGCTACCACTCACTAAAAATTTGCCAATTCAAATTTCATAAACCCAAATTTTGGAGAGTTTACGAATATTCGCACCTAAAATTTTCCC
This sequence comes from Taxus wallichiana var. yunnanensis, assembly GCA_018340775.1. Taxonomy (NCBI): domain Eukaryota; kingdom Viridiplantae; phylum Streptophyta; class Pinopsida; order Cupressales; family Taxaceae; genus Taxus; species Taxus wallichiana. The sequence continues at coordinate 733,099,254 of CM031243.1, read as the reverse complement.
TGCTTTGAAATATGTTGTACGCTGAACTTGCACAACACGCCCTTTCTCAAGCTTATAGTTGACAAAAATGACATGATGTCATAGGAGAGTATAGTTTCCCATTCCGCTTAACCTAGCCTACCTCTTGTCCTCCCTCACACTCCTCATTTGCCCCTCTTTCTCTCCTCCATTTTCTCTCTCCCCGTTCGACTTCTTCAATACATCCCCTTCGGCGTTTCCATCGTACATCTCATGTACGATTGCTAGTGGATATTTACCTCTAGAAGTGCAACATATTTATATATGTATGTGTGGTGTGGTTGACTATGGATGCTCTCTCAAAATATTAGCAAGTTTGGTTACCTTCTTTTAGTAAAACTCAAAAATTTATGATGGGTGATCTAAATACAAATCATTTTTCCTTGAATAACCTATGGTTAGCATTAAATTTCCATGTGCTCGTCTCTGAAATAATATGGTTAAACATATGGTTCGATAATAGACAAAAAGGCGGCGCGTGAAAGCCGACATACATGTATAAGTTGTCCGTTAATTAACAAAGGAAATTGGACCTTTCCATCAAAAATTGTCTCCCAAAATTTACTTAAAATATGTCAATAAAATGTCCATAATAATATTTATTATACTTTTATAGTCACATACGACGTGAGAACATACAAGAAGGTAGGTATTAGTTGATAAAAAAACTCTTTGCACTGCCCTTTTTATATTTTTTTAAAAACGGGTTTTTCATTGATAAAAAAAAGTTTAAGATAAAGGTAGGTATTAGTTGTAGAAATAATTTTTTTGTTTGAATTTTGTAAAGGTTTGGATATGGGATGCTAGAATAATCACATTTTTAAGTTTGTATATTACATGTATACATAAGTAAAAAATAATATTTTAGTGTTAAGTGTTGAATATATTGTACATGAATAATCAATTTTTTATTTATTTTAGTGTTAATATTTAAATTTTGAGTGTATGAATAGTCAACATTCTTAATATTACACTTTGGTATAGGATCTACGAACAATAGACCTTACCCTACTTAGTGCCAATGTGTGGCTATTGAGTGCACAAATAATTAACACTCTTCAACTTAGTGTCAAGGTCTTGATATATGGTACATGAATAATCAACCTTCATCGATTTAATGTCGAGGTTTGCATATCAAATACACGAATAATCAATATTCTTTAACTTTATGTCAAGATGTAGATGTAAGGTAAAGTAATTGACCTTCTTAAATTTAGTATCAAAATTTCAATATAAGTGAATGAATGATTGACCCAACCTTCTTCAATAAATATCTAAGTATCTATTTCACTAAATTCAATAAAAACTCAAACAAACTCTCATTTCTTTTATATTGACCAAATTGACACCCTGATAAATGACATCGAAACTATTTAATAAGCCCATTTCATTAGAACTGTAATTCTCAATACTCTCCCCTGCCCTCTCCTCAATCGTATATTCCTGCCACCTTGTGGCATTTTTATGCTAGAATAAAAACAAAGTCATCCTATTATAATGTAAGTAGCTTCTTGAAGTTAGGGATAAGTTTTTAAAAATATTATAACTATTCAGAAAATGACTAAAAATAAAGATACTTGATATTGAGCGTTCTGGAAGGTTGTTGGAGCCGGATAAGTATTTAAATATTGCTATTAAAAGAACGACCGACAAAATGAATTCACAGAAAGACATGGGCAAGAATTTTTCAAAAATTACTAGTAAAGGAAAATATATGCGAAGGATTGACAAGAATTCACAGTATGACATGGGCAAGAAATTTTCAAGAACATTGACGAACATTCCAATTACCATAATGGAATTATAGCTTGTATGAACATTGTTCCCATCTCACTGGCAAAGTTTTAGATTTAGCATATTAATTGGGTTTGGTTCAGATCCAATAATGAGGGCGCTGATAGAAAAGATATTTGTTATAGTGAAATTTTATTCAATACAAATCTGACGCGTATAATGCATTCAACTGGTTTGACTTTAATAGGAACTCCAATTAATTATAGTGCGCCATATTATATGCCACTGGGCATTTCATTGTAGATGTATTTGCATTGGTACAACTGTTAATTGTCAAAGAAATGCTCACAAGTGATCAATTGAATATTATATCAGAGGCTGCATCACCGACATGGCCTACTTGACTTGGTACCCCACGCGGAAAGCAAGACTTTTATCATATATTACCACATATAAATACATACCCTCGCAACCTCAATCATAACTGCACTGCTGCAGCAGAAGCAGAAGCAGAAGCAATAGATTGGTGTTGGCAGGGAACAATATCCAGATACAATGGCCTTTCTAGTGGCTATGGCATTCTCTCTGATGGCCTTGGTAGCAGCTGAGTACGATCACTATTCATCTCCTCCCTATTTTTACAAATCCCCACCTCCACCATCTCTATCTCCTCCTCCACCATATTATTACAACTCTCCACCACCACCATCTCCTTCACCTCCACCACCATATCATTATAAATCTCCACCTCCACCATCTCCATCTCCTCCACCACCATATTATTACAAATCCCCACCACCTCCATCTCCATCTCCTCCTCCTCCATACTATTTTAAATCTCCACCTCCGCCATCTCCATCACCACCCCCACCATATGTCTACAAATCTCCACCACCACCCTCTCCATCTCCTCCTCCCCCATACTACTACAAGTCTCCTCCACCACCATTTCATTCACCCCCTCCACCATATTACTATAAATCACCACCTCCACCATCTCCTTCTCCCCCACCACCATACATCTACAAATCCCCACCTCCACCATCTCCCTCTCCTCCACCACCATACTATTACAAGTCCCCACCACCTCCATCTCCATCTCCTCCTCCTCCATACTACTATAAATCTCCACCTCCACCATCTCCATCACCGCCCCACCATATATCTACAAATCCCCACCACCGCCCTCTCCATCTCCTCCTCCCCCATACTACTACAAGTCTCCTCCACCGCCATCTCCTTCACCCCTCCACCATATTACTATAAATCACCACCTCCGCCATCTCCTTCTCCCCCACCACCATACATCTACAAATCTCCACCTCCACCATCTCCTTCTCCCCCACCACCGTACATCTACAAATCTCCACCTCCACCATCTCCCTCTCCTCCACCACCATACTACTATAAGTCCCCTCCACCTCCATCTCCTTCTCCCCCACCACCGTACATCTACAAATCTCCACCTCCTCCATCTCCCTCTCCTCCACCACCATACTACTATAAGTCCCCTCCACCTCCATCTCCATCTCCTCCTCCCCCATACTACTACAAGTCTCCTCCCCCACCATCTCCTTCACCCCCACCCCCATACTACTATAAATCTCCTCCTCCACCATCTCCTTCACCCCCACCCCCATACTACTACAAATCTCCACCTCCACCATCTCCATCTCCTCCACCGCCATATTACTACAAATCTCCTCCACCACCATCCCCATCGCCACCTCCCCATACTATTACAAGTCTCCTCCACCACCCTCTCCATCCCCACCACCTCCTTATCATTATAAATCTCCACCACCACCATCCCCATCACCCCCACCCCCATATCACTACAAATCCCTCCACCACCCTCTCCATCTCCCCCTCCTCCATACTATTACAAATCCCCACCACCTCCTTCTCCATCTCCTCCTCCCCCATATTATTACAAATCTCCACCCCCTCCACCAGTTGAGTACAAATACACTTCCCCTCCACCACCCGTCTACTGATTTTCAGACTCAATCTCAAAGTGACTAATAAGAGGTCAGTTCCTATCACAGTTGTTCTTTTGTTTAATATTGATTATGCTATAACATAAAAAAATTCAGAATAGTAGATACTACGGCATTCTGAATCTATAGTTTGGACCTTTTCATTTCAATTACATTTTTTTTAATGGAAATTCACAATAATGTGTTCTAAAGAGATTAAAAACTATATTTTTGTCAAAGCAGAATAAATTATCTATCAGAAGTGATGGTGGTAGCCATGGATCTTTGCGGCCATGAGGAATTGCAGGCATTCTATTATATTTTGTTCTATTCTATTCTATTCAATTCATTAAAATTTTGCTTTGTAATTCATAAAATGTTGGAAAAAGTATTAAGATTTTGCTTTGTAATAAGAGGGTCATGTAATGTGTATGAGGAAGGACGAGCCATTACAGATTGCTCCCATTTCATAAATATAACATATGGTTATTACATGGCTTTAATATTTTATTTACAGGACTGGTTTTTAAACTTAGATGGCCAATGATAGAAAGTCTTATTCAATATCAATCTATTTCTGCAAAAAAAAAAAAACGAGTTCTTTAATATGACCCAAAAAAAAGGTGTGTAAATGTAATTGAAAATGACATTTGCTTTATGTTTATGGGGATTCAGTACTAAAAACACAATAAAAACCAAAATATTCAAAAACATTTAAATAATAAAAAATAGATATTAATTTATAGGTGTTTATTTTGGATTTGTGATATAGTTTGATTTATTAAAGTTTTTTTATTGACTAGCAATTCTATTACTAACAATCACATGTGTACAATGCAATGTGAACGCGAGAATGGTATATGTTATTAGATTTAGAAAGACAGCTTATTACTTTTGTAGTTGATGTTGATAAGGGGTGTGATTGACAATACTTATTTTCTATTAAAGCCGAACAAATGTTACAAAATACATTAGAAGGGATGTTAGATAACAGATTAGTTGTGTAATAATGGAATACAAATGCAAGTGAGACATGTAATTTTACTAGTACTCACTCTCAAGAATGCAATGAATGTGAAGTGTTGTTGTCAAACTAGATTGAAATAATGACTAAGTGCTTTAACATATTATCTCTCCATGAAACTAAAATGAGACAAAATATGCAATTATATATAAACAAATCCGAATTGGTTATGGTACATTCTAAATTTCTTTATTACCTCAACGAGTTTTAGAGCATCAATTTTAGAGCTATTTTGTGCATATCATATGATCAAAGCATTCCATGAGACCACATTTATTTGAGGCATTTCACAAACAAAAAATGGTATATGTTATTTGTGTTATAGGGATAGTTTTTTTTTGTAGTTGTGTTTGTTTAAACTATGGGTGATTGATTTTGTATGTGTAGAAATATAGATGAGTCACTTCATTTAAAAGTGCAAACATGAGGTTTTACCCTTAAAACTATTCAAAATGCAAAAAGTGATATAATGTACAAACTTTGGATGGAAACAACTATAATTTGCATGGTCCTTTCTTGGCATTTTAAATTTCTAGGTATTTGTGTGTAGATGAAGACATTAAAAATGTGTTGTTGTTGGTTAACATAAAGAAACAGGAAACAATAAAAAGGAAAAATTGAACATGTATGTTGAAACATGTAATTTTGTAATTGTAGATATATAAACGAACCACTTCATTTAAAGGTTTCATCTGTTCATTTCAAATTTGTTACAAATTCGTACATATACATTTACAAATCTCATATCATTAGTGGTATCGTTTTGCGGACTATTTTTATTTGAACTTAACATGAGAAGAATTATATCATGAATGGTAGCCTTTTGAGAGTAATTTTATTTCCGGTAAACATGAGTAAATATGACGAGTTTTCTTAATACTCTAGCTGGAACACCTCTTCCATGTAGGAAAAACCCAAGTTGGGGAAACAAAAAATGGGTTATCAAAATTATCCAAAAGGATAATGTAGGGGAATTCATGTCCACAAACTTACAATTGCTACAAAGCTCATGTAATTTAAAGGCAATATATTGCTCTGTACACTCCATAAACAAAGTTGTGGAAAGGGAAAATAGAATGATTATGGAGATAACTCAATAAATGTTGAAATAAGGTATTTCAAATAAATTATACGCAGAGATTGTTGGTACTAATGTAAAAATATAAAAAAACTATTGAATAAAAGAATACTTGACAAATGAAATGTGTATTGGAACAGATACATAGTGACCTCTGTGGTCTTATGAAAACCCAGTCATTGTATGGTTCAAAGTACTTCTCTTATCTTAATGTTTCAATGGAGTTGTAGAAAGGAAAATTTGCAGGAAAATCCCGATTCTCCAGAGTCAAGACAAATAATGGAGGAAAAATCAAGGCAAAAGAGTTTGAATTACTGCAAGGCTTGTTTAACGAAAGTAAAAACCAATAATTATAATAGAGAAGGACTAGTGTATATTGGAAGGTTAAGTTATTTAAAATAAAATTTGGACATAGGTTTATATGTTGCAGTTCATTTGTTAAATATATGGTCCTACAGAGGAGTACTTGAAGAAGGCTAGTCAAGTTCGAAACAACAAGAAAAATGTCTCAAGCTTTTCAAATCTAAAGAGTATGTTTTAATTTCTTAAGATTGAATGATAAGTGAATCATTTTCCTATCGATATAGTAATAATATAGAAACCTATAGATTGCTTCACTTACAATCTGAAAAAAAATAAAAATCTATGAGTAGAGTGCTAGATGAAAAACCAGACTTGAATAAAGTTGATTCTTGATAGAACAAGGTGAGGTACACAAAAAGTGATCAATCAGGATGCAAAATAGATGAAACCTCAATCTGAATCTATGAATTCTTAGGCTTTAGACTCATTTATATCCCTCACTGGTAAACCTCACTCCATGCAGCCCTCCAAGCTAATGTTTTCTTGAGTAGGCTAAGAATTATTTTATTATAACTCTTTCACATTTGTCTATCCTCCGACCACCGGAACTTGTGGTGCTAAAAATAGAGTTAGCAGATATGACTACCCTCCTAATTATTATCTTTCATGTTTGCAGCCACACATTACTACACCAGGTGACAATATCTTGGCAGCGTGGACTCCTGTCTCTCCACCCTCTGATATGCAGAATGAAAGGCACATTGTTAACTTTAATATCGGATCTGGAACATCCATGGCTTGCCCCCATGTATCGGGTATAGTTAGTCTTCTCAAATCCTTGCACCCAAGGTGGAGTCCTTCTGCAATTAGGTCAACATTGGTAACTACAGGTAAAAGCTTTAAGCTTTCATACTTCCTTTCTTTACTTCTAATAACTAATATGCCATCTTAAATGTAGGATGATAATATTAATCTCGTAGTGAGAATTCAAAGAACTTGGGAACTTCTCTCGTGAACTAAAGTGATAGGAGATGCTCAAATTTAAGAAAATATCTAGATAACATTCTAATTTGGACATTTAATAATTCAAATTTCTTAATCCTCATTGGTAAAACTCACTTCATGTAGCCCTCCAAGCTAATTTTTTATTGAGTAGGCTAAGAATTATTTTATTGGAACACATAGATAAATATATATTAATAAAAAAAAGATAAAAGTACAAATGGTTACAAAGACGGTGGCTAGTTGGTATAACCATGCTTTGGTAAATACGGCTCAAACTCTAAACATGCACAACACAAAACAAAACCTCATTGACCAAGAACCAAAGTTGTAGAACTGGTCATAAGAGGAGGCTAAGAAATATAGTTCTATTGTTACATACAAGTATAAACAGAATTTAAATGCATACCTGCAGAATTCAATTTAATGCAGGGGATTGACTGGAACTTGGAGAGCCTGAAGAATGAAATTATAGTGTTAGTATTTAAAGGTTAATGCATGCAAAAGCTATAAAATAAAATTTAAAAATAGTAAAGCCAAAGCAACATGTAAAATCAAAAAAAAAATTGTTAAAAATAGCAAAAGCAATATTGTTAAAAATAGCAAAAGCAAAATTGTTAAAAATAACAAAACTATCATTTAAACCGTCAAATTTAATGAGTCCATGAATGTCCGCGAAGCCTTTTCCCATAGGGGTAACGCCCTTGGCATAAATTTTTTAGATTTTTCTAATTGAAAGCAATGACAAATGGTCTCATCTAATTATATTATTGTGATGGGCTTCAAACAATATTTTTGAAGAAAAATGAATTAGTTTTTAACTCTAACAATATTCAAGATATTGTGACTTTTAGATGAATGGTTAAATGGACATCAAATTTAAAATTTATCATTTTTATCGATATGTCACACTATTACACTCACGCATACATCGAATTTATAATTTTCCATTTTATTATAGTCACTCACTCGCCTTTGGCTCAAATCAAAAGGACAAATTAAATATTACTTTTGTTTTTAAAATAAGATTTTATGTTTATATATGTGAGCTTTAGTCACATAGTGCTCCTCGAACATGGCATAAGCTTGTTCAATGTGAGATACTGATTACATATGTGAAAATTGTCACATTTAAGTTCACCTACTATAAAACATGGATATTTTAGCTATTATTGGTGCGACTGTGTTTGTTTGTATCGAAAACATTGATTTTTGTATGCTAAGTGTTTTAAAAAATGCTAGAATGAGAAAGTAATGAGAGCCTATTAAGAACATATGGAATATGATTTGTTAACCAACTAGGTATTCTATTAGTTTCAATGACTTGTCTTGTTTGAGATTAGTTTTACATTAGCAATTTAGGCATGGTAATTTGTAGTTTATATTTTTTTTTGTGATTTAGACCATTATATGATTAGTAAAATTTTCAGAAAAATATACATAACAACTTGATAAATTAGTAAATCATATATATACGAGACATACGCATAGATTTATTGATGGATTGAAAAACTATAAAAAAAAGTTCATATATATGTGAAACAAATTATCAATGATATGAAAAATTGTATATAATAATTTGCAATTTATAACCATATAAAAGCTACTAGTGAAAAATTTTGAATTAACAAACATCTTAAATTGAAATTCCAAACATGATTTCATGCATAATATAACAGGGTACACACATGGAAATGGGGGACCAAAAGGAGGTCAAAAGTGACAACTCTTTCATGAAATAAGAAAAATATGAAAAAAGAAGGCCTAAGAGCCGAATAAGAGTGAGAATCAGAGAGAATGGATCAAGATCCGAGTGTTACAATGAAGCTCGAAGTAGCCTAGAAACAGCTACTCAAACGAGACAAAACAGCAAAAAATTACTGCAAAAAAGCAGTAAAGAGACCGCAAAAAAACAACAAAAAAACAAACAAGAAGCAGCAGAAGCAACCAATACTACTTCTTGGTAGCTTTGTCGATGCTGGTCTTGACTCTCTTCCAGGCGTGAAACATACCCAAAGTTGTCATGTGGGCAGCATCAGTTTTATCAAGCTCCTCAATGGTTCTTTTGCTCTCTTTTTCGTTGCCCCAAAGTGTAGCCGGGACACCGCTGAGGTTGGAAACACTTTTGGCATGACCCTCAATGAACTCCTCAATTTCCCTAAAGGCGGAAATGTTGTAATCATGTCTAGTTTTGGCCATCCCTAAGCGGGAGTCTAAGGAGGTCAGCTTCTTATAAATGTCCTCAATCTGACTGCTATCAATGTTCCCTCCCCTCCATGCTTTTCTTGCCTTTCTGTTTAGCCGTTCTTGACCTCATCCTTCAACAGTTTCATCTCAGCCTCTAAGGCCTCCAACCTCTTTGAAGAGCTATCCAACTGCACTTCCTGGGACTGGCACTGCTGATATTCAGAAGATCATGTGCAATCTCTAGTTCGAAAGGCTCCTTCTCCACAGCAAGAGCCTCAAGGTTGAGCTTCCTGGAGGCCCTGGTGACCGGTCTTTTAGAGGTAGAGGTGAGGTGGGTGGCGGGAGCAGCAGCAGGGGGAATGGATGGAGAAGCTTGAATAGCCGGCTGGGGGGTGACAAGAATGTGACAGGGGGCAGCAGGAGAAACAGGGCTGACAGCAGCAGAGCCCATCAAAGGGGTAGCCGGGCTAGGAGAGGAAGGAAGACCAGGGTATTTTAGAAGGCAACATTTATGAATCAACAAAATAAGTCCTTGATGCAAGGGAACCACCCGGGTGTGCTTCTGAAACTCCAAAATGGAGCGTTCAAGGGAGTTCAGCAGATAATGGGGAAAGCAAACCAATCGATTCCTACGGAAGTGGTTTAGAAAGATAAGATGTTTAGCAGGGACAGTGACAAACCTACCTTCCAAGGAGATGAATCGAATCATCATGCGAGTAACCTCATCATAGGGTGGAGGAATTGAGCTGACAAGCAGGCCCGCTGTACCAAATGTGAGCTTCTCAGATCCCTCCACAAATCTTCTTTCTTCAGCATCTCTATCAACCCTTTTGTTGAAGAAGCGGTATCCCTCCAAACAAAGACCGGTCGCTTCAGCAATAAGATCTTCATTGACCAATATCTTCTGTCCCCCGTAGTCGACAGTCCGCTCCTTCCATTCCTTAGCAAAATGCACAGAAATGCTTTGGTCATGTCCCTGCACCTTTTCCATGAAGTTGGTGAAGCCACCTTTGCTGAGAATGTTCCAAAGCTCGATATTTTCCTTCCAGTCGGGGTCCGCGCATGGCTCAATTTGGCAGGGAGGTCCTCCCATCTTCTCTGTGATAGACTGATTACAACAATTTCCCAGATGCCTGTGTGCGTAGAGACCTGTCCGCTTCTTGCTATTGTAAACCGCACAAAACTGGAAACTATAGCCGTTGCTCTTCCCACGAACGGCTGCGTGACTGCTGAACTGAGCCTGCGGGAAGTCACGTGTGTGAGTAGCTCTCTCTCTGTCAACAATCACATTACAACTTCCATCGGTTTCCGAGGAGCTATGAATCTAGATTTTAACAGCTGTAGTACATCCCGCATGCGCGATTTTCAAATCAACATAACTCCAATTGGAGTTCCCCAAATAATTCTTACTATCATGAATATTTGATATTATTTGCATCATCATATTCATTAAAGCAACACGTGTGAGAGTGTTATTGATGCTGATCTTCATCCAAAGATTATGTCTCATCTCTAGGGATTGCTTGCATATAAAAGTCCGCATGAATGCTGTTGTGGAGCTGATTAGGGATGTTGTTATTATCCCAGACGGTGAAATTAACATTAATGCCATAATTGGCCAGCGCATCCGCCAATTTATTGCCCTCTCTGTAAGTATGCCTGATTCTGATGTTATTGAAAGTATGACTGATGCTTATGGACTCAGAGATAAAATCCTTAATACTCCAACTAGGAGATGAGGACTGATTAAGAAGTTTAATGATATTAAGGGAGTCCCCTTCAACAACTAGGTTCTTAATATTCTTAGCCTGGGCAACTCTCAAGCCCCAGAGAGCAGATAATGCTTCAGCAAAATGATTAGTTTGAACTCCCATTTTTCCAGCATATGCAGCAATCAGATTACCATTATGATCCCGTATTGCTCCTCCTCCTGCCGCTGTCCCAGGGTTTCCCTTAGAGGCCCCATCAAAGTTCAACTTGTACCAATTAGAATCAGGAGGATGCCATTTGATCGAAGATCTATCAATACTATTCCCGGGATTGCTCCAATTTCCAATCTGCCAATTGGATAAGATGTACTCTTCATTCTCAGGATAACTCTTGTTCTTGGGAGGTTTAAATCTGGCAATATCCTCTTTAATACCATTAGAAATTTTGCCAATACTGAGTTTATAGTTTTGCTTCTTATTTCTGAAAATGATATCATTTCTATCCTTCCAAATCCTCCAGATTAAATGTGGGATAGCCAATTTCCAGATCCTTTTGATAACACAATGTCTGAAGGGTGGGTTCCATTGATTCCATAGCTGATTAAGATTCTTCGGCATCACCCAGAGAGCTTCAAATTTAGAAAGGACAAAGTTCCAAATTCTTTTGGCATAATCACAATGTATGAACAGGTGGCTGATATCCTCAGAGTCATTTTTACAAAGATGGCACCAATTAGGAATTATAAATCCTCTTCTCATCAAATTGTCAGTGGTAAGAATTCTACCTCTGATGGCCAGCCAGAGGAAAAAATTTATTTTGGGAGTTAATTCGACACATCCAAATCTTGTTCCAATTAAAATCAGATTGATTACTATGAAAGAGATTGATATAACCAGATTTGACTGAGTAGTTCCCATCATGGGAATTATTCCAAACCAACTCATCCTTGGATTCCAGCTGACTTAATGGAATAAGATCTAAATGATCTTGAAGGGAGGAAGTAATTTGTTTCAGATCAATTCGCTCCACAGTAAGTTTTTTCCAATTCTTGTTGGTGCCATTTCCTTCAATGTAATCTTTGATTTTAATACCATACTTGCTTATTAGACTGTCCTTAGCCATCCCAAATCTGTCCAAGAGATTGCCACTAAACCAATTATCCTCCCAGAAGTTTATCTCCCTGCCATCCCCCACTTTCCATTTGCTGCCCTGCTTGATGAAGTTTCTGCTCTTGACCAAATTATTCCAAAAAATGGAACCACAGGGGAGGTGCTCATCATGCAGATAGGAGTAAACAACTTGATGATTTAAATATTTTGCTTTAATTAAATCAATCCAGGGTTGTTTCTCAGACAACATTCTCCAGCCCATTTTAGCAATGAGTGCCTCATTCATTTTCTCAATATTTTTTATGCCCAGCCCTCCCATAAACTTCGGGGTGCAGACCTTATCCCAGGCCACTAAGTGAAATTTGAACTTCTCTTCCATGCCTTGCCATAAATTTTTTTTTTGAATCCTCTCAATTTTATCTCTGAAGGAAGAAGGGATTTTGAAAAGCGACATGATATAGATGGGCAGATTTTGAAGAGTACTTTTAATGAGTAGCACTTACCAGCACTAGATAAAGTGGCACCTTTCCAACCAGCCATTTTTTTCTGAAATCTCTCCAATAAATCATCCCACACCTTGTAAGAGACTTTCTTAGTGCCGAGAGGGAGGCCTAAGTAGGTGGCTGGAAGTGCACTTATTTTACAGCCCAGAATTTTAGCAATTTTGAGTCTGTCTTTCCTCAGGAGTGTTGAAGAAGAATATGGTGCTTTTTTCATAATTAATCTCTTGCCCAGAAGTAGATTCATAAAGCTGTAATAAAGCCTTAATAGCCTTAGCTTCCACAACTGAAGCCAGAAGAAGAAGGATAGTGTCATCCGCAAACTGTTGATGGGAGACAGCTTGGCTGATGGAAGTGGGTTTAGAGCCATTTAAAAGGCCGTCTTTAACCGCTTTGCCAATTGTTCTACTAAGGCTGTCAGCCAAGAGAATGAAGAGTAAAGGGGAAATGGGGTCACCTTGTCTAAGACCTCTGCTGCTGGTGAAAAAGCCCACAGGCTCCCCATTAACAACCACAGAGAATCTGGCTGTAGATATACAAGACTTAATAATTCTTCTGAATTTTTCCGTGAACCCAAATTTAGCTAAAACTTTGTCAAGGAAGACCCAAGATACCTTGTCAAAAGCTTTATTCATATCAAGCTTAAGGACCATATTTGCCTTTTTATTATTTTCCATGGAATGTATAGTCTCGTGAACCATAATCACTCCGTCTTGTATAATCCTGCCTTTAATAAAGCCACTCTGCTGCCTTGAGATGAGATCATTCATTATGAGCTGAAGTCTAGTAGTAATAATTTTGGTGAAGATTCTATATATGGCATTTACTAGACTGATAGGTCTGAAGTCCTTGAAATCTTTAGCATCCATTTTTTTAGGTGCCAGCACAATGTGAGTGTTATTAAGCTCTTTTAAGAGATTTCCCGTTCTATAGAATTCATTCACCGCTTTGAGAAGATCCTCCGAGCAGATTTCCCAGAACTTCTGAAAAAAATTAATAGAGAACCCATCCGGTCCAGGAGCCTTATCCCCCTCTAGAGAAAAAACAGCTTTTTGCAGCTCTTCAAGCGTGGCTGCTTTAGTGATGCTTCTAAATTTCTGGTCCTCGATTTCATTCTGAGGGATGGCCTCCAACATAAAGGAAATAGCTTCAGAGTTGCTGACATTTCTCTCTTCAAGAAGATTTTTATAGAAGTCAAGCGCTTCTTTCTTAATGCTATTGGGATCTTTTATGATATTCCCGTTGTTTTTAGAAACCTCTAAGATTCTGTTACAGGCTCTGTGCTTCAAAGTGGTCATGTGAAAGAACTTCGTGTTCCTGTCTCCCTCTTTAAGCCAGATAGCTCTAGATTTAAGGCGCCATAAAGATTCCTCTCTGCTGCAGATCGTATGCAACTCTGAAAGAATATTCTTTTCATTTACCTCATCTTCAGCCGATCTCCCCATAGTATCCATTTTTAATTCCAGATCCTGTAGCTTCTGTTTTAACTTTTTTTTATTGTCAAAAACATTTCCAAAAACGCTTTTATTCCAGATTTTGACTTGCTTTTTGACATTTTTGAGTTTTTGAACCAATCTGAATTGAGCAGTGCCTTCACCATTCCATCCCCACCATTCTTTTATCTTGTCATAGATATTGTCATGCTCCATCCACATCTTTTCAAATTTGAATGAGCTTCTTGCGGGTTTAGTCCAATTGAGAAAGTTTAGAGCAATCGGATTGTGATCCGATCCAATTCTGGGTAGGGAAGAAAGATGGAAGTCTTGACTGAGAATCCAGCTTGCTGAGATTAGAGCCCTATCCAATCTCACCTGAATGAACTCTTTTCCCAACCTTCTATTATTCCAAGTATACTTATTTCCATGAAGATCCACATCTAAGAGGTTATGTTCAGCAATAAAATCAGCAAAATCCTCCATTCCATTAGAAAAGGTGGAGGTGCCTCCAAACTTCTCACCTGGGTTTAGTGGGGAGTTGAAATCCCCCATAATAAGCCAGTTAGCAGAGCAATGTTGGTTTCTAAATATTTTAAGAGCAGCCCAAAGTTTTCTTCTACCACTAGCTGAGTTAGGGGCATAAATGTTAGACAAGATCCATTCACTCTTATTCTCAATAGTGACAAATTTGATTGCAAGATGATTAATATTTTCATTGAGAATCTTACCAGTACATTGTCTTTTATCCCAAAGTGTAGCCAGTCCTCCGGAAGCTCCCTGGGAGTCAACAGCCGCCATTTCAGAGTTATCCCAAAAATTCTTTTTAATAGTATCAAAGGTCTTTGCTTTCATCTTAGTTTCTTGCAGAATCAAAATGCTGGGATTACTGGAATCTCATAACTCCTTGATGGTTCTTTGCTTGGAGTTTCCATTTAGGCCTCTGATATTCCAAGAAATAATCTTCATTTGGAGTGATTGGTGGTTGGAATTGCTTGCTGGTTCAGCTGACGCTGAACACCATCTGCAATATCCCTCTCCATTTTTTTAGATCTAAGAGTCTTTTTAGAAGGTCTTCCTCTTTTTGAACTTCCTCCAAAGTCAGCTATTCATCTAGCAGAAGACCTAGTTGTTCTGGAAGTAGAGGTGTCCCAATTGTCTATTTTCTTTTTTTTATCACTATATAGTGATTCTGGGACCATTTCAAAACCTTTCAATCTTTTTTTCTTTTTTGAAATGACCATTGTGAATCCAGAATCTGGATCCTCCATTTCCATGGCAGGTGTAACTTCTCCCTCTTCTCGTTCTTTTTGAGTCCTCCAGGCGTGTGAACAGTAGCTGATCTGGTACTGCAGCAGACCGGCGAAACCACTGTTATTTTGCTGGGACACGGCAGAAGATCCGCATTACCATTTTCCCTAGAAGAGAATATCTCCAAAGGCTCATTTGGAGTCATACCTTCCTTGTTCCAAGTTTCCTCCCTAATGCATGACTGTATTACTTTCTCGACTGACATATCGTTATGAAAATGCCCAAAAGGGACTATATTAACCTTCACAGAGCCATCTTGCTCGTTCACTTCCATGGATACCTTAACATAGTCTTCTTTATTAGATGCTTCAATAGGTTTATCCAGGGATGTTTTCACAGATTTCTCCAAGATTTCTTTGTTAGGAGCTTCAGGCAGAGCTATTGTTGTGGCTTTGGGACGCCAGATGAGATGTTTCTTTATTTGAGTTCTAAAACTCCTTTTTTTACCTTTTCTACTTAACTCCAAATCCTTCTGGCTAGGAGCTTTGTCTTCATTCCTACTATCCGTGCTTGGAACCCTGCTAACCTTGACCAGATCTGAGCCTTTCCCAGGCTGTTCAGCATCCAAAGGAGGGGTCTTCTTCTTGGGACAGTTTTTATCAGAGTGTCCAATGCTATGACATTGTTTACATCTTAATGTTTCGACCTCAATTTTTTGGATCCAAGACCCAAATCTAGATTTCAAGATTATATGCTCCGGAAACTCCTGATCCATAGCTGAGAAAATGCAGAAACGAGCAAAAGCAAGCCTGGATCTATTTCTTGTGGGTCCATCCAGCCCAATAGGTGCACCTAGGGATTTTGCAATATTTAGCAGTATTTCATCATCCCATAAATGCAATGGTAGTCCTGGTAATCTACACCAGATTGGGATGGTGTTTATATTTTCAGTATTCGGATCAAAACCCGGATACCATTTTTTCAAAAAAAGGCCCATATTACCCAGCCACCAGGGGCCTCCCAGAAGCACCGAATCCAAATCCTCTTGCTGATTAAATTTTGCCAGGAAAAAGCCTTTTGGCATAATGGTAATATTTAGGGCTCCCTTAGGTTTCCATTTTCTCAAAGCCCATTTTCTAATGAAATCAATATTAGGTCTAGAGCCAAGAAACTTACCAACGAGGGAGAGATTCGCTTTGCTTAAGGCTCTATCAACAAATCCATCTGGGACCCTTAGACAGGTGGCACCCTCTTTGTCCATTTCCCATGTGAACTGATCAGTGATTTTCGGACCCACCTTGAAGTTAGGGCTTTGAAACAACTTATTCCAGGCCATAGGTGTGGATCCCAGCATTTCCTATTTTCGTTTATAGCCATCCGATTGTGGCCTGAGATCTGCTTTTCCTCAGCATACTTTGGCATATTGCGCAGACTTTCCGCGGCTAATTTTCTCCATCGCAGAAACCGCACCAACGAGTACAAAGAACAAGCATCCCAAAAATGATCTTCAACGTTTTGATACTAAAATAATTTGTTTTCTTTTTAATAATATGTGCCCACAAGCATCCGATTCTTTTTTTGCTAGAGATCAGCCTTTCCTCAGCATTTTTAACCTTAGTTCAATTTTAACATATTCATATTTTAGAAAGCCAAAATCTAAGACAGAGAATTTTTTGAATATTGTCGCTTACACTTGTCACCATAGTTTTATGTTTAAAATACGAAATCAATTACTATATTTGTAAACTTATATTTATCACTTTGGGTCATCTTTTA
The DNA here is from genome assembly GCA_018340775.1 of Taxus wallichiana var. yunnanensis. NCBI lineage: Eukaryota > Viridiplantae > Streptophyta > Pinopsida > Cupressales > Taxaceae > Taxus > Taxus wallichiana. The sequence continues at coordinate 733,082,150 of CM031243.1, read as the reverse complement.
TGGTTGTTAATGACAAAATTCAAGAAAAGGAATCATATATATATACATGACCTACTAACTATTCTAAAAGGAGGAAATAAGAGGAAATTAGGATATTGCTTTCTATCAACTACTTAGACAAAAAGGAACACTTGAGGACTAGGTTTTTTCTACATTATTCACTTTGCATAGGAAGGGAAAAAATGTAATTGTATTACACACATTAACTTGGGGGAAATTACTTGTATTCCTCTATCTTGGTGTAACTTATACAAGAGAAACCTAGCTTTAAGGGACATGATTCTATCACACACACACACACCAAAACTATATTGAGCCTAAAATGTTGCACATTTCTTTTTGAAAATCACATTGGGGTGATTTGTCGAGGTTAGTCCAACTCAAGCACTTGCATATTTTTTTATACCAATATTTTCTTGAGCCTAGTGCAAGTGGATATGATTGTTTTGTAAGTATAGGTGTGATAGGAGAACCCTAAAGCAAAGTAGATGTGACATAGAGGAAAGTGGAGGTGACACTATTAAACATTGAAATGATCAAATATACACTCTTTACTAGTACACTAGTACCCAAATCAAACACTAACACCTGGGCATTGTTGTCTATACTAAAGATGTAACGCCCACAAAATTTAACACAGAAACCCAAGAAACAAACAAAGGTTAAACATGAAAAATTATGGAATAATTTATTTTTGTTAAAGGGGTGAAGATGCCGGTAAGGTTAACCGTAGTCTTCAAATGTCATCACAAAATAACTTAAATAATATTATAAAATAAAATAAGTATTTAATCTATGATTAAATTTAAAATATATATATTTAAATCATTTAATCCTAAATTAAATTTAATACTTAGGTTTCTAAGGTCAAAAGTTCTCCCATTTACAAAACTATTAAACTCAAATCTAAAGTAACAATGATGTCTATACATTTAAGGGAAAGAGACTACTAAAATTAATTTAAAGGAAATACAAACAATTTAATTAACTTACAACTCACGTAATCGGCTCCATTCAAGGAAGGCCCATGTGACCAAATGATTTTCTCTCACCTACCCCTACCTAAATTTTGTAGGGGACAATCTTTACCCTAGGATGAAACAAATCTAAGCCCTTGATGAAAGAATTCAACTCAACCCTAAAATCTCTAAGGACGCCTTTATTTATTTTATTTTTTTCATTTCATTCATTTCTTTGTTTTTGGTTTTGCGGAGTTAATGGAAGATGGAAGATGAGGAAGCCATGAGAGAGGAAGGGAAAGCGTGGAATGGATACACACATCACCAAAATTCATTTATTGTATTTTGTTCTCCATTTCTTTCATACCCTCTTCTAGGGTTGTAAATTTCTTATTTTATTGTAAACATGATTTAAAAGAATACCCATTTGGGTATTTTACATTTTCCAAAAGATCTGTTTTCTTTGTAGTATTTGCATGTTTTTTCTTTCTTATATGAGTAGACATACACCATTAAATTTCCCCTTTTTTATATACACTATGTTTACACACACACACACACACACACACATTTATGTGTGTATATGTGTATATATAATATTTGTAAAAATATTTCATTTTTTGAAATAAAATATACCCTAAAATGGGTAACCACATATTATTATATGTATATACAAATGTGTGTGTGTGTGTGTGTGTGTGTGCTTGTATGCCACAAGCACACATATTTAATTTATAGAGTTGAAATTTAAAATTTTATGGTCGCGGTAATAATCTTAACGCAGATTTGGCATTAATTTATAGGCCTTAGAGATTAATAAAATTGGTGGGGGTTCAACCCCGCCTCATTGATATACTAAAAGTATGGAATGGTGGGGAGGGGTCGTTGACCCCACCTCTCATCCCATATACATATGAGGTGGGCGTGGGGTCGGCATCCCCTACCCACCCCTCTACCTAAACACTACACTATGCGGCCTAGTCACTTCACAATAATTAAACACAAAGTTTTTCTTTCAAAGATTTAATTACTAAAACCCTCACTTATAACAATTTTCTTTATTGTAAATAATATTAATTATTATTACTACTACTACTACTAATAATAAATATTATAATAATAATAATAATAATAATAATAATAAATATATTGATATATATTCATTACTATTAATATTTTATACCTAACAATACTATTAGAGTTATAAGGCTTTTAGTGTATTAAAATATTAATATATGAATAATATTAGGATAAGCTATTTTATTTATAAAAATCCTTGTAGATTAAAGGAGGTCAATGTTAGGATAATAAGCCTAGGAGAGATTTATAAAAATAACTTATAAAACTAACTTAACTAAAATTACATTCTAGCATGAATGTGGACATATACGTTTATTTTATTTTCTTAAATCTACCAAATGCTAAGTTAATCCAATAGTGAGTTTCCTTACACAACCTATGAAACAAAGTGATAATAAGAGAAAAAAATACTTTCATTCAATCTTATGGTTGACTAACATTTATTCTACTAGTTTAGTAATACATTTGTAGTTCTGATGCTTCAACTTATTTTCTATCAAGGAGAACAAAATAGCCATTTTCATTTCACAAGCAAGTGCAACTAAAAGAATACTTGTTTCTTTCAAAATGGAGTCTAACATATTATAATATTTTGGAAATAAAAGTATATCTACTACTTTGGAAATGAGAGTATATCAACCTACATCATTACAATATTTTGGAAATTAAAAAGGTATATCCATTTCATCTTCATTCAAATTTCCATTTCTTCAAAACAATAGAATCTTAATAAAAAAAAAATTCACAACACTAATCACATTTGAAATTTTAATTTTCTCAATCCACACTTTTTGAATGAGTTTATAAGATAAGCTAAATTCCAAGGAATACAATAACTTTATCACAACTTACAATTTTACAAAACATCCACTCAAAGTGGAGATAATGAGAGAAAATGAATGAATTACAACAAGCCTAAAGAACAAGTCAATTTTCAAGTCTTCAATAAGCATGTCTTCACCCAAATGTAGCTCAAAATTTGGCTTTCTTTAACTTCACCATGGGATCACAAAACAAGGAAGGCGGAGTAGGAAACACTCTACACCCAACCTTAAATCCATTAAGGGGAGAAACCATACCCTTAATGGCCCTCGAGCCCCAACCAAAGAACCATGAGGGTATTGAGCAATAATGACACCTATCACAAAGAGGATTCATAACAAAACACACATACAAGACATGCAACTCAACCAAGATCACATAACCAACATATTTACACAAACACAAAAAAAAAAGGTTTGAGGATCAAACCAAATAGAGCAAGGGTTATGGTAGACCACCTCCTTACACTTCCCAAGTGAAGTGGGAGTCTTACCCAAGCCTCCAAGTGCACAAAATAATCACACAAATCCTTATCTCTCCCTTGCAACATGCAAAAACTCCATGAATCTCTTTTCTATCTCCATCGATAAGAATAACATTCACACTCCCACCAATTGTATGCCTCACATAAACTCCATTTTCCCTCCCCAATGGTCCCATAAGCCCTTCTAACACACCCAACTAAGGCCAACTACTCAACCAACCCACACAAACACCATCACAAGACAAAAAAACTTTTAAGAAGTAAAAATTACTTACAACAAACAAAATAGCATAATAATAAAAAAGGTGGAGAGCCTACCTCTTCATCGAGATCCAAGAAGACATTCACAAGCCTCTTCAAATCAAATCCAAGCAATTTCCAAGCACTCCAAAAGCTGCAAAGTCTAAAAGTGCACTAGAAGCAAAATGAGCAAGTAACCCCCATTCCAAAAAAATCACCAATAAATAGAAATGGGATGTGAGGATGATGAGGTGGCTCCATGTATGATGTCACTTCATCATTCCCCATCCCCACACTCAAGTCAACACACTAAGACCAATAAACATCAATGTACAACGAAGAAGGACTATGACAACCCACATGGCTCAAAACTTGCACACCATGCTATTAACAGACATAATAAATTGGGTTAGAATGAAAGTGCAATTATTTTCCTTCTCTAACACTAAAAAATGGACAAGATGTCAAAATTAAGCTTTGCAGCCCATTGGTAAGGTTGTTGGGTCAAATTAAGAGGCATGTGACATGTCTTGCTTGTCCCACAAGTAACCAAAAGTTCCCCAAGTCAAAATCCAAATTTTTAACTTGGGGTGGAGTAAAACACTCTCAAATCACATAAATTTTACTTACACAAGGAATACAAGATCTTATCATCACTATTTTTCACATCTCTAATTTGGTTAAACAAAACAAGAAGGGTTGAGTCTAATTAATGCACATTTACATATGTTAATAAATTGACAAATTTTCCAAATTTAAATATAGAAAACATAAATAAACACATACAAAATTAAAGAGAGGGACACAATTCACCCCATGGCTAGACATGTGAAATCACCCTCCCATGGGAGACTTTCAAACAAGACATGCAAAACACACACAAAACAACATTACACAAGTTGTCAAATTCAGCCTCGTTACTCAATGCCTGACATCTTTCCGCGGTTCGTCCCCTATTCCCTTTGATGTTTGCGATAAAATTCCTACACACAATAAATACCTCTTTGGCATTTCACCATATTAACAACATCGAGAACATATGCATATAAAATCAATGTTCGTCATTCAACATTCAACACTTCTACTTTCCATCAATATGTCAAACTCTAAACATAATATCCATGAGATTACAATTCTACTTAAAACATCCCAAAACATGATGTGTCGTGAGGAAATCCATATCATGAAAATCAACATATATCAACTATCTAACATCACTATCTAGTCCATCATAATAACACATAACCTCATAGTGTCGATAATCCACATATCAAGATAATCGTCATCTACCGATCAATGTATCATAATCAAATGTCTAAACATAAGTCCAATAGTATCAATATCAAGATAGAAAAGTGTTGAAAAGGAGTGGGCACTACATCCCCCTCCTTAGACTCAACTTCCTCCTGGATGTTTCTTGAATAGATGAGGAAACGAGATCATAAAATAGTAGCATCCTCCTAAGTCATTGCAGTATCGTCATACCTATCCCACTGGACCCACACCTAATCAATCTTGTCACCTCAAAGACCCGTGGTCATGCAATCTATGATGTGCACAGGCTCCACTAACACCTTCCCTACTCCTGCACCTACTAATGCGGTCCAATCCAAAACATGAGAGGGATCTAGAATATATCTCCTAAGTACATATACATGAAATACATCGTGCACACGAGACAAGCTGGGTGGCAATGCTAGATGATAGGCCAAGGGACTGATATACTCCAAGATCTCAAAGGGACCCACAAATATAGGAGCTAACTTAGAGCCTTTTCCATAATGGATAGGACTCTTATGAGGCCTAACATAAAGAAACACCTTCATGCCCACCTCAAAACTACAATCTATCCTCCTCAGATCTACATACTTCTTCTTCCTATCTTGAGCCTCCTGAAGCCTCTGACGAATCAATCCAACCTGTTACTCCATATCATGTACCAAATTCAACCCAATAGAAACCATGTCCTCTAACCTATCCCAACTCAAAGGTGTCCTGTAATCTCTTCCATAAAATGCCTAAAAATAAGCCATGTCAATCGAACTCTAAAAACTATTGTTGCAGGAAAACTCTACCAAATACAAGTACTCCTCCCAACTAAATTGTTGGTCCATGACATACATCTGCAACATATCCTCCAAGATCTGATTTACCCACTCTGTCTATCCATTTGTCTCTAGATGATAAGTTGTGTTGAAGTTGATACTTGTACCAAGAACCCACTGCATGGTAGTCCAGAAGTTAGAAGTGTACAAGGGATCACAGTCACAAATTATCTTTCGTGGAATCCTATGCAATCTAAAAATCTCATCAAGGTATACTAACGCTACTACACTAGTTGTATATGTGGTCTTCACTCGAGAAAAGTGACCCACTTTCGTCAATTTATCCACCATGACCATGATGGCGTCGTGGTGGTATCTCGACGTTGGTAGCCCTACAACTAAATCCATGGAAATGGTGTCCCATTTCCACCCTGGTATGCCATGCGGGTAAAGAAGGAAAACTAGATGTTAATGCTTGGCCTTCACCCTCCGACACTCTAAACAGCATGACACAAACTAAGCTACATCTTGTCGAAGGCCTCTCCAATGATAAATCTGTCTCAAAGTAGCGTGCATCTTCTTCACCCCTGGATGGGCTGAATAAGGTGCATGATGGTCCTCTCAGTAAAGATATCCTCGTCTCAAGCCTCCATCTCTAGCAACATAAATCCAACCTCTATGTCTGAGAAGACCATCTGTCTCTAATGAGAAAGCATAAAACTTTCCCTCAAGGGGTCTCCGAGACTCAATCTCCAATCTAGGTGCAAGGTAGAAGTTGTCGTGAGTACGTTACTGCAAGATCTTTCTCTGTAAATCTTTACTCACTGATGTAGCCATAGCCACATGTCTCCATCTACTCATGGTTTATACAACCAAATTATCATTCCCCATCACATGCTCTATCTCTATGTTGTACTCACAAATAAACTCCATCCAACACCGCCGACGATGAGCATTGAGATTGGGGCTGTGTGAAGAGGTGGTGAATACTCAAGTGATCAATCCACGAGTATAAATCTTTGACCAAGAAGGAAGTGTCTCCATAGAACCAAGGCATGCACAATAGCTACAAGCTCAAGGTCTTGAGTCGGATAATTGAGCTCATATTCCTTGATTTTGTGAGACTCAAAAGATACAACATGACCCTCCTACATTAACACACCTCTTAACCCCGTGAAAGAAGCATCATGCAAATAAAGAACTCTCTACGATCTGGCACTACAAGAATAGGTTATTTACGAAGGCATCCCTTCGATTCCCTGTATTCCCGATCACATTTATCTCACCAAAATTATTCTTCCCTTTCTGTTGAAGGGAAGTGATGGGGTGCACAACTTGAGAGAATTCTTGAACAAATATCTTGTATTATCCTGCCAACCCCATGAAACTGTGCACCCTCGGTCACACTAGTAGCTATTTCCCAATCCATAATGGCTCTAATATTGGAAGGATCTACTTTGTGATACCCTCCCTAGAAATGATGTGACCCAAATGCTTTGCACCTCGATCAAAGAACGCACACTTCTCGGGTTCCCAAAGTTGTTGTTCATGAAGACAATGCAGAACCTGATGAAGGTACTCCTCATGTTCCTCATGCATACATGAGAAGATCAATATGTCATCAAGGAACACGAGTAAAAATGATCTAAAATTTTCTGAACACCCCATTCATTAAACTCATGAACACTACAAGGGCGTTTGTAAGACCAAATGGCACAACTGTGAACTCATAATGGCCATACCTCATGCGAGAAAGATGACTTTTGGATATTTTCCTATGTGATCCTCAGATGATGGTATCCTCGACTTAAGATAAATATTATAAAATACAATGGCCCCCTTAATCTGATCTATCAAATCATGAATGCGAGGAAGGGAAAACAATTATTGATCGTTACTTTGTTCATCTGGCGATATCCCACACATAAACACAAGGATCGATCCTACTTCTTCACAAAAATCACTGGTGCACCCCAAGGGAATACACTAGGATGGATTAGGCCTTTATCAAGAAGGATGTCAAGCTGCAACTTGAGCTCACATAGCTCAAGTATGGTCATCATGTAAGGAGTGTGTGAGATAGGTTCCACTCCTGGAACCAAGTCAATGTGAAAATCTATGTCATGTGAGGGAGGCATCCCTAGCAGCTCACTAGGAAATACATCTAAGAACTCATGCAATATGGGATGATCATCAAGTGAAGGTTAACTAGCCTCATTCTCTGACCTATCACTAAATGTAATAACATACAGCTGACAACCGCGTCATCCACATCACTTCATTCATATCAAAAATAGTGTGAATAGAAATGGGTCGCTTGACTCCAACTATCACTAACTCCACACACAAATCATCTGCACAAGATATAATCTTACTATAGCAATCAAATCGCTCTGTGTGCAAATAACTAATCCATGCCCAAAATCACTCCATAAGAACCCAAGGGAAGGATGAGAAGATCCGAGTAGTGGTAAAGAGTACCAGTCCACAATGCACTCCTTGACTAAGGATTCTAATGATATAATG